>CM061045.1:61997924-62418116 GCA_030762985.1 Adelphocoris suturalis
GATGGACAACTAACTGCAAACCATTAGCCAAAGCTCAGAACACCCTAGTCAGTCCACAACCTAATAGAAATCAGAGGACCTCCATCTCTTGCCAACCTTCGTCAATTAGCACCACGCCTTCATTAAAAAAATCGCCATCACGTATCTCTACGACCTCACTCAAGCTCTAAACGGCACACAAATTTTCAGTATCTTCGACCTTACTCGTGCAGTTCAGAAGGACATTAAAAAACGGCGATCATCACGCCCTTCGGGACCTTCCAGTACAGATCGAGTTATGAACTTCGGATCAGAAAATGCACAACGATACGATATGGGGACTACGTCCTTCGAGACTTAACATTCGGAGTCGGTTTTAGCTGCCGTCCAGTGCAGACATTTGCGAGGTAGCTCCTCAATGAATTCGTGTTTTTTAGTGTTACAAGTGCTGTCGTGGAAATGAATTTCGGCAGAAGTGCTTTGTGACGTGTGGGAAGACAAAACGAAGGCTAACGTATCAGAAAGTGACTATTAAGTTTTATAATTTAGTAATTATTAATATGGATTAAGTGTAACAGTGGTTCGGTCAATCGGTAGTTGGGAGTGTAGCACGTTAGTATTTGTTTTGTCACCAGGTCTCTCTCTCTCTCTCTCTCTCTCTCTCTCTCTCTCTCTCTCTCTCTCTCTCTCTCTCTCTCTCTCTCTCTCTCTCTCTCTCTCTCTCTCTCTCTCTCTCTCTCTCTCTCTCTCTCTCTCTCTCTCTCTCTCTCTCTCTCTCTCTCTCTCTCTCTCTCTCTCTCTCTCTCTCTCTCTCTCTCTCTCTCTCTCTCTCTCTCTCTCTCTCTCTCTCTCTCTCTCTCTCTCTCTCTCTCTCTCTCTCTCTCTCTCTCTCTCTCTCTCTCTCTCTCTCTCTCTCTCTCTCTCTCTCTCTCTCTCTCTCTCTCTCTCTCTCTCTCTCTCTCTCTCTCTCTCTCTCTCTCTCTCTCTCTCTCTCTCTCTCTCTCTCTCTCTCTCTCTCTCTCTCTCTCTCTCTCTCTCTCTCTCTCTCTCTCTCTCTCTCTCTCTCTCTCTCTCTCTCTCTCTCCTGACTGATTGCGGCTTATTTTTGAGTTGACCACACAGTCAGCTACCAGCCGAGATCATAAAGAAAGTTGGGACTTTTAAATGTTGTATAGTTTTTGGTGCCGATCTGACACGAGGCCGATTGAAAAACCTCAGAAACAAGTGATTGATATGGATTCTATTATTTTCAACGTGTTAAATCGATTGAGTCTCTTTCAAAGCGATCCTATTATATGCTACAACGATACTACCGTGCACAGTTGTTGGCATTAACTGAGGACAAATCTAATATATACGTGTTTAACGTAGTTTTCCATGTTTTTGGGATAGTGAGTCTAATAAATGATGCTAACTTCAAACTAACCTAAACCTGATCAGCTGACCTACCAATTATAAATCGTATAGGTACGCTTGTATACGCAGTTTTAAAAGTGTTGGATAGCGACCACCTAAATATCATTCTAGGGTTCCAGAAGTGCCCACAGGTTGTGAGACAAGTTTGAGAGAAGAGCTACACTGCTGACTGATGAAAAACTGCCAATACTCTTAATAAATAATTGAAGGGTCGTTTTGACCATCTCTGGTGAAGAATGAGCACTTTGTCTTGGGGGAAGCGGATTCTTTTTTTCAGTACTGACTTTTTCTAAGGGTTGGGAGCCTCAATTAGGTGAGCCCTGGATACCACGTAATTGGCCGCCCCGATCGCGGGGGACCGGCGAGCCAATTATCACCAGCTCCATCCGAACGGCGAAATTGTATCCACTACGGGCACTGCAAACATCCCTTTATGAAATGACGCTGCAATCAGCTGAAAACATAATAACTCTTATTTTCCACAAATCGCCGTACTAGGGGTACTACGCCGCACTGTCGTCATTTTTCACTGATATATTTGCTGAGTCTTAGTAGGATGTTTGACTCAATTTATTCCACTACAATAATATTATATGTACTGTGTTTGAAAGTATCCCATATCCCACTCTTTCAACCCTGCATCCGAAAATTGGACCCCTTTTTGAAGCAAAATATGCAAAACTACTCCACATACAAACGTATTTGATGAAGATATCGGCACATTAGCGAATTTTCGCAGAAAATGAAGTTATGGCATTGGCCCCGAAAATTTTAACCCAAATCAGCCAGAAATAATATTTTTCGAAATTTTCATTAAACTTTCTATATTGTTAACTATTTGTTCTATTGTAAATGTATTGTTCTATGTGCATACAGGGTGTCCTACGGAAAGGTTACACCCCCTGAATACAGCGTAAAAAATTGATCAAGCGATTGAAAGATCAAGTCATGCAGGAAGATCGAATGAGCGAATTTTCGTAAATAATCGTATTATATCATGTGACAAAACATATTGTTTTAGAGTGCATTATTTTGACATTTTGAGTGTATATAACATAGTAAACATAGCATAATATAGTTAACTACTAATTTTATGGCATCAAAACTCTTTAAAAATAATATGTTTTTAGTAGATTTTTAAGCAAATATTAGTAATATTTGGGTCCAATTTTCCTCATAATTTTGTGCGTCAATTTTAAATGTTCAATTTTGTTGTTGGTCAACTTTTTTTTGGCTGAAAGTCTGCTAAAAAATATGAATTCAACTATTTTTAGCCATTTTTAGTACATTTTTTGAACCAATTTAATGTTCTCAAAAAGTGTCGGCCAACGAACTCACCCTGTCGTTTGGAAATTTTGATTTTCTGGATCAGAGACAGAATTTTTATCTTAACTCTAAGGAGAGTTATCGTCTGGAATGACACACACACACACACACACACACACACACACGCCCGCACGCACGCCCGCACGCACGCACACACACACACACACACACACACACACACACACACACACACACACTTACATTCACACGAGTGTTACTCTCGAATTCGTTTCAGAATGTCCCAAAACGGATTTCAATGAAGAAATTTTCCGGAAATTTTTATTTTAAATTTTTTAGAGCCATTGTAATAGCTTCATTTTTTATGAAAATTCGCTAAAAGAAGAATTCAAAGATCTTGCATGTACTATTAGTGGACACTTAATGTCCACTATTCGAAACTGATTGTTTAGTGTTTGTTAATTGGTCACATGACCTAAATATCAATGTAAAATATATTATTTCAAAAAATCTTTCATAATATCAATCTTCACATTCTAATATTACCATTTAAAAACTGATGTAATCATGGGATAATAAATTTAGAAACTGATGGTGCAAAATACCAGCCTCCTTACGGAATTTGCAAACACCAACCAAATGCATGCCACGCCAGCCTATTATGTCATTTGTGAGTTGTTATAACTATTTCTCATGATGCTCTCGAGTATAAGAAGTTGTACAGTAGCATCATAGATATCACTGACTACATACGTAATTCAACGTCATTGGGCGCCACCAACCCTTATTTTTCACATAAATGCGAGCAAGCGCCCACTATTGGTTCAGTATCCACATTACCCACATTTACCCTATTTATGAATTAGATGGAAATTTATTACATTATGGGATCCTAATCACCAGAGGCCTATAAAACAATAAACTAATAAGTAATATTAACCTGTTGATTAGAATTAAATTTTCCACTCATGTAGCATGATCGTATGAGTGAATTTTCGTAAAAGGCCTCATAACGCAAGATTGTTTTGAAATGTTCGCGCTTTGAGTGTACAGAAATTGTTAACACCAATGTATGACGATCTCGACCACTTGTAATGAAACTATGTTTTGGGGGTTTTCGAGGGTTGGTCAGATCTGACCAACCCTCGAAAACCCCCAAAACATAGCAATTGTTAACGACCAATATTATGGAAAAAACAAAAAACTCATTTTAACTATGTTGCGAATCAAAGTAGATTTTGGATGATTAGCTTTTTGCCAATTTTTATAGACTTTTCAGAAAAATTTTGAGGAACGATAAGTTCATTTTAGCAAATTTTCGGTCGTGAATGAAGCTATTGCAATGGCTCCACAAATTTAAATTACAAATTTTCGAAATTTGTCTCCATTGAAATCCGTTTTGAAGGTATTCATTCTGAAACGAATCTTAGCGTTTAAGCTTTTTCATATACATTAATACAGGGAGTCCCTCGAGATACCCCCCCAATTCTAAAATCGTTATTATTGTGGGGTATTCGAAAAAATTTATTTTTGATTCTTCATAATTTTTTCGAAGGATCTCACATATGACCACGTTACACATTGCGAGGTTGCACAACCGTGAGCAATCAACACCAACTTTGTTTTTTTCAACCGGGAACCCTTTTTTTTAACTCAGATTTGGATTTTACGCCAAATTCCATGAATTTACGACCCCTCACTCGATTTTTTGTCCATGCGCAACCCGTTCCGCGAGCGCGCAAAGTTGCCTAACTACCGAAATTGCGTAAAAACATGGATTCTGGTAAATCCTAATTGTGGTACTTGAATTTTCATTGTTTTTATAAGCTGAGTCACGTGTGCTATTCTATTTTTGATCTGACTCGATTTTAGAGGAATAATGGCCAACGTTTGGTTATATTATGTTAAAAAAAAAAAAAATCAACTTTTTAGGCGTGTGTTCACACATAAAATTTCATAATTTTCCATTCCCTTGCCCCCCTTATTTCTCAATCGGGATGGGGACAGGCTATGGCCGGTTCAATGCAGTTGCTCAAAATGTCTGCCTCCTCGATTCAAGCAAGCTCAGCGCGTCGATTCCATTGCTTGGAAGTGTTTGTTTTTATTTCCTTTTAACTCCACCATAGCCATTACTGTGAAACCTGAATTCCATGTTACTGGTAGCTTTATTAATATTATTGGTTAATAAACCACTGTGCAACAGGGGCTATTGTTGAAATAGTTTCACCCCACGATATATGACTGTATGACTACTACAGGATTTTCATCGATGTTTATTTCCATTGTTCAATCGATTGCATTAATTATCATGGTTTGACTGAATTGCGAATGAAACATTATTTTGTGACTAGAAATCAACGGTGTACATTTTTTTTTTTTTTTTTTTTTTTTTTTTTTTTTTTGCGCCAAGTTAACAACTTATAAGCAATATTCATGTGGTTACTTTATATATACATTTTCTTAAGATCTAATATACTTCACTTTAGACTTATTGTTCTGATTATTGATTCACTAGTCTTGACGTTCATTTTATTTCACTTAGTTCATGCGGTTTAGTTCTTTTAAGTCTTCTAAGTAGATCTTCGGTGTCAAGGAGCTGAACGACATCCTCGTTAACATGATCTCTAAGCCTCAAAAGATGATTGACGGCTTGTTTGCGGATAACCTCATTGACAGATTCAACTTTCAACTCATAGTAATCTGTCGTTTCTGAAGTATCTGTATGCGTCAAGGCAGGTACGCAAAACATTATTCTGAAAGCGCTGAATAATGTTGCGGTTACTTTGTGCAGTGCACCCCCATTGCGCACCATATGTCCAGACAGGTTTGAGGACTTGGTTGTACAATATGAGCCAGTTTTGAGTGTCTTCCCATTACATTTTCCTTTTTCTTTTTAACATGTGATTTCCACCTCAGTTTGGCATCGAGTGTCATCCCAAGATATTTAGCTTCATTGGCATAAGGAATCGCCTTGTTGTCAAGGAAGGCTGGCACGTAGTTGATCCTTTTATTTGTGAAATCAACATGTACAGACTTCGCTTCATTCAATCTAATTCTCCATCTTTTTGTCCATTCATGGAGGATGGAGTGGTTTAATTTTGTAACTGATTCGATGTTGGTTTCTCCTGTCGCCAAAATTGCGGTGTCATCTGCAAACGTTTATATTTTCCTCAGTTTCTGGTAGATCTCGACTGTAAAGCAGGTACAGTAGTGGGCCTAGTACACTGCCTTGTGGCACTCCAGCATGAATCTTCAAAGGTTTCGAGAAAGCGTCGTCTTGTTTGATTCGGAAGTATCGGTCGGTCAGGACTCCAGAATTGCTGCATAGCATGATGCGAAGTTTGTGAATAAGCCCTTCATGCCACACTTTATCAAATGCCTGTGACACATCCAGAAAGGCTGCAGAGCACACTTTTTTCTCTTCGAATGCTTTTTCAATGAGACTTGTAATTCTGTGGACTTGGTCATGGTGGAATGCTGTTTTCTGAAGCTTGGTGCTTTGGAATAAGTTTTCGTTCCTCTACAACTACTAGTAGTCTCTTATGAAGGAGTTTTTCAAATAGTTTTGAAAGCACAGGTAGGAGTGAAATAGGCCTGTAGGACTTTAACTCATTTGCCGGTTTGCCTGGCTTGGGAATCATGATTACTTCTGCTATTTTCCATAACTGAGGGACGTAACGAAATTTAATGGCACTATTTATGATTTTTGTTAACTTGACTATGGTCTTTCGGGGAAGATATTTCAGGATTAAACCAGTGATCAAGTCATATCCCGGTGCTTTTTTTGGGTTAATCTCCTTCTGAATTGTTCTTTGTACTTCTTTGACAGTGACAAATGGAATGGAAATATCTGGTTCCGACGGCTGGACCACTTCAAGAGGTTCTTCATCAGGCACTCCAGGGTTTGTTGTGAAAATATCAGCCAGATGATTTGCAAAGACATCTGCTTTTTCTTGATTGCTCCTTATCCACCTACCTGTTAGTTCGTTATTAAGGGGCGGAGCTTGCACAATTGGTCTTTTTAAGTGTTTGGTAGCTTTCCAAAGGGAGTAGTCTGTATCCCTACAGTTGGTTAGAGATGAAACAAGGTTCTCCATGGTTGCATCATTTATCTCCTTGACCATCTGTCTCAGCTCATTTGCAGCTTTATACCAAGCAGCTTTGTGCACTCGGCTTCGTGTTTCTTGCCATTTTTTTCTTGCTTTGCGTTTTCTCATAATAGCTTTCATTATTTCCCTTGGATAGTTCAAGCCTTTTTGTCGCTTTTTTATAATTGGTGTGTTGCGGCTGACTACTGTTTGTATGCTACAAACGAGTTTTGCTAGTTCACTGTCTATTTCTTCTGGGGTGTCTAGAGAATCGTTGAGATCAATTTCTTGGTTTATTTCAATTCTGAAGTTGAGCCAGTCTGTTTTGTTGTTAGTAAGTGTCGGATTTTGTTGAGCTTGGATGATCCAGTCACTTAACGTAAGAATAATGGGCGAGTGATCTGAACTTAAGTCAAAACATTCTTGTACTAACAGATAGTTTGTTGATATGTTTTTGGTAATGAAGAAATCAATGAGGTCAGGAAGTTTCTTTCTGTCTGTTGGCCAGTATGTTGGTTTGCCTGTTGAATGTGGTTCACAGTTATGATTAGATGTGTACTGGTACAGTTCTCTTCCTCGTGTAGAGGTAATTCGGGAGCCCCAGTATGTGTTTTTGGCGTTGAAGTCCCCTCCGATGATAAACCGATTTCCCAGGTGCTCAAACGCATCAGCAAAATCTTCTTCTTTGACAGTGTGTTTTGGTGGTATATAGATGCTCGCTACTATGGTTGAGAATGACTCCATTTTTACCTCTATTGCACTAATCTGGAACATTTCTGTTTCAATCTTAGTGAATTCGTGATGGGAGAGATTTTCTTTTATGAAAACAGCACTTCCTCCTTGAGCAGCATTGCTTGGGTGAAGTGCATGGTAGCATTTGTAGCCCCTTATTTTGCAATAAGATTCTTTAGTAAAATGTGTTTCTGACACAAGACAAATGTCAATTTTATTTATCTCAAGCACTAATTGGAGCTCACTTTTTCTAGATATGAGCCCATTTGCATTCCATGACATAATTTTGAGATATTTCATGGTTATTTCTTCGATTTGGATTGGAGTTTACTTTCCAGTGCTCCGATTCTTCTATTGAATTCAGTGAATCGTTGATCAATTTGGTTTAGACGATCAAGAATAACAGTTAATGGGTCAGCATGTTTCTCATTCAACGTAGGTTTTTGCTGAAGCGTTTGGACGTTTTTGAGGACTTGCGCGTATGTTTTTAAGTTTTCTCCCCCTTCTCCTTTTAAGTAGGGAGTTGCATTTTTTTCCCGAAGAACTTGTGACGGTGTCTTGACAGTGAATTTTGCACTTTGCTGTTTTCGAGTGTTCTCCTTATACTTCTTTTGGGCCTCGATCGCAACTATGCATCCTCTGTAGCTTGCGGGATGTTCGTTTGAGTTACAATTGACACATTTTGGATGTATTGAAACGGGCTTGGGGCAATCTTTTGTCGCATGGTTTTTACCACATTTGACACATTTTGTCTCAAGGACACAATAATTCTTCGTATGTGCAAAACCTTGACAGTTTTTGCATTGTGCAACAAGGTTAGGAGACTTAAGACTGTCCACAGCAATTTTCGCTCCATGTAAGGATGTAATTGCATGTATATCTTTTATGTTAGTCCCATTTTCAAAGGCAACTATGCACATGTCCAGGGCGTTTTTCGTTTTCCACCCTAGTTTGCGTGTGACCTTTACTTTTCCGAGATCAGGGTATTCTACTTGGAATCGGCGCTCTATCTCTGTTTCAGACAGAGATTTATGTATACCCTTGATCATGACTGAATAGGGTCTAGTCTGTTTATCTTGGTACGTGTGAAATTCACATTTTTCGTTTCGAAGGAATTCACTTAGGTTCCGAAATCCATCCGAGGTAGATGGGTTAATCTTAACCTGATTATCCCTCATAACAGTGACTTTGGAATTTGGAGCATGTTCATGCACCGCTTCCTCAATCGTTTTATAATTATCGGTGATTTTATGCAAGTAGATTGGTGGGGGTTTCGGGTCCTTGGTTTTTAAAATTTGTTTTGTTTTATTCTGCGTTGGAATATTACCCTTGGATTTCTTCCTTTTACGCTTTTGGGGATCAGAGAATTCCTTTTCTGATTCGTCGACATCTTCGCTCTCGTCTGAATAATAGCGCACAGTCGACTGTTGTGGCTTCAGCGATTTTTGTGAGCCTAGTTGTTCGATTTTCTCCTTGAGACATTCGATTTGCTCATCGCGCTGCTTTAATAACCCTGACTGCAGAGTCACCTTTCTTTTCTCCTCCAAGACCACTTCGTTTGTCTCACTCAGAAATGAAATTAGAGTAGAAACGGTTTTAAATAACTCACCAATTGGATGAACGAGCGGTGAATCTTGTAGTTGTTCGGTAAACACGTTCAACTCAGCCTTTATTTTCGCAACTGTCGCCTCAGTTTCTTCAATAACTTCACGAAGGGTCACCGACCGGGCGGCGTCCGGTGGGTTCATTTTTCACTGATAATTCACATTAGCGAAACAAACTTCCGAATATCTCGAGCGCGATGTTTCCTCTCCGAGGTCTCGGACACGACTGACGGTGTACATGCAATAATAATTTTCCCTCAATATCCTTTCCTAATTTCACAACTATTTTTGAAGAAATGGATAAACTGTAGTATAACAGCAACATCTCGTTATGAACTCAGTTGTATATTTATTAATTCAACCATTGCTATGCAATCCTATGTGTGGCTGAACCTCTTGAATCATTTCATAAATTGTTTCGCATTATAGTATTGAACACAGTTGTAAATTAATGATTGCTTTAAGTAATGAACACTTTTTCAATTACTCCTCTTAAATGCAATAAAATTAGTTCAGTGAGTATGATTAGGTAGGCCTACAAGCAAAGACTGGGGTTTTAAGCTGGCAATTATCTCCAAAGTAATTGCAATTACCTTTACCATTCCTTTAATGAGAATGGTTTGAAGCAATTACTTATTCCAATAACATGGTTATGGTTTTTTTCAATTACCATTACTTGTCATTTGGAAAGTAATGGGTCTCTCCAATCACCTATTACAGAAAAGGTAATGGGTAATGGGAAACGAATTACCCCATTCCCATTACAGGAACGTTTGCCCTCATGCACCGCGTGAGGGTATGTGTGTGTATTATATATATATATATATATATATATATATATATATATATATATATATATATATATATATATATATATATATGTATATAATATGTATACATTACATACCTACATGCTCGCACATACCCATTCACGCGTGCACACACACACCCTCACACGGCGAATGAGGGCAAACGTTCCTGTAATGGGAATGGGTGTAATTCCATTCCCATTACTCATTACCTTTTCTGTAATGGGTGATTGGAAAGACCCATGACTTTCCCAATATCAAGTAACGGTAATTGAAAAAACCATTACCATTACATGTAATTGGAATTAGTAATTGCTTCAAACCATTCCCATTACATGGATGGTAATTGAAGGATTATTATCGTAAACCTACAATAATGATTATTAACCGAAATGCCTAACAACAGTTTAATGTGTTTGAGAATTCATGACCTGAAAATAAATATTCACTTTTAGTTTGGATGTGCTTGTGTTTGTCTTAAATACTATATTGGCGACGAAAATGGATAAAAAGAACAGGAAATCTAAACGTGATTCATCAGATAGTGATAGTAATGACACCATACCATCCTAAAAGTAATGGGCTAGTGGAACGACTCATTAGAACATTGAAGAGGAGATATAAATCCACTAAGAAGGAAACTACAGATGGGGCACTCGCTGTGCAAAATGTTTTATTTTGTTATAGAAATTCACCTCAGAAAACAACAGGACGAGCACCAGCTGAATTATTTTATGGACGAAGACTTACTACAATGCTGGACAATATGAGACCTAAATATAGAAAGGAAATGGAGAAAAAAGTCTGGAAACAACAAATAGGTGGAAATGGAAACCGAAAAGTAAGAAATTTTGAAGAGGGGGAGGAAATATGGGTGAAGAACGAAAGGGAAGAGGGATGGACAGCAGGAATAATTCTCAAGATCAATGGACCATACTCGTACGAAGTCCTTACTGGCGGTGTGATCAAAAGGAAACACGCTGATCAACTCCGACGAAGGGAAGGAGCTATCGACGATGGAGGGGAAAAATGAAGGATTATTATCGTAAACCTACAATAATGATTATTAACCGAAATGCCTAAAAACCGTTTAATGTGTTTGAGTATCCATGACCTGAAAATAAATATTCACTTTTAGTTTGGATGTGCTTGTGTTTGTCTTAAATACTATAGTAATGGTAATTGCAATTACTTTCTTTCTGAAGTAATTGGAAAAATTAATGGTAATTGCGATTTTTTTAACAACTCTAGTATTGAACAAACGTTCATACCAACAAAAAAAACCCTCAAGTTTGGTAATTAACACATCTAAACTAGTTGCAGTAGATGGTTAGCTTGGTACTTACGAAATGTAGAGTACTGGTTAAATATAGGAAGGTAGCTTGAAAATAATAACTTCGGGATGTCAGGCTCCAATTGGATTCTTTCTTTATCAACGGTAAAAATATGCCTCGTTCATAAAGTAGGAACCTATGCATCAAAAATGTGAATAGTGCCAATCATAATTTCTTCAAAAATGTTTGAAGCTGTTGTTGAAATGGTTTACCTCTCAAATCAATATTTCTGATGTTGTTCTGTATTCTCAGCTTTCTGAACAATTTGTGTTCCGGATCTGTTCATCGGTTTGTCAATCTGTAGTGGATCCTGGTACTTATACGAAGTAGTTTAATAAGTATCTACCATACTATGTCGATTAAATATTCAGGGATTTAGCCTCCAGGCCGTCTCTCATATTCTGTAGACGAATTACGGGCGGGTTTGAAGTGTGAATAATAATATGCAGATGGGTTCGCATTTTCTGAGAGAATATATATATATATATCTCGCAATATATATATATATATATATATATATATATATATATATATATATATATATATATATATATATATTCATTGATAATGGTTCTACTGAACTATATATAATTATTTGTGAGAAAGAAATTTAGACATAAATAGAATGAAAGAATTTTCTAATAATTCGAGCAAGTCTTGATCACAGAAAAAAGAAGAATAAGAATAGAAATAATTTCATGAGTCCTGGTTGCGTCTTCAATTTTTGTATCCATGGCCGCGCAATAGAATAATTTGTGGTGCCATTTTCCGAAATTAATTAATCATTTATATTGAGGGCTCATCGTTGGGTTTTAGGAGCTAACAGACCCCCTGGCCTCAATATAAATGATTGAGAGACCTCAAGCTGGCCTCAGCTAGACTAGAGCTGACGACGCTGACACAGCGAAATATTCTCTCAATTTTGTAAGTTTATTTAAGTGTTTCCTATCTTTTATCCAACCTTCTGTAATACCTCAAAATAATATTACACGCGAGTGTTTTCATTTTTCATCAAAACTACGACGCTGACACATATATATTCTATATATATATATAATATATATATATATATATATACATATATATATGTATATATACATATGTACAGGGTGATTCCCTCGCAGATGCAAAAAAAAATTTGGGTGAAACTACATCAAAAATGGAGTAAAATGCCGCCAATCGCATATTTTTATCTCAATCCGTACTCGAGATATGATTTTTTAAAGGTTTTTTCAGGAATACCGTGTTTTTTCATTTTAAACTCGGATTTCTCCACTTTGCCTCATTTAATTTTAACTTTCAACCTCATTTTCGGTATCAGCATTAAATTTCCTATAAGAATAGTGTACTTGGGTTCTTAAAAAGTACCATTCGAAGACCCTCACATCAGCTCAAACATTGACGATTTTGAAAAAATAATATTTCTGAAAATCTTTAAAACTTTACTACTCTTTTAAAAAGAATCCTGGAAACTGGTAAATCTCATGAAAACTGCTTCACCTAATATACTTTCCAACGGTATTATCAATTTTACTTTTATTTTGTTAATTAGGGGAGAAAATTATGTTTTAATGTTAAAAAATGTGGGGTTTTCAATGAAATTGTTGGTTTTCTCGAAAGATGACCCTCCATGAACCAACGAGTATGGGGTCGGTTTCTATGTATTTTTTCTCGCTGGATCAAATGGAAACTCTTGCAGATCTCTCAACTACGTTATAATCGAGTTTTACACTTTAATTAACTAGTTTTACCCCATAACACACATACATTTAATCGTAACAAACAAACTAAACATTTGCGATTTTAAGTGTTGTTTGTTAAGAGGCAATAGAAAGAATAATAAACGAAGAATCACTACTTACCGGATCAATTATGAGAACTGCATACGCGTTAAATTTAAAATCAGAGATTAGGAGGTGGAACTATATAACCAAGTTTGGTGGAATTCCGTGAGGATTTTTGCCTCATTGAAAAATAGGAGCATTTGCTAACGAGAACGTCGTTAAACGGCTATCTGGCCGTTCTTCCAAGATCACTGAAAGTTGGAGGGAAGTTGGAGAATGATCTCATGGCAATTGGTTATGCATATTTACGGGAAATCCGTCGTCAAGGACGAAACTCTAAAATTGGAGGTTAGTTGAAAGATGATTTCAGGTCAGTTGGTTATGAATATTTACGAAACATCCAGAGTTAGAAACAAAATGCCGAATTTTTCCCTCCTATTTCCATGGCATTTTCAGGAATCGAGCGGGTTCTCTCCTAGATAGCCTCGTTCTGTTCAATCGTAGCAATATCATCAGTATCTTCTTCTAGTTTATGTACAACGTAGATCTTTTTTTTTTAACGATCTAAAGTAGTTTTAAATCATTCTTTCATTCAGAAATTGTTAAGGAGGAAGCACCATGTTCACAGCCTTTCAATAAATGTGGGTCTTGCTGAACTTCCCCACTCAGCACGGAATCTTGTTCCTCGTATCGAGATAGTTCTACTATTGTGAGTGAATATTATCAATTGAATTTTCACTAGTTTTTCCTTTGCTCCGATTCCTGTTTTTACTTTTTATAATTCAAAGAAAACATTTATTTTTATTTAATTTCAGTACCACAAAACAACAGTAAATTCAAAGGGTTAGCGAGTTATATATTTTAGTTTTAATAATTGTTAAAATTTCCTCAATCATAATCAAGCTGTTATATACTATTTCTTCTTATATTAAAATTTCCTCAATCATAATCAAGCTGTTATATACTATTTCTTCTTATATGTTACGTCATATGGGTAGGTACACTACACAAGCAACCCAACTTGGGAGGCTATAATAACAACAAGCTACCCAATAAAATACTGCTGATTTAATTGAATATTTCCCTTCTCAAATTTTGAATGAGTCCCCAGTTGATGAAATGATGTGGAATATTGCTTGCGGTTGGATACGTAAGTGATTTCAATTCAGTAGATTTACCGGATATGGATAAAGTAGTAGCGTTTGGCCTCATTCCAACCGAGTGCGAGAAGGAACCCTTATCTACCAAAGGATGAGCTATTCCACAACCAACCTAAGTCATAAGAACTCAAACTTTATGTACCTATTAAAATTTGAAACGAGGAGCCTAAATGGCTTTCGACTCGTATCTCTTCAGATTCGCTGATGCATAATATTATTTATTACTTAACCTTCTTTCTATTACTTACTGCATTTTGTCAACATAATTTCCCCGCTTACATAGGTAATCTACGAAATTCCACTGTGATGAAACGATATAACTCTGGTTCTTTCAAAAGACCTATTATTGAGACGCTTAGTATCAAAACCAGCTCATTCCATTTTCAGAAATTGTACAGGAGAGACGGAAAACGTCCCACGACTATATATATGCGTTTCCATTAAAGTCAAGTGACAACTCGTATTTTGATACTTCAGAGGTCCACAACTGTTTTACAATAGTTATCACATGATCAATATTATTCATTTTAGATTTAGCTGGGTTAGTTGCAAATCGGATGGTTTTCTCTAATTTTTTATTAAAATACCTATATTATCTACTTCAATTTTCTGTTTATGGTATGGTGTTGCGTCACGTAAATATTGAGTTGAATTTTAAAACATAAATTTATAATAAAAACTTATTTTCCAGAAATATGATGTAGAATAACACTCCTAGTTCGAATCTTGCAACATTATATTTTTTCAAAAATAGATTCAACGATTTAAAACGCTTAAAATCCTCAAATTTGAAAAAAATGACTTAGGGCCACTTTCACCAACAACATAAACGAGTTTAAGTTAGAAAAGATTAAAAAATAATCGAGATTCCAGCTAATCGTCTTTCACCAGACCACTTTACGAGTTTAAACTCCTAACGAGTAACGAGGTGGCTTGAGGTTAATCTCCCAAGCCCCGGCCAGTTACACTTCCCAATCTCAGATTAGTGATAAAAATGATATCGAGCAATATGGCCGCGCACCAACAGCTGAAACCTCATACCTCTACAGTTTGGTTCACAGTTTATTATTATAGTTTATATATAGTTTATTGTTATTCAAGTTTTTGATGATGAATTCACGCGATTTATCGCTCGGATTAATTTGATTCCTCGGATGAGGACGATGTCCCGCAAAGACGCCCAAGGACGATCCGACGGCGCATTCCACATTTTGACGGGTTGGACGACATCGAATTTCGGCGGAGATTCCGGCTCCCAAAACTGACAGTTTTGAAAGTCCTCGAGCTTATCGACACTCACCTGAAGTTCCCTTCGAACAGGTATAAGTTGGAAAAAGGCTTTTATACCATCAAATCGATGAATTATAATACGTGATGGTAGGAAAATAAAGTATAATCGATGATGGTAGCACGTTATAATACGATGTTTAATTGCTATCCCTTGTACAGTATGTACCTACCTACCTATACCACATAAAATAACTTATGTTCATTTAAATAAGGTGATCAACCGTCCTGCTTCCGTCAAATGATGTGTCACACTTTCTTTGTTGGAAGTCAACGAAAAGTTGCGAGTAGATAGTAACTAGGTAACTAGATAAAAACGGCGCGGGTAATAATTGGTCGTGGTTGTGATTCACCGCTTTATTGTCTTGATATGACGGACACATGGGGGGGTTTCTAACTGTCGTTTCAAATTGTCCAATTTTTCATTGGACAGTTTCCGGAATCTCCGTTAGGGAAACTCGATTATTCCAATCTTGGTTTAAACGAATTTTGGGTTGGTGAAAGACGCCAAGGTTTGATCCTCGAGATTATATTTAATCGAGTTTGGCCAATCTCCGCTTAATAAGTTGTTGGTGAAAGTGGCCCTTAGTATTTATTTCAATCATCAATATTCGATTTACTTAAAGCGATCTTTGATTGTTTTTAATAAAACATTCGGTGGAAGTTTGCGATAATGTGATGCATTAGCAGGCCACAGCAGAAAACCTTCTTGTCTGAATGCTTGCAATCGCCATTTCGTAAAGGCAGTCCAAGACTCGAATATTGTATGAAAAAATTACAAAATCATACCACCCGTTCTTAGGACAACATAGCCAACTAATAGTACCACACACGATGGGATCTAGTTTAATAAACAAACAGGGGACATCCGACTATGTTACAAACTAATGGGAAAAAAGGAGTTTTGAATTTCATCATGGAAGGGGGTAAATAGAGGGGATAAAACTGTTAATTCGTGGTATTTTACCAATTCTTGTCGGATTTTCGTGATTATTATTATTATTATTTTTTTTTTTTTAACTATGAATTCGGTCTAGTTTTGGATCCCATATCAGGAATTTCAAATTTAATTATGGAAGGGGGTGAATGGAGGGGGTGGAGGGAGTAATATTAATAAATCATGATGTTTCAACGAATATCGCCAGATTTTCGTGATTCATTTTTTGTTCAACTTGGAACTTGTTTTAGTTTTGGAAATTATGCCAGGAGTTTCAAGTCTCATACTTATGATAGGAATTCGCTGTCGGTGGAGGGAGTTAAGGGGAGGGGGGGTTAGGGCTCAAGTCCGAAAAGTCATGATATTTTTGTTTTTTCCCTTATTTTACCTCTCACCAAAATTATATAAAATCCGTTCATAGGGAATATTTTCCCCAACATTAAAATTTTCCCTAACGGTAGAAAAATATTAATTAGGTAGTTTGCATGCTCTTTCACATTAATCAGAACGATTGACTTCTACGTTCTTCTAGAGAGATTTCATCAGCAAATTTTCAGAGACAACGTTGATGTTGCAGTGCTAGTATTCAACTTTTACCACCATTAGACCACGAAGTTCGTTATTTTCCGCTTCAAGTATTCTAAGTCGAATTATTGCTTCCATAGCTCACTATCCATTGAGGGATAGCGTATACACATGTGTATTAACAACGCTAAATTCTAATTCAGCGCTAACAGGCAACGTCTATAATAAGCTTTCCCATTGATGATTAGTTCCCTTGTGGTGAGGAGTCGTCATCAGCGACTACTCACTTTCGCGAGATTGCCGTGGACATGTATTAACAACTTGTACGCCTCGGTCGTTTCAGGCTTTTAATTCCCCCTTTTCAATGAATAATGGAACTGAGCATCCATAAGATCCCCCACATTGATACGCATCAGGGTCGTATTGGTCGGCGGTAGGGAAGCTGGCGGCTTGTGGTAGAGTGAATGGTAGCGAACGGAGCGAAGAGAAAAATATAGGGAAAAAATACGAAGGCAAGTCAACATTTCCTTGGATGGCGCGTGTTTTTACAACGGAAGAACACAACACGCTATGTATCCCTGATGAGGCCATCCGCCGGCCTACAGGCCCGCCCATTGAATGAATGAAAGATCTGTTTCCCATGAATTATTCACTTTTCTCGGCCAGAGGGGAAAAATGCGGATTTGATAGTCATTGGGGCTGAACAGTGGAATTACAATCTTGTCATATTTGAAGTTCAACGGGCACGTTTTCCTGTCTCTCTATAGGCTTGGATTGCACCCACACAATTCTGTTTTTATACTTGATAATTCTATAGGTAGCCGCATCCCCCTCCCAACCAGTTAATATACAAGAAAAAGGAAAGAACACGTCACTGCACCAATTACACAACAGCGCTAGCATAAATCGATTCCAAAACAGGTACTCACCAAAGTACTCAGGATACATTATTAATTTATATTAATACGATATTGCAATTCTCTATCGTGAGCTCATGATTGACCAAAACCATGAAATTACGTGCTAACCTTCCGCTACGTGTTATTTTACGATTATTGGTGTCATTTGCGACGTTATGTGTATAAACAGCGTTTAAAAGGTAGACTTTAAGGTTATGTATCTATAACTGTGATACTGTGTGTTTGTTTTGTTTTGTTTGTACGTGTATATTTATGTACTGTAAGTGTGTTTAAATGTATTTTTATGTCTGATTTTAAGTATACACTACGACTGCGGAACATAATTAATGTCAAAAGGTTTAAGATATTCTCACAAACAATTGGAGTAAGAACCAGGGAGGCGGTACTTTTCAAGCTGTTAGGAAACATACAAGTTGAATGCCACAACTGCGCGATATGGGGAGCGGTTTAGCTAGCACTCGAAACAGTCAAGTTGCGCAAGGATCAATCGGAGGCGTTTCTTCAGCAAGATTTGAATTCAGTTCGCTCTTTACTTTGTTCAACAGGAAACAAAATACCTCATGAATCAGTATTTTTCCGACAGCAAAAATCTTCAAATCGATTGACGCTACCTGTATAGTTATTAGAGCTGGGCGAAATTTTACTTGAATTTCATATCCTTCAAAGCAAATACTTCTTAGCTGATGAAGTGGATCTTATAGGAGTTAATTCCGAGCTACTTTCAGAATCGGAAGGTCTCGTATCCACTTACCACATAGCCCTAGTTCTGGGGAGAACGCAAACTTTGCATTCCAATCAAAACGACTCTTCGACAGGCCGCTCTCAATCTACAATCCGCGCGAAAAAAAGAAAAAAAGCCAGTTTTCAAAAATACGCTTGGTTCAAAAGAATCATGAATGATCCCTAGAAATGCAAAAAGCTCAGAATCTGCCAATAAGAAAGCATAAGATGAATAATGGTACCTGGGTATCCAATGGTAGGCAATTTTTCTAAGTGGAGGGAAATATGTGGTCTCATGTTACTATGAACCAACCAACTTGAATACCGTCACAGTTTAATTTTTTCCTAGCATTTCAAGTTCATATAATAACGTTCTTTAATGGCTTTTCATTTCAATGTGTGTCTCGGGCAATCCATGAGCCTTAATTAGGGATACATAGTTGTTCATGTGCTCGCTTTTCAAAATTCATGTACTTGAATAACTGTTTCAAAGCCAATGAAAAAAGTTTGATACTTCATAAACCTGTGTTGAGCATTTTGAGCTACCGCCATTGTTAAAAAATGAAACGGATGATTATTTATTCATTCAAGTCAATAGACAATATCCTCATTGGCTCAGATGATGTGGAGAAATGTAATCCATGGATATTTCTTTTTTTAAGTTCCGATGGAAGAGGCCGTGCACTCTAACTTCAATGGCATCCGAAATCGTAGAACGATCTGAGGCGTAGATTTGAACAATATAATATTTAAATATCACTGTGAGAAAAGGGATGAGTCCAGCAAATGGGCCGCTGAACGATCGTATTAGAAAATGTGCTGAAACGTACCGTCAGCATTATTTTTGAGTTGGGAAGAAATAACCTATCAGATCTAATATTTAATAAGTGTAATAAATTTAAGTGTTTAATATCTTATTTAGCAAGAAGTTCATGAATGACGCTACAGCCAAAACCTCCTTCAGTCTGATCGACATTAACCCAACTGGTTCCCCTTCAATGTAGTTTATATATATCACAGAAGGGGTAATCACTAGCTATTTCTGTTATTTTTTCGAATTTGTTTATTTTTATGGTCACAACAACAAACACTGAAGAGACATGCTATATTTCGACAAGTCGTTTAAAAGATCGCATTAATTTACAATATTTCATTTATAGTTTATATTTTTGTTGAGTATTCTAACAATTTTATCCTAATTACACTCTTCATACATCATACTTTATTTTTTCTAGGATTGAAAATATGCAAATATGTGTCAATGTCTGAAAATGAAATAAATGTCTTGCATTGAAGGTTATTTCTATCTTAAACTTTTCTATAATTTCTTTGAACATCTGTTCTCTTCGTTTTCCTATGCAATGATCACCATTATTATACGTTCTAAGGAATGTATTGCTTTGCATTTATTGCATATAGCACACCGATTTTGAGGACTGATCATATTTAAATATGAATTACAAATGCCTTTATCACATCCTAATATTCCTATCGATTAGTAAGCATCCTTACAATTTCTGTAACATAATCCTTTTGGGTAACTACTGTGGTGTTCTTGCCTTTAGGACTCTGTGCAAAACTTTATCTATAAGTCAGTAGAGGACATTTAGTTGAGCATGAAGTACCTTCTATTTTATTTTAGCTAACGTGTTCACACCTCATTCCTGTGGACTCCTACATGGATATAAGCGATTTTACCCCTATCTAAGATTCTCTCTATCTAAAAATTTGTAGATTACGTGTATATTATATGATAATATAACTACCAATAAATTATTCATGTAACAGTTTAGTTTCGGATTTCGCAATATTTCAAGGGAGCTGAGTGAGTCACACAAAAATTAGGGACGGAATATTTCTAAATCTATGAAATTTACATAATGTACTACCTAATGCCTTCAAATTTGCTATCAGGTTTGCAGTGAACGTGGAGGTAATTTTTTTGTTATTTTATGACATGCGGACTTCGTTTAGATCGTCCTATATTGCAGATTCTACATAACCTTCTATAATGAAGCCGTTCGTTTAAATATACACGTCGACAATTTCGCCACTTCTCATTAAGTGTTTAAGCAAACTGTGGTTGGTATGCGAGTTTGTCAGCCATGTTGGCGGGGCAGTTCAGTTTCCTCACTTAGTATAAAATGGACGTACCTATAGAATTAGTCGAAAACAAAGTACTTAGTTATTCATCAGAATCATTGAATTTCGAATTGGTAATATATGTGTGTATATATATCTACTCGAATTTTGCGCTTATGGCCATCCAATACCATTAATCCAACAGCTTCACCATTTAAGGTATGTCCCTACATACACCAACTAACCAACTAAAAGCTAACACTGCTGTTCCTAGAGTTCTGTCTGTAACAACCAATTTCAGGATTGCGATTGCATGTTGCGCAACTGAAAGCTAACACTGCTGTTCCTAGAGTTCTGTCTGTAACAACTAATTTCAGGATTGCGATTGCATGTTGCGCAATTTTGAATAATGAAACATTGAAATGGACCAAGAAAAAAATTATTTAACCCCTCTGAAAATTTTTCGTTTACGTTTCAAAATGTGTAAAATAAAAAATGTAAATTAAATGCGGAAATCGACCCCATCGAAATGGGACCCGCGGGTCTAATGTCCTTATACAGTAGTGACATTAGTAATGGAGCTATTTGGATTAAGGTTACACTCATTTTGTTGGGATACTATTGTGGGTATTATTGACATCATCCCAAAGAATCGGATTAAACAACCCGGGCCAATATAGTTCATACATTTGCTTTCTTAAGACGAGTTACAAACGAAATGGCTATGTTGAACACAAACGGAACTTAATTACGCGAGCAGGCACATCATTTTCTGTAATATGCAACTTGAAAATAATCCAAACTACGACCGTCTCAACATATATGTGTTATTATAGTATAATATGAAAGATCCTATTATGATCTTTCGTCATCTAGTTATCTCCCTCTCATCTTTATCTTTCTAGAGACCTCTCACCTTACAACGTGAAGCATAGCATATTGAACTGATTCCCATTAACGTTTAGCGTCTTCAGCTTCAGACCCCACATTCATGTTATTCAAAGTGCTCTCCTCACGAAATCGACGAATAAAATTGAGAAGGGACGAATTCAGATTGTAGAAAAAATCAGAAAGCAAGTTTGATTGTAGATCAAAATATAATTATTGCATTTGGCACAAGCAATCTCAGTAAACAAAGTGAGTTTAAATAAAATGGAAAATCAGAGTGAAGTGATCGTAAAAACGAAATAACAATAACTACAGTAAAATAAACCAAGAGAATAATGGATAAATAATTTGATAAAATCCCTTTTTCGAAATGGCGACTGCAGTTAATTAAATAAGTAATAATAAGTTGTATTTGTTTAAACAGATAGATTTTCTCCTCCCCTTAAAAAAAAAAAAAAACCTTCCTTTTCCTGAGAGTGATTTCGAATATTTGAGGAACGTTTGGTTTCAGTATAATTTTTAGTCAATTGAAAGTCCTCCTACATTAAGATGGACTTGATGTGATTCGACGGGAAATATAATTTTCTTTGCCCATAACTCAAGAATCTATTATTTTCGATTTTGTAGTGCTCTTCTCCGTATGTGAATTCCTTTAAATGGCAGTCAAAGGTTGCTTTCTTTTGAAAACCCCGAGTCTAAGTTTTACAACGGTACCGTCAGTTTTAATATCATCATGAGGGAGAGTAGATAAAAATAAGTTTGAATGCAAACAAATAAGAACAATAAGGTTTGATAAAGTACGTTTTTTAGGGTGTTTTGAATTGTTTTCTCGTGTTAAACACACCCTGGGAAGTTAGGTATGAATTGTCTGCAGTTTGTCACTCTGTATCAAAGAGATCTCCCATTTTTCCTCATAAAATATTCACAGGAAAAAAATGAATTAATTATTCATTCAAGCATATCTGAGACGTTGATACAAACAATGGTCAGAAGTTGGACCTAAGGTGGCATTCGTATCAGATGATAATGGATTTTGTGTTGTTCAGTATAAGCTAGTGAGAGAAGAAATAATTTAAAACTATTGTGAGGAAAAATGGTGTTGATAGCGAGGACAATTTCGAAAAATCGGGAAAATTATGAAATCCTTAAATGTTGCTCTTCATAACATAAAGTTCCAAACATTAATGAATGGTTCTTTTGCTCCCCTGGTAGTATCGTGATGGGGCTCTCCATAAAGAGTTTTCTTTGTTCCTGAAGCGGATGGAACACACGCTGTCAGAAAAGTGGAATAGAGCTTTCTTCCGTGTGTTAGGGTGGGTTCCAAAAATTCAGATAGGTATAATCAGGGCCATCAATCAGCGTATTCGAGGAACGCGGCGAAAAATTAGGATTATTGGGACAGAAGACGGGGCAGGGGCTATCGGGGAGGAATACGAATGAGGAAAGACTTTGGTAAAGCAGATGAGGAAGAAAATACATCACCGGTCCATACGTTAATTTATTTCGTTGATATTTTGTTTAAACAAATTTAACAATAATGGTGGATTTGGAAAAAAAATTAATGAATTTCGTTCTAAAGGCTGCAGGCGAATTGATTAATAAACAGCTGATAGTATCCTACATGACAATGGTTAGCTCAAGGCGATGGTAACTTACTTGTCCAATTCCTACCGTTAGCTCCAAATGATACCAACGCTTCACCGCTACTACCGCTATGTGCATACTGCCTGAATCACACTCATCACATCAGCATTCTGTACGCGAATCCACCTATTCATACAAACAGAACCAGTGGAATGCTGACAACAATGGGTAGGTATAATGTACTAAACTGAGTGCTGTGGATCTCCATAACAGTAACCGTATCATGGGTATGTACTTACCTAAGGGATTGATGACCAATCTCTGCTATCCACTCTCAACTGGTAATGTGACGGATAATACTAACCCAATTGCTCGTAATTTACCTTGTTTGAGCCCAACGCCGTACCTAATTAACAATCGATCAACAACATGAACGCCCATTACATATACCTACATCCGATCGGTGTAGCAAGCTCATATCCCACAAGCCAAAGAGAAGTGAAATCGATAATATGTTTATTGATAATGTTATGAATCACACCACTGATATTACTGCGTTTCTATTATTCTTCTTACTTCATTGAGTCCCATTTTGACAATGATATATTCAGCAAATCGGAGCCCAAAAGTTCAGGCTCGATCGAGGGTTCTCCATATAATATAGTCAAGCAGAACATACATCAAGCAGGTGTAATTTTGAATTCCGTCGATGATAAAAGGCTACGAATGATTCAAATAAATTTTTCATCCTCTACACACCCAAATCATTACTTCCTAATTGGAGTCATAACACGACAATGAAATTGTCAGTTGAAAACTGTTCACATGTATCTATTACTGGCAGATAATGGTTTGAATTTAAAATAATTGTCCGGCTATTATTTTGAGCTCGATGGATCAATATTCATGAAAATAATACAATCAGCAATATTGAAAAGTTCGACTACTAGAGTAATTTACTTGCTGGTAAAGCAAATAATGCAATCACAGGAATACAAGCAAGAAAATCATCTGCAATCGCCATTTCGGAAAATTATTTTTATTCGTTTATTTATCAATTTTTCCCGATGTTTATTTTATTATAGTTACTGTTATTTTTTTACGATCAGTTCACTCTGATTTTCCATTTTATTTAAACTAACTTTGTTTACTGAGATTTATTGTGCCAAATGTAGTTATATTTTGATCTACAACCACACTTGTTCCCTGATTTTCTCTACGATCTGAATTCGTTTCTTCTCAATTTTAATAATCGATTTTTATAAAACCCTGGTGGAAAGAGCGCAGTTCACCGTGAGGAGCACTTTGAATAACATGGATGTGGGATCTGAAGCTGAAAACGCAAAATAGTTTGTAGGAATCAGTGCAAAGCGCTGTGCTTCGTTTTGTAAAGTGGGGTCTTTAGAAAGATAAAAATAAGAGGGAGATAAAGAGATGATGAAAGATCATATATATGTGTTAGTTATTCTGGAGTCATGGTTTGGATTATTTTCAAGTCGCATAGTTTATAGTGCATATTCGATTAATTAAGTCCCTTTTGTGTTCAATGTAGCCATTTCGTCTGTAACTCATCCTAAGAGAGCAAACGTATGAACAATACGACCCGGGTGGTTTCATCCGATTCTTTGGGAGGGTGTCAATAATACCTACAATAGTACCCCAACAAAATTAGTGTAACCTTGAAAGTTTTCGAGAACTCGATTTATGATAAATATTTGTTTTTAATCCAAATAGCTCCATTACTAATGTCACCACTGTAAGAGGACATCATACTCGCGGGTCCCATCTCGATGGGGTCGATGTCCGCATTTTTAATTAACATTTTTTGTTTTACACATTTTGAAACGTTAGACAAGAAATTTTGAGAAGGGTCAGAAATGATGTTTTTGGTCAACTCCAAAGGTTCATTATTTAAAATTGTGCGATTTGCAATAGCAAATCCTGAAATTGGTAGTTACAGACGGAACCTCGAGAACAATAGACCGATTACTATTGTACTAGACTAGTTTTCTGGCTCGCTTCGCTCGCTCGGTATGGCTGTATAGATGCGATGGTCTTTACTGTTGAGTGGGACATGTAGAATGACTGGAAACTGTAGATCACTAATGGTGATTTCAAATCTGAAGGGGATGTTGCTCGCTTCGCTCGCTAGGGGTGGGTTTTCTCGCTTGCTCGGTGTGGGATTTATAGATGCAATGGGATATAGTCCCCATACCATCCAGACCTACAGCCCATGGTTCGGGGAAAATTTGAAAATTGCTTACAATCCCTTTCTATTGACAATCCGTTTCAAAGGCAAAGATCAGGGTAACTACGTTTTGACGGAATAAGGAAGAGCGGTAGCTCGAAAACCAACGTTTTCGTCTACATTTTCATTCACTACAATCGAAAAACACAATTTCATGTCTCGAAACTCGCATGGGACCAAATCGAAACTTCAACGAACATTTGAACACCAATCCGAGCCAAACCCGTGAAAATCACTAATCATTGCGAAAACCACTAAAATGCATTAGTTTTTTTGTGGAATATTACAAGAATAAAGTTTATCAATGAGGAACATTCAAGAAGCTATACACAAAACTATGCTGATATTGTACCTGAGTTTCATTACTATGTTCTAAAAATATAAATAAAAACTTAAATAAACCTAAAATTCCAAAATCTCTTTTTGAAAAGCATATTATAATTTAGATATAAGATTTTTTGCCGTAAAATTATTAGTTTCTTTGCACTCCGAATGCTCATTTTAAAGCAATTTAACATAATTTCGAAACTTCACTCATATGACTGTATATGATAATATGTACGAGCGAATTTACGTAGATTATCGTATTATATTATGTTAATATGATTTGAAATTTGAGCACTTTGAGGACAAAGAAATTCAATTTTATGGCAAACATATATACTCTTTCTAAATCATATTCTACGATCAAAACAATTGTGGATGTTTGGCAATTTTTCAGTTTTTTAATAGATTTTTCAGCAAATATGAATGAAATTCAAGTAAATTTTTTACCATTATTTGGTGAATGAATTGTTTAATGTTTTATTTCATCGTCAATACACTTTGTTCGACTAAAATTAGGATAAAATTATAAATTTACAAATTTGTAGACGTTTTAGTCATTTTTAGTGATTTTTTTAGCACAATATTTGAATGTTGACCAATTTTATGTGCTCAAAAAGTGTTGGCCAACGAATTCACCCTTTCGTTTGAAAACGGCGCAAGAACGGATTTTTTATTTCAAACCTAAGGAGAGTTATCCTCTGGAATGACACTTATATATATATATATATATATATATATATATATATATATATATATATATATATATAGAGAGAGAGAGAGAGAGAGAGAGAGAGAGAGAGAGAGAGAGAGAGAGAGAGAGAGAGAGAGAGAGAGAGAGAGAGAGAGAGAGAGAGAGAGAGAGAGAGAGAGAGAGAGAGAGAGAGAGAGAGAGAGAGAGAGAGAGAGAGAGAGAGAGAGAGAGAGAGAGAGAGAGAAAAGCGGAAAATTTTGATTTTAACATTTTTGGAGCCATTGCAATAACATCATTTTCTACGAAAATTCGCTAAAAAGCAAAATCCTGATTTCAAAAGCAAATATTATTGGGGAACCTTGTCATTTTTCTCAAAGTTAATATACTTTGCAAGTGCAATCACATTCAACCTAGACACTTTTTTTTTAAATTTATAACACATTAACTGATGTGTTTCGGAACGATCTCTGCGTATATTTTCTTGCTGAATCAAATGGAAATACTCAAATGGTCCGACTCCGAAAGACCTGAGCTTTTACTCGTAACTAAGTCGCTTTTTACGGAGTAGGGAAGATATGACTACCTTCCGATTCAATATAAACTGTTACGTCGGAATCAATATGAACGCATCATTTATGGGCACTCTTTTGCACGAAACCTTATATTTCCTTAGACATTTTTTTCTCAAAATGTTATGCAATTTTCACTCAAAATCGTGAAAGTAATATCTAATTAAATTGACCATTCTCTTTTTAAGGTGGCAACCTGAGAGAGTTATTTCGGTAACTTGTTTGGTGAACTATCATTATTGTTATTTTGTTCTGTAAATTCATAAATCACCCTGAGGAGCTTGAAAATATACGAAGATAACAGTTATTTTGCCGATTTTGGAATCGTTTACTTTGATTCTGGTCATTTATCAGCTGAATGTGCTTATTTTATATTAAACGGTAAAAAGATCTTTCCTACGTTGCCTTTTTGTTTTATTTTCTTGGGTCCATCCGAGGTTCGTAATATGGCGGTTCCAAGTTTATGAGGTAGAAAACACCAACAAATCTCGAATAATTATTATCGGGAAGCAACTTGGACTGCGCATATTATATTGTTTAGTTTCAGAGAATTTCCTTAGAAAATAAAGCTATTGCAATGGCTCCAAAAATTTTAAAATAAAAATTTTCTTCATTGAAATCTGTCTTGAGACATTTTGAAATGATTCCTAGATTTTAACGCTTTTATATAAATATATATATATATATATATATATATATATATATATATATATATATATATATATATATATATATATATATATATATATATATATATATATATATATATGGGAGATGGGGGTATTGACGGTCACCTAACTTCATGAAGCTCTAAAATGCTCTAGAATCATAGGTTTGTAACCAAATTTCACTATTTGGTTGGCTGACTAAACAAGATTTAGGAGCTAGGTTCATTTTCAACATTGAATCAAATGGGAACAACTTAGAACGAAATTTTGAAAAAGAGGGTTTGACCGAAATTACCCGCGGGTAATAGTGGTCAGTGATTTGCTAACCAGAGATCCATACAACTATCCATATTTTTAGTTCATGGATGTGAACAAGGCTAGTAAATCAACGACTAATTTTTATTGCAAGGCATTCATTTGTAACAAACGAGAAAAATCATAGGTGAACCTTAATAGATTCGCCGAAGTTAATGAGGTAAGAATGACTAGGCAATGACTGTCTTGAGGTAAAATAAATCACATTTTAGTAGGAAGAGCTAAAACTAGGGAAACAATTCGAAATAAAATGAAATTTCAAAAGAATGAAAATAAGTCACAATATTCAAGTTTAAATTTCAAAGGAAATTGAATTAAAATGTCAAAGGAACGTGGAGTATGATAAAAATAAGTCGCAATATTCCAGTTTAACATGACGCACATAGTTCACATAGTTCATCGTCAGGACACCCCATTGAGCATATATAGTGTGCCATGTGATGACACCCCTTGCACTCCCACATCAATACACTGTCCGTTTCTTCACTATCGAGACAAATGAAGCATTTTTGTGTTTCGTTGTCTTCGCTGTTGTCGATACTGTCATTCTCATCATCGTCACACAAATCCTGCAGAGAACGGGATTGTCAACCGTTGCCCCCAAATGCCCAACAAAATGTTTTAGCCATACCAAAAATAGTCCTTCGTTTGACCATCCATTCTGCGAACAGCTGTATATTGCTGAAGTGGGTCCATCACGTTGTAACTGAGGTGACATACGTTTCCGGGGGAATATCATCATAGGTGGGATATAGGCACCTGAAGCGCTGATGCAACATATGACAGTTATGTTCTTCCCCCTTTCCCGACTCGTAACACTCCCAACTCTCTTCTTTCCAAGTGGTGCTATGACTTTGATCGGGTCTTGTACTGTTGAAACCCCAGTTTCATCTACATGGTAGATTCGACTGGGTTGAAAGTTGTGTTTTTCCATCAGTGACACGAGGTTATCGAAGAAATGCTCAACTTCGTTGCGATTAAACGCGGTAACTCTGTGAATGGAAGTTGCTTCAGGCTTTCTCAATGAAATTGTAGGGTTGCGAGCAGAAAATGCTTCAAACCAGTCCCTTCCAGCCGTTTTTGTTTCCCTGTTAAACTTGTGAGGTATATTATTGGACTCTGCATAGTCATATGCAGCTCGACGAAACTGACTGGGAGTTATCCCATTACATAGGTATTTGACAATAAAATAAGGCGTTCCACCATAATCTTCTCTTGTGCTGGTGTTAACGTAGCTCGAGGCCCCATCCGAGGATCCCTGGCACTACCAATCTTAAGTCGTTGTTGAAGAGAGCTGAATGGAATACCAACAGACTTACTCGCCTGCCGCATGCTTAAACCAGTAGACATCAGTTTAACAGCCTTCTGCATATCTTCAGCTTTCCAAGCCACTTTTGCTGTGTTCCTCTTTACATTTCTAGGCATTTGAAAAACATGAATAGGAATATTACAATATAGAAGTTGATACAAGCACTAAAAATCATCAAATAAAAATAAATAATGAATAGATTCGTGAATTATTACTTGATAATACTGTAAGAGGGTAATGACGGTCAATCTTCGAATGACCATCATAACCCGCCTGTTGACCGTAATAACCCACCAGTAGACCGTCATTGCCCCCTTGTTTTGACCGCCATTGCCCAATCTGTTTACATCTTGAACTTTTTGGATTGTAGGTTTAATTTCCAACTAAATTTAATCAACTAGATCAGAAAATGAAGCCAAGGAGTTACAGAACAATATCAGAGTGGGAGTTGAATTGAAAATATACGAAATAATTTACTTACCTTGCCTTGAAGTGAGAGCAGCCTTACATCTGACCTTAGGCGAAACTGGCAGCCACATTGAAGGAGTGATAAGATCCTGCCCCTCCTCTTGGAAATTAGTTACGACTCTCGCCCAGAGATAGCGCCACCCATTAGAATAGGTGTAAGCTTTTTTTAGTGTTCAAAAATGGGTTGACCGTCGTAACCCACTGACCGTCATATCTCCCCTAACATTGCATGCCCACCCCCCAAGCTTTAGAATAGATCTCAAATAATCACTCAAATGAATTATCTCAATATTGGCTGCTGATACAGAGCATTCAGAAAAATTGTTTATACACTTAGTAAACTTTCATGATTGGGGGCTTCAGGATTTCCTAGTTGTTACATCTGCTTTTCTCTTTCTTTCATAAACAGGTATGAATAACAGGCAGCAATTTTAGACAAAGCCCCTGAGTGACGAAAAGCCAACATTAGGTGCCTTGAACTAAGGCATAATAGAGAATATATCTTGTGCTGTTATGGATTATCTAGATTTTTACAGCTGATTCAGAGCATTGAAGAAACTTGCTAATACACTTGAAGGATTTGTGGGCTCAATTTATTCAGGATTTTATGGTTACAATTGCATTTTTTTTCTACTCTAGATGAGCCGATAAAGCACCATTGCACACCCATCTCCAAGCTTATCAAAGGATCAAAGGGCGTATCTTAGGATTATCTAGATTTTTGCTGCTCATACACAGCATTCTGGTGACTTGCTTACACACGTAGTGAAAATTTAAGATTATTGTCTAAAGAATTTCCTGGTTCAGTTCCACAATTTCCTCAACATCAAAGCCACTACATAATACGGTCTCTCTCCTTAAATCCAAAGGTTTATGTAGATTTTTGCTGCTGATTGGGAGCATTCTCGTAACATGCTCACCGACTTCGGGAAATTTCAGGATTGTTATCTTCACGAGGTCAAGTTTGTTTCATCAGATATATTTACTTCTTTTATGAAGAGGTATGATCAAAAGGGAAAAACATTAGGCACGGAATTTTAGATAATGCGCCACAGAACATGAAAAGGCATCCTTGCGTGCCTTCTACCAAGTTAATTTACCGAGTTGATTTATCCAGGGTTTTATCGTTTCATTTCCATTTTTTCTATGCTAACGGAGACGATGAAGCAGAATTGCACAAGCACCTTCTGAGCTTATCAAACGGATTACCCAGATTTTCGCTGCTGAAACAGAACATTCTGACTTGCTTCTCGAGGGATCCCCCACTCTTCTTTTCTGCCATCGAATACTCTCGATACTATCGATCCAGCCTCCCAACACATCGATGCAGTCAGAAGTTCTGAAAAGGGAGGGGATAGAATCGGTTCCCTCCTCCCACTTTTATCTCCCTCCTACTGAATAGACAAGTATTGTGATTGTCTCCCTACACGATAGTTGAAGTGTAGATCAATGGATATGATCTCGGTCTCGTGAGCCTAACATTGTGGGTTCAAATCTGGCTAACTGGTGTATTTTTTTTGCTAGTAAAACTCCCGAAATGTCATTCTGACCTGCATGTACAACTGATTTGAATATTCACTAAGGGATTGACTACTTACTTGATGTTATGTAGTTTTGAGATGCGAGCTTGTGAGCATCCAGATCACCAAACTATACACATAATTCTGATCTACATGCCCAACTAATCTGCATTTTTACTAAGGGATTGACTACTTGATGTTATGTCTTCTTGAGATGCGAGCTTGCGAGCATCCAGACCACCAAACAATACACATCATTCTGATCTACATGCCCAACTAATCTGCATTTTTACTAAGGGATTGACTACTTGATGTTATGTCTTTTTGAGATGCGAGCTTGCGAGCATCCAGACCACCAAACTATACACATCATTCTGATCTACATGCCCAACTAATCTGCATTTTAACTAAGGGATTGACTACCTGATGTTATGTCTTCTTGAGATGCGAGCTTGCGAGCATCCAGACCACCAAACAATACACATCATTCTGATCTACATGCCCAACTAATCTGCATTTTTACTAAGGGATTGACTACTTGATGTTATGTCTTCTTGAGATGCGAGCTTGCGAGCATCCAGACCACCAAACAATACACATCATTCTGATCTACATGCCCAACATTTATTTTCTAAAAATGTTAGCAGAGCTTTAGTCAAAACGAAATTGTAAACGATCATCTAGGACATACAAAAATGGTTGCACGAAATTATGCTGAAAACGTACTTAAATTTAATTAATACTTGCTGAAAAATCTATAGAGACTGCAAAAAATATTTTTTGAATCGCAGAATTTTATTCAGTTTGTCGCTGGTTTTAATAATCTCTTTGTACTCAAATTCTGAAACAATTTAACATATCACAATACAATAGGTAATTTGAGAAAATTCGTTCATACAATCACGCTGACTGACTGGAACTTTTTCAATTTTGGCGCTCAGAAGGTCGTTTTATTTCAAAATCAAATCGATGTGTTGGGAGGCTGGATCGATAGTATCGAGAGTATTCGATGGCAGAAAAGAAGAGTGGGGGATCCCTCGATGTGTGCTGCACGGAGAAGCAAGTGAACATTCTGGGACCTTGCTTACACACTTACCATACTGTTATGATTTTTTTTTTAAACACAGAATGTGTTTTTGCGATGACCTACCGAAAAAAAATCGTCACAAAAAACCGACAGAAAAAAACCGTTATGCGCCTTTTATAATGATTTTCACGTACAACCAAGCCGTTGGTAGGGAAATGGAACTTCCGCAATTTTAATCGCACAGAAATCGTTCACCATTCGTTGGAAAGCTCCTGATTTATCCAACCATATTATGTTAACTACTGCGAAGTGCGTGGCCATCAACCTGAGTTATGAGCATGGTTATTTGAATCAATTGTTTACACACAGATGATCATTTTCAATAATTGATATTGTCAACATGATTGCAACCGCTTGTAAATTTTCACGTACAACCGAGCCGTTGGTAGGGAAATGGAACTTCCGCAATTTTAATCGCACAGAAATCGTTCACCATTCGTTGGAAAGCTCTCAATTTATATAGTATTTTTCTTGTAGTTACATATTTATTTATATAATATTTTTAGAGTTTTAGACCAAATTAAATGTCTAACAATTATTTATTTTATTATTGCCAAATATTGTTATTATTCACGTGCAACCAAGCCGTTGGTAAGGAAATAGAATCATCGCAAAAACACATTCTGTGTTCCTATGATTTCATACAGAGTATGGAAAAAGAAATAAACCGGGGGGTACAGGGGGCGGAGCCCCCCGCCGAGGCGCGAAGCGCCGAGTTTTTTTTTTCTACTCTACATGAGCCAATGAAGCAGCATTGCACACCCATCTCCAAGCTTGTCGAATGGATTATCTAGATTTTTGCTGCTCATACACAGCATTCTGGTGACTTGCGTACACAGTTAGTGAACATTTAAGATTATTGTCTAAAGAATTTCCTGGTTAGTTCCACAATTTCCTCAACATCAATGCCACTACATAAAACGGTATCTCTCCATTAATAACAGGTTTATGTAGATTGTTGCTGCTGATTCTGAGCATTCTCGTAACATGCTCACACACTTCGTAAACTGTCAAGATTAATATCTTCACGAGTTCAAGTTTGTTTCATAAAATATATTTACTTCTTTTATGAAGAGGTGTGATCAAAAGGGAAAAACATTAGGCACGGAATTTTAGAGAATGCGCCACAGAACATGAAAAGGCAGCCTTGCGTGCCTTCAACCGAGTTAATTTATTCAGGGTTTTATAGTTGCAATTCCATTTTTTCTATGCTAACAGAGACGATGAAGTAGAATCGCACAAGCAACTTCTGAGCTTATCAAACGGATTACCCAGATTTTCGCTGCTGGAACAGAACATTCTGGTAACTTGCTTACTCACTTACCATACTGTTACGATTATCATCTTCAGGATTTCCAGGTTGTTTCATCTGATTTTTTTCTTTCGTTTGTAAATAGGTGTGTCCAGGAGGGAATAATGTTAGGCACGACATTTTAGATACAGTCCCACAAAAGACGAAAAAGCAGCCTTCCGTGCTTTCTACTGAGACATAATAGAGAATATCTCTGGCGCTGATGAGGATTATCTAGATTTTTACTGCAGATTCAAGGCATTGAGGGAACTTGCATTAACACATTGTGAGGTTAAACGCTGCTTGCTCTAAATGTCTTGACACTACTCTTGATCATATCCCTACCAAAACATGTAGGTACCTCAGATAAATATAATAAAATACCCTTAAACTTTCCCTGAGAAAAATCAGGGACTAGACAGATGAAAAGTCCTAATCAAGAAGGTTTTCAACTATAGTTTGGAGCTTTCAGTCGTGGTTTCAACGTTGTGGACGCTTTTTCGGATTTCGTATCGAATTGCTTTTGCCAATGGTGGTGGTACGGCGTTGTCAACCTGTCGATGTTTGTCCAATATGTTGCCGAAGAATTTGTATCTGTCTGGGAATCCTTGTGACCGGGTGCATTCCCTTACGCTAACGACTCGATTTTGTAAAGGATGTAGCACTCGACCCTGTTTCCCCATAGGTTCAGGATTAGTCACAGTAGTGCTGAAGAACTCTCCCCATTGCAGTCTGCCATACAGCCCCGCCCAATGGTTATGTCTGTTGCCGGTATGAGGGAGGCACCAGGGTATCAAAGTGTTGAATTGACGGACCATAGGATCACATTTTTCCCCAGAAGCACACCAACAGACGCCTTGCAGGGCACCTGTGCCAGATCTACCATTTTTCTTGTCATCCTGCGTATAAATATGTTTTTTGGAGTAAGTTCCATCAGGAAACCGCACAGAAATATCGGGAATATCTCGCCAATCAGCATTTTTAGTCTTCGGGACATGTGCCATTCTAGCAGCAACCAGAGCATTCATGTCCTTGTAGATGTGATCACGTAGCTTAGCACCTTCGGTTTTGTCACGCACCAGCTTTTGAAAATGGGTAATAGCTTCGGTTTCGTAGGCCATTTCTTCTTTGTTCCCACCATTATCGATTTCAGGTAAATCAGATATGGTATCATGTACCGTTATTGTGCGCAAAGGAGCAGATTCCGTAAATAGACATCCTGACAGAATTTTCTTATCATCGACAACGATGCTCAATCCTCCAGCCTTTGGACTGAAAACGTGTCATGGCTCAGGATAATCTGGAAGGACCTCACCAGGTGCTGCAGCCATAATTATCGCTCTTCTTCTAGTCTGAGGAACACCATAATGACCTGCTTGAAGAATACCAACAGCGACATGGTAGCCCATTTCAAGAAGACATCGAAGCATCAGTTTCAACACCATACTGCGCTTGAAGGAGACAAAATTCCTAACGTTCTCCAGAATGAAAAATTTTGGGCGTTAATAGTCACAGATCAAAAGATATGACACGATCAACGAATTCTTGAACTTTGAGTATTCTCGTGAATTGAAGCGGTTCATGCCACTGAATCCTTGGCAGGGAGGACCTCCAACCAGAAGCTCTACATCTCCTTTTTGTGGATATTTCTGGCCGAGCTTGTTCAATGTTTCTCCAGACATAACAGCTTTGAGGAAACAATTGCAGTCGTCATTGAAGACAGTGCAGTTGGTGTTGTTCAGTTTGAAAGCTGATGCAGCTGTGTCCACCTTTTCTATGGCACATTTCAATTCAGCGACACCACTTTGATGTATACCTTCGGATAAACCTCCACATCCTGCAAACACATCGAGGCATCTCAAGGGTCGTGTGATATTTGGGTAGGATCGAACCGCTATTTTAGATTTGTTCCCCTCATTTTTGCCTTTACCACCACCCTTTCCTGCACTGCCCGAATTGGCGAGAATTCTTATAGGCTCCGTAGTTGACCCTTCTGTGGTGTCATACGCTTCTTCTGACTGGGCCAACGAGGGTGGCAAGGAAGTTGACCATCCCGAGGTAGTCGATGGAAACGTATCCTTCTACAGCAAGAAATATGACGAACTACATGGTCGCTTCGAAGATGTAACTCCTGAGCCTGAGTGTCCGGAGCCTCACCTAGGTTTTAAGTACTGCTGCAATTGTGTTTACCTTGTGCCAAGCACATCCAAATTCCCTAAAGGGAAAAAGTCCAGAACAATTCCCAAGAACGATGACGATTCGATGCAAAGTAATTCGATGGACGAGACACTCTACCCAGAGTATTACCGTAAAAACTTGGCCAGGGGAAGAGCTAGCAACGAAACGACGCCCGAGCCCTTCTGCATTGGACTTATCAACTCCATTGCTGCAAATGAAGAAGGCCTTGTAGCTCCAGAAAATATAACGCTTGAAGTGTACAAATTTTACCGTCCAGCGAATACGTGGGGAATAATATCAGATTTAAATCAACACGATCTTACAAGTTATATGGGTCCAAAGAAGTCATGCACGTTTTGTTTACCTAAGTGAAGGGACATTGCTACATTGCCTACTCTGACAATATCGTTGATGGTGATCCTACTCTGTGGTTCACAGCTGGGCCTGACCGATTTTATTTCACCGAAGCGTATGACACCACAGAAGGGTCAACTACGGAGCCTATAAGAATTCTTGCCAATTCGGGCAGTGCAGGAAAGGGTGGTGGTAAAGGCAAAAATGAGGGGAACAAATCTAAAATAGCGGTTCGATCCTACCCAAATATCACACGACCCTTGAGATGCCTCGATGTGTTTGCAGGATGTGGAGGTTTATCCGAAGGTATACATCAAAGTGGTGTCCCTGAATTGAAATGTGCCATAGAAAAGGTGGACACAGCTGCATCAGCTTTCAAACTGAACAACACCAACTGCACTGTCTTCAATGACGACTGCAATTGTTTCCTCAAAGCTGTTATGTCTGGAGAAACATTGAACAAGCTCGGCCAGAAATATCCACAAAAAGGAGATGTAGAGCTTCTGGTTGGAGGTCCTCCCTGCCAAGGATTCAGTGGCATGAACCGCTTCAATTCACGAGAATACTCAAAGTTCAAGAATTCGTTGATCGTGTCATATCTTTTGATCTGTGACTATTAACGCCCAAAATTTTTCATTCTGGAGAACGTTAGGAATTTTGTCTCCTTCAAGCGCAGTATGGTGTTGAAACTGATGCTTCGATGTCTTCTTGAAATGGGCTACCATGTCGCTGTTGGTATTCTTCAAGCAGGTCATTATGGTGTTCCTCAGATCACAAGAAGAGCGATAATTATGGCTGCAGCACCTGGTGAGGTCCTTCCAGATTATCCTGAGCCATGACACGTTTTCAGTCCAAAGGCTGGAGGATTGAGCATCGTTGTCGATGATAAGAAAATTCTGTCAGGATGTCTATTTACGGAATCTGCTCCTTTCCGCACAATAACGGTACATGATACCATATCTGATTTATCTGAAATCGATAATGGTGGCAACAAAGAAGAAATGGCCTACGAAACCAAAGCTATTACCCATTTTTAAAAGCTGGTGCCTGACAAAACCAAAGGTGCTAAGCTACGTGATCACATCTACAAGGACATGAATGCTCTGGTTGCTGCTAGAATGGCACATGTCCCGAAGACTAAAAATGCTGATTGGCGAGATATTCCCGATATTTCTGTGCGGTTTCCTGATGGAACTTACTCCAAAAAACATATTTATACGCAGGATGACAAGAAAAATGGTAGATCTGGCACAGGTGCCCTGCAAGGCGTCTGTTGGTGTGCTTCTGGGGAAAAATGTGATCCTATGGACCGTCAATTCAACACTTTGATACCCTGGTGCCTCCCTTATACCGGCAACAGACATAACCATTGGGCGGAGCTGTATGGCAGACTGCAATGGGGAGCGTTCTTCAGCACAACTGTGAATAATCCTGAACCTATGGGGAAACAGGGTCGAGTGCTACATCCTTTACAATATCGAGTTGTTAGCTTAAGGGAATGCGCCCGGTCACAAGGATTCCCAGACAGATACAAATTCTTTGGCAACATGTTGGACAAACATCGACAGGTTGGCAACGCCGTACCACCACCATTGGGAAAAGCAATTGGATACAAAATCCGAAAAAGCGTCCACAACGTTGAAACCAAGACTGAAAACTCCAAACTATAGTTGAAAACCTTCTTGATTAGGACTTTTCATTTGTCTAGTCCCTGATTTTGCTCAGGGAAAGTTTAAGGGTATTTTATTATATTTATCTAAGGTACCCACATGTTTTGGTAGGGATATGATCAAGAATAGTGTCAAGACATTTAGAGCAAGCAGCGTTTAACCTCACAAAGTGTTACTGCAAGTTCCCTCAATGCCTTGAATCGGCAGTAAAAATCTAGATAATCCTTAACAGCGCCAGATATATTCTCTATTATGTTTCAGTAGAAAGCACGCAAGGCTGCTTTTCGGTCTTTTGTGGGACTTTATCTAAAATGTCGTGCCTAACATATTCCCTCCTGGACACACCTATTTACAAAAGAAAGAAAAAAATCAGATGAAACAACCTGGAAATCCTGAAGATGATAATCGAAACAGTATGGTAAGTGAGTAAGCAAGTTACCAGAATGTTCTGTTCCAGCAGCGAAAATCTGGGTAATCCGTTTTATAAGCTCAGAAGGTGCTTGTGCAATTCTGCTTCATCGTCTCCGTTAGCATAGAAAAAATGGAAATGTATCGATAAAACCCTGAATAAATTAACTCGGTAAATTAACATGGTAGAAGGCACGCAAGGCTGCCTTTTCCTCTTCTGTGGTGCATTATCTAAAATTCCGTGCCTAATGTTTTTCCTTTTTGATCACACCTCTTCATAAAAGAAGTAAATATATGAGATGAAACAAACTTGAAATCCTGAAGATAATAATCCTGAAAGTTTACGAAGTGGGTGAGCAAGTTACGAGAATGCTCTGAATCTGCAACAGAATTCTGTATTATGTAGTGGCTTGATGCTGAGAAAATTGTGGAACTAAACAAGGAAATTCTTTGGACAATAATCCTAAATGTTAATAAGCGTGTAAGCAAGTCACCAGAATGCTGTGTATGAGCAGCAAAAATCTAGATAGTCCATTTGATAAGTTTAGGAGGTGGGTGTGCAATGGTGTTTCATCGTTTCATGTAGTTTAGGAAAAAATGCAAATGTAACCACGAAATCCTGAATAAATTTACCCAAAAAATCCTTCAAGTGTATCAGTAAGTTTCCTCAATGCTCTGAATCCTTATGGTTACATTTGAATTTTTTCCTACGCTACATAACCAAAAGGCAGCCTTGCGTGCTTTCGACCAATACATAATAGAGAATATATTTTGTGCAGTTATGAATTATCTGGATTTTTACTGCCGATTCAAAGCATTTGGGGAACTTGCTGTAACACTTGAAGGATTTGGGGGATAATGTGATAAGGATTTCATGGTTCAATTTGGAATTTTAGGAGGGGTGTGCGCAAAGGTTAGGATATATCTACAAGCATTAGGCATACTATTTCAGTTAATGCACTACATGGGATTATGATGAAACATTGCATGCTCACCCCCCAAGCTTTAGAATAGGTCTCGAATAATCACTCCGATAATAAGTAATTATCTGAATTTTTGCTGCTGATACAGAGCATTCAGGATAATTGTTTACACACTTAGTAAACTTTCATGATTGTGGGCTTCAGGATTTCCTAGTTGTTACATCTGCTTTTCTCATTCTTTTATAAAAAGGTATTGAATAACAGGCAGCCCCAGAGTGACGAAAAGGCAACATTAGGCGCCTTGAACGAAGACATAATAGAGAATATATCTTGTGCTGTTATGGATTATCTAGATTTTTACAGCTGATTCAGAGCATTGAAGAAACTTGCTGATACACTTGAAGGATTTGTGGGGTCAATTTATTCAGGATTTTATGGTTACAATTGCATTTTTTTTCTACTCTACATGAGCCAATGAAGCAGCATTGCACACCCATCTCCAAGCTTGTCGAATGGATTATCTAGATTTTTGCTGCTCATACACAGCATTCTGGTGACTTGCGTACACAGTTAGTGAACATTTAAGATTATTGTCTAAAGAATTTCCTGGTTAGTTCCACAATTTCCTCAACATCAATGCCACTACATAATACGGTATCTCTCCTTTAATAAAAGGTTTATGTAGATTGTTGCTGCTGATTCTGAGCATTCTCGTAACATGCTCACACACTTCGTAAACTGTCAAGATTAATATCTTCACGAGTTCAAGTTTGTTTCATCAAATATATTTACTTCTTTTATGAAGAGGTGTGATCAAAAGGGAAAAACATTAGGCACGGAATTTTAGAGAATGCGCCACAGAACATGAAAAGGCAGCCTTGCGTGCCTTCAACCGAGTTAATTTATTCAGGGTTTTATAGTTGCAATTCCATTTTTTCTATGCTAACAGAGACGATGAAGTAGAATAGCACAAGCAACTTCTGAGCTTATCAAACGGATTACCCAGATTTTCGCTGCTGGAACAGAACATTCTGGTAACTTGCTTACTCACTTACCATACTGTTACGATTATCATCTTCAGGATTTCCAGGTTGTTTCATCTGATTTTTTTCTTTCGTTTGTAAATAGGTGTGTCCAGGAGGGAATAATGTTAGGCACGACATTTTAGATACAGTCCCACAAAAGACGAAAAAGCAGCCTTCCGTGCTTTCTACTGAGACATAATAGAGAATATCTCTGGCGCTGATGAGGATTATCTAGATTTTTACTGCAGATTCAAGGCATTGAGGGAACTTGCATTAACACATTGTGAGGTTAAACGCTGCTTGCTCTAAATGTCTTGACACTACTCTTGATCATATCCCTACCAAAACATGTAGGTACCTCAGATAAATATAATAAAATACCCTTAAACTTTCCCTGAGCAAAATCAGGGACTAGACAGATGAAAAGTCCTAATCAAGAAGGTTTTCAACTATAGTTTGGAGTTTTCAGTCTTGGTTTCAACGTTGTGGACGCTTTTTCGGATTTCGTATCCAATTGCTTTTGCCAATGGTGGTGGTACGGCGTTGCCAACCTGTCGATGTTTGTCCAATATGTTGCCGAAGAATTTGTATCTGTCTGGGAATCCTTGTGACAAGGTGCATTCCCTTACGCTAACGACTCGATTTTGTAAAGGATGTAGCACTCGACCCTGTTTCCCCATAGGTTCAGGATTAGTCACAGTAGTGCTGAAGAACTCTCCCCATTGCAGTCTGCCATACAGCCCCGCCCAATGGTTATGTCTGTTGCCGGTATGAGGGAGGCACCAGGGTATCAAAGTGTTGAATTGACGGTCCATAGGATCACATTTTTCTCCAGAAGCACACCAACAGACGCCTTGCAGGGCACCTGTGCCAGATCTACCATTTTTCTTGTCATCCTGCGTATAAATATGTTTTTTGGAGTAAGTTCCATCAGGAAACCGCACAGAAATATCGGGAATATCTCGCCAATCAGCATTTTTAGTCTTCGGGACATGTGCCATTCTAGCAGCAACCAGAGCATTCATGTCCTTGTAGATGTGATCACGTAGCTTAGCACCTTCGGTTTTGTCACGCACCAGCTTTTGAAAATGGGTAATAGCTTCGGTTTCGTAGGCCATTTCTTCTTTGTTCCCACCATTATCGATTTCAGGTAAATCAGATATGGTATCATGTACCGCTATTGTGCGGAAAGGAGCAGATTCCGTAAATAGACATCCTGACAGAATTTTCTTATCATCGACAACGATGCTCAATCCTCCAGCCTTTGGACTGAAAACGTGTCATGGCTCAGGATAATCTGGAAGGACCTCACCAGGTGCTGCAGCCATAATTATCGCTCTTCTTCTAGTCTGAGGAACACCATAATGACCTGCTTGAAGAATACCAACAGCGACATGGTAGCCCATTTCAAGAAGACATCGAAGCATCAGTTTCAACACCATACTGCGCTTGAAGGAGACAAAATTCCTAACGTTCTCCAGAATGAAAAATTTTGGGCGTTAATAGTCACAGATCAAAAGATATGACACGATCAACGAATTCTTGAACTTTGAGTATTCTCGTGAATTGAAGCGGTTCATGCCACTGAATCCTTGGCAGGGAGGACCTCCAACCAGAAGCTCTACATCTCCTTTTTGTGGATATTTCTGGCCGAGCTTGTTCAATGTTTCTCCAGACATAACAGCTTTGAGGAAACAATTGCAGTCGTCATTGAAGCCAGTGCAGTTGGTGTTGTTCAGTGTGAAAGCTGATGCAGCTGTGTCCACCTTTTCTATGGCACATTTCAATTCAGCGACACCACTTTGATGTATACCTTCGGATAAACCTCCACATCCTGCAAACACATCGAAGCATCTCAAGGGTCGTGCGAACCGCTATTTTAGATTTGTTCCCCTCATTTTTGCCTTTACCACCACCCTTTCCTGCACTGCCTGAATTGGCAAGAATTCTTATAGGCTCCGTAGTTGACCCTTCTGTGGTGTCATACGCTTCGGTGAAATAAAATCGGTCAGGCCCAGCTGTGAACCACAGAGTAGGATCACCATCAACGATATTGTCAGAGTAGGCAATGTAGCAATGTCCCTTCACTTAGGTAAACAAAACGTGCATGACTTCTTTGGACCCATATAACTTGTAAGATCGTGTTGATTTAAATCTGATATTATTCCCCACGTATTCGCTGGACGGTAAAATTTGTACACTTCAAGCGTTATATTTTCTGGAGCTACAAGGCCTTCTTCATTTGCAGCAATGGAGTTGATAAGTCCAATGCAGAAGGGCTCGGGCGTCGTTTCGTTGCTAGCTCTTCCCCTGGCCAAGTTTTTACGGTAATACTCTGGGTAGAGTGTCTCGTCCATCGAATTACTTTGCATCGAATCGTCATCGTTCTTGGGAATTGTTCTGGACTTTTTCCCTTTAGGGAATTTGGATGTGCTTGGCACAAGGTAAACACAATATCCCTTTTTATACTCCTGGCCAATCCATGTTAGTCGATCATACAACATTTTTCCGTTTTCAGTGGATACGTCAAACGGCTCAGGTACATTTGGCATCTCAAAGGACATTTTCTGATACGAGTACAGGCAGCTGCAGCAGTACTTAAAACCTAGGTGAGGCTCCGGACACTCAGGCTCAGGAGTTACATCTTCGAAGCGACCATGTAGTTCGTCATATTTCTTGCTGTAGAAGGATACGTTTCCATCGACTACCTCGGGATGGTCAACTTCCTTGCCACCCTCGTTGGCCCAGTCAGAAGAAGCGTATGACACCACAGAAGGGTCAACTACGGAGCCTGTTCCCGCTAATTTGGGCAGTGCAGGAAAGGGTGGTGGTAAAGGCAAAAATGCAGGGAACAAATCTAAAATAGCGGTTCCATCCTTCCTACCCAAATATCACACGACCCTTGAGATGCCTCGATGTGTTTGCAGGATGTGGAGGTTTATCCGAAGGTATACATCAAAGTGGTGTCCCTGAATTGAAATGTGCCATAGAAAAGGTGGACACAGCTGCATCAGCTTTCAAACTGAACAACACCAACTGCACTGTCTTCAATGACGACTGCAATTGTTTCCTCAAAGCTGTTATGTCTGGAGAAACATTGAACAAGTTGGCCAGAAATATCCACAAAAAGGAGATGTAGAGCTTCTGGTTGGAGGTCCTCCCTGCCAAGGATTCAGTGGCATGAACCGCTTCAATTCACGAGAATACTCAAAGTTCAAGAATTCGTTGATGGTGTCATATCTTTTGATCTGTGACTATTAACGCCCAAAAATTTTCATTCTGGAGAACGTTAGGAATTTTGTCTCCTTCAAGCGCAGTATGGTGTTGAAACTGACGCTTCGATGTCTTCTTGAAATGGGCTACCATGTCGATGTTGGTATTCTTCAAGCAGGTCATTATGGTGTTCCTCAGATCACAAGAAGAGCGATAATTATGGCTGCAGCACCTGGTGAGGTCCTTCCAGATTATCCTGAGCCATGACACGTTTTCAGTCCAAAGGCTGGAGGATTGAGCATCGTTGTCGATGATAAGAAAATTCTGTCAGGATGTCTATTTACGGAATCTGCTCCTTTCCGCACAATAACGGTACATGATACCATATCTGATTTACCTGAAATCGATAATGGTGGGAACAAAGAAGAAATGGCCTACGAAACCGAAGCTATTACCCATTTTCAAAAGCTGGTGCGTGACAAAACCGAAGGTGCTAAGCTACGTGATCACATCCCTCCCTATGTCCGTCACCTCGACGTGGTGGGAGGGCTTAGCCACGGCTCGCACTGTCCATTGCACGATAGTATCTCCTAGGAGTATACTAGGCAGTGTGAGCTATTGCACTGGTTACTAAGAACGGACTGCCCCCCTCAAGACAGGGTGTGCACGCCGTGCCTAGGGTCTGCATGGTGCAGAGGGTAATGTGCATCTCAAACGGCTGCCCCAGGGTACCGGCCGACCCCCTGGGTGTAATTAGGCTTACCCGCGCATGTGGGGCTCTGCGCGGGTGGACGTTTATATCCCTAACTTCTCGTGGGAATAAAAATGAACCACTTAGAAATCTACCCTAAAAAGGGGAAAAACCCGAAGCCAGAGATGGGGAACCCTATATTGGCAGCCGTGGGGGCTGGGGCTCGGGATGGGGCTACCGGTCTTCGAGGGGCAGAGACACACACGTGTGTCGACAAACCCCTCAGACATGGTGGTCCCACTAGTCCTAGGCCCATTGGCCCCCTAGCTGCTGGTTGGGAGGGGGCTGGGGTAGAAACACCGCGAAAGCGGCTTCTAACCCCACACACACCCCCACCTCCATCCTCGGCTTCCAAACAGCAACCAAAGAAGCAATGGGGAGCTGCCCTTGCTCGACCTGAGACCTCTAGCTCTGGCTGGAGTCAGGGTGAGTATAGTGGTGCACCCACCGCCACCAAGATGGTCATAGTACATGGTACCCACTCCGTGGAAAGACTGTCTGACGTGGAGACTGATTTGGTCTATGCTGAGCTCCTCTCACCACCTAAAAATGCTGCAGGTTCTTCAAATTAATCTGCAGCACAACAAGGTGGCCACAGCAAATCTATGCCAACTGCTTGCAGCTGGCAAATATGACGTCGCACTCATCCAGGAACCCTGGGTTTCCCGGGGCAGAGTTGCTGGCCTCAATAATGCAGGAGGAAAGCTCATTTACAAGCGCAACTGCGCTGAAAATGTTCGCTCCTGCATATTTGTCAAAAATGATATAAATTCACTAACCATGTCTGAGTTCTGTTTCAGAGACTTAGTTGCAGTGAAAATCATCCTCGAGGAAGGCAACCATAGGGAGCATATAGTCACTGCCTCAGCGTACTTCCCAGGAGATGCAGATACTTCAAGAGGACCTCCACCAGAAGAAGTGGCTAACCTTATTGAAAAATGCCGCAATGACAACATGCAGCTACTTTTGGGTGCAGATGCCAACGCCCACCATAGTGCGTGGGGAAGCACTGACATCAACACACGAGGTGACCTGTTATTTGACTACCTGGTAGCCAATGATTTATATTTGGCAAACCGGGGAAACAAACCAACATTTGTAACCTCATCCAGGAAAGAAGTTCTCGACATTACCATCACAACCCCTCTGCTTGAAAGAAAAATTGAAAAATGGTTCGTATCCGATATCCCCTCCTATTCTGATCACATGTACATTGTCGTGGTAATCCAAGGTTTGGGTAAAACACGACAGGTACATAGAGATCCTAGGAAAACGAACTGGAAGAACTACAAGGAGGAAGTAGAGGGCAGGTTGAGAGAAATTCGGACCAAAATACACAATAACAATGATATCGAGGCCCTGGCGGAAGAGCTGGAAAGCGCGCTACTCGCCTCATACAACAATCACACCCTGACAACAACTGGGCCCTCACCAATTCAGGTTTCCTGGTGGAATACGGAACTAGAAGCTGTCAAACGTGAAACTGGCAAACTGTACAACAGAGCCAAAAAGACCGGCTATTGGAATGATTACAAGACCAAATTAGCTGAATATAGGAAACTTATTAGAATAGCAAAAAGGGAAGCATGGAGGAGGTTCTGCGAAGAGGTAGAAAGTGCCTCTGAATGCGCCAGACTCCAGCGAATCCTTGCTAAAGATCCTATCAATCCAATTGGAACACTTGTTAAACCAAATGGAGAATATACCTCAACAGCTGGGGACACTCTGGCACTCATGCTGGAGACCCACTTCCCTGGCTGTTTAGTAATAAATGCTCTAGGTACAGACTCTGACCCACCAGCCCGCACTAATGGCGGGAAATCCTCTCCCTTAGACTGGGAGGTGGCAAAGAGTGTAGTCACCAAAGAGCGAGTGATGTGGGCCATCAACTAATTTGACCCCTATAAATCACCTGGCCCGGACGGCATCATCCCGAAACTTCTACAAGAGGGGGGGGGGGGGGGGGGGGACAATGTCGTTAGGATACTAGGTGCTCTCTTTAGGGCGAGCCTGGCAACAGGCACGATCCCCAGAAGATGGTGTCAAGCAAGGGTCATATTTTTGCCAAAGCCAGGGAAACCTTGGTACAACCAGGCAAAAGCATTTAGACCCATCTGTCTGACATCCTTCAATTTGAAGGCGTTGGAAAAACATGTAGATAGACACTTGAGGGAAACCTCCTTAATAGAGAGGCCCATTCACCCCAACCAATTTGCCTATCAACAAGGCAAATCCTGTGAAGCTGCATTGCACCACCTAGTCACCAGGGTGGAAACTGTGCTGGCTGACAAGGAATTTGCAATAGGAATATTTTTAGACATAGAGGGGGCTTTTGATTCAACCTCAGTAACCTCCATTATAAGGGCTACTCAAAGGCATAACATAAACAACACCATATGTAGGTGGATACAAACTATGCTTACGAGTAGAACGGTAAATGCTGAGCTCCTTGGGGAATCAGTGGAGGTGTCTGTGGCGAGGGGCTGCCCGCAGGGGGGGGGGGGGGGTACTATCCCCACTGTTGTGGAACCTCGTTGTGGACTCTTTACTTGAACGACTCAACACACTCGGTTTTTACGCTCAAGGCTATGCCCATGATGTGGTCATCCTGATTAGGGGACCATTCGTTGGAGTAGTCTCAGATCTGGCTCAGTCAGCTCTGAAAGTGGTGGAAGACTGGTGTGGCACTGAGGGCCTAAATGTAAACCCCAGCAAAACCACACTTGTAACCTTCACCAGAAAAAGAAATTTGAGGGGCCTTTCAGAACCTCTTCTCTTTAATTCAAGGGTGCCCTTTCAACGTGAGGTCAAATATCTGGGTGTATACCTGGATACAAAACTCACCTGGAATAAACACCTAGGATACATTGCAAACAGATGCAAAGGAGCCCTCATGTGCGCTAAGCGTACATGTGGGAAGGTATGGGGGCTACAACCGCGGATGGTCCTGTGGATTTACACCGCCATTGTTAGACCCATAATAACGTAGGTACTGTTGCGTTGTATGGTGGCACAAGGCAGGTCAGGTGGGAGCCCGACAAACTCTCACCAGCATCCTGCGACTGGCCTGTCTAACCATCACTGGAGCAATGCATGGTACACCCACAGCAACCATGGAGGTTCTACTGGGTCTACCCCCAGTGGATATCTTCATAAAAGGAGAGGCCATGATGGCCTCCCTGAGGCTGAAATGGAATGGCTCTTGGCGGACAACTCCTCACCGAGGTCATACCAACATATTGGAACTGATACAAGAACCACTACTCGACATGGTGGACGATATCATGCCCAAAACTCTCTCCCAACCCCATCTCTACACGTCAATCATTACAAGAGAGGGGCTATGGGAGAACAAATGCTGCTCCAATGACATCATCTGGTTCACAGATGGGTCAAAATGGAAGCAGGAACTGGCGCAGGAATACATGGGGCTAAACCCAGGTGGAACACTTTGTTTCCACTTGGGCAACACACCTCTGTTTTCCAGGCAGACATAGTGGCAATCGAGGCAGCAGCTGCGGAGAGTCTTAGGAGGGGGCCTAAAAAGCCCACGTCCGCATCCTTTCTGACAGTCAAGCGTCGATAAAAGCACTAACGGCTCCAACCGTCTCGTCCCGAGTGGTATGGTGCTGCATGCAAACCCTCAACAACCTAGCAAAACACAACCGGGTTCGCCTGGAGTGGGTGCCGGGGCATAGAGGCATTATTGGCAACGAAAAGGCTGACGAGCTCGCGAGAAGGGGCTCCCAAACCCCATTTGAAGGGCCTGAGCCAGCAGTCGGCTTACCAAAAACCACCTTCAGAAAAACCATCAACACGTGGGTCAACCAACAAACCGCTAAAAGATGGGCCAATATTGAAGAACACACCCACAGTAAGCTTATGGTGGCTGAACTCAACACCAAAATTACTGAGGGGCTACTTAGGAAAAACCGTAGGGAACTAAAAACACTGGTTAGCCTCATAACCGGTTTTGCACCCCTACGATTTCACCTACATCGCATAGGGGTCACACAAAACTCAACCCTGTGCAGACTATGTGAGGAGACTGACGAAACGGCATCCCACATAATCTTCGAGTGCCCTGCACTCACACATCGCAGAATTGAGCTCTTTGGGGCCCAAACCCCGATGAGCTCCATTCCGAGCGAACAATTAATCAAGAGCCTACCACCCCTTATCAGGGGGCTGAGTCTCCTTGATTAAACAAAAAACTCTCAGGAAAGTACAATAAGCCAACAGGCTTCCGTGCTGGGGGCTCAAAACCCCCGCCCTGAGAGTTTTTCTCTACATCTACATCTACGTGATCACATCTACAAGGACATGAATGCTCTGGTTGCTGCTAGAATGGCACATGTCCCGAAGACTAAAAATGCTGATTGGCGAGATATTCCCGATATTTCTGTGCGGTTTCCTGATGGAACTTACTCCAAAAAACATATTTATACGCAGGATGACAAGAAAAATGGTAGATCTGGCACAGGTGCCCTGCAAGGCGTCTGTTGGTGTGCTTCTGGGGAAAAATGTGATCCTATGGACCGTCAATTCAACACTTTGATACCCTGGTGCCTCCCTTATACCGGCAACAGACATAACCATTGGGCGGAGCTGTATGGCAGACTGCAATGGGGAGCGTTCTTCAGCACAACTGTGACTAATCCTGAACCTATGGGGAAACAGGGTCGAGTGCTACATCCTTTTCAATATCGAGTTGTTAGCGTAAGGGAATGCGCCCGGTCACAAGGATTCCCAGACAGATACAAATTCTTTGGCAACATGTTGGACAAACATCGACAGGTTGGCAACGCCGTACCACCACCATTGGGAAAAGCAATTGGATACAAAATCCGAAAAAGCGTCCACAACGTTGAAACCAAGACTGAAAACTCCAAACTATAGTTGAAAACCTTCTTGATTAGGACTTTTCATTTGTCTAGTCCCTGATTTTGCTCAGGGAAAGTTTAAGGGTATTTTATTATATTTATCTGAGGTACCTACATGTTTTGGTAGGGATATGATCAAGAATAGTGTCAAGACATTTAGAGCAAGCAGCGTTTAACCTCACAAAGTGTTACTGCAAGTTCCCTCAATGCCTTGAATCGGCAGTAAAAATCTAGATAATCCTTAACAGCGCCAGATATATTCTCTATTATGTTTCAGTAGAAAGCACGCAAGGCTGCTTTTTCGTCTTTTGTGGGACTTTATCTAAAATGTCGTGCCTAACATATTCCCTCCTGGACACACCTATTTACAAAAGAAAGAAAAAAATCAGATGAAACAACCTGGAAATCCTAAAGATAATAATCGTAACAGTATGGTAAGTGAGTAAGCAAGTTATCAGAATGTTCTGTTTCAGCAGCGAAAATCTGGGTAATCCGTTTTATAAGCTCAGAAGGTGCTTGTGCAATTCTGCTTCATCGTCTCCGTTAGCATAGAAAAAATGGAAATGTATCGATAAAACCCTGAATAAATTAACTCGGTAAATTAACATGGTAGAAGGCACGGAAGGCTGCCTTTCCTCTTCTGTGGTGCATTATCTAAAATTCCGTGCCTAATGTTTTTCCTTTTTGATCACACCTCTTCATAAAAGAAGTAAATATATGAGATGAAACAAACTTGAAATCCTGAAGATAATAATCCTGAAAGTTTACGAAGTGGGTGAGCAAGTTACGAGAATGCTCTGAATCTGCAACAAAAATCTACATAAACCTTTGGATTAAAGGAGAGATACCGTATTATGTAGTGGCTTGATGCTGAGAAAATTGTGGAACTAAACAAGGAAATTCTTTGGACAATAATCCTAAATGTTAATAAGCGTGTAAGCAAGTCACCAGAATGCTGTGTATTAGCAGCAAAAATCTAGATAGTCCATTTGATAAGTTTAGGAGGTGGGTGTGCAATGGTTTTTCATCGTTTCATGTAGTTTAGGAAAAAATGCAAATGTAACCACGAAATCCTGAATAAATTTACCCAAAAAATCCTTCAAGTGTATCAGTAAGTTTCCTCAATGCTCTGAATCCTTATGGTTACATTTGAACTTTTTCCTACGCTACATAACCAAAAGGCAGCCTTGCGTGCTTTCGACCAATACATAATAGAGAATATATTTTGTGCAGTTATGAATTATCTGGATTTTTACTGCCGATTCAAAGCATTTGGGGAACTTGCTGTAACACTTGAAGGATTTGGGGGATAATGTGATAAGGATTTCATGGTTCAATTTGGAATTTTAGGAGGGGTGTGCGCAAAGGTTAGGATATATCTACAAGCATTAGGCATACTATTTCAGTTAATGCACTACATGGGATTATGATGAAACATTGCATGCTCACCCCCCAAGCTTTAGAATAGGTCTCGAATAATCACTCTGATAATAAGTAATTATCTGAATTTTTGCTGCTGATAAGGAGCATTCAGGTTCATTGTTTACACACTTAGTAAATATTCACGATTGTGGGCTTCAGGATTTCCTAGTTGTTACATCTGCTTTTCTCATTCTTTTATAAAAAGGTATTGAATAACAGGCAGCCCCAGAGTGACGAAAAGGCAACATTAGGTGCCTTGAACGATGACATAATAGAGAATATATCTTGTGTTATGGATTATCTAGATTTTTACAGCTGATTCAGAGCATTGAAGAAACTTGCTGATACACTTGAAGGATTTGTGGGGTCAATTTATTCAGGATTTTATGGTTACAATTGCATTTTTTTTCTACTCTACATGAGCCAATGAAGCAGCATTGCACACCCATCTCCAAGCTTGTCGAATGGATTATCTAGATTTTTGCTGCTCATACACAGCATTCTGGTGACTTGCGTACACAGTTAGTGAACATTTAAGATTATTGTCTAAAGAATTTCCTGGTTAGTTCCACAATTTCCTCAACATCAATGCCACTACATAATACGGTATCTCTCCTTTAATAAAAGGTTTATGTAGATTGTTGCTGCTGATTCTGAGCATTCTCGTAACATGCTCACACACTTCGTAAACTGTCAAGATTAATATCTTCACGAGTTCAAGTTTGTTTCATCAAATATATTTACTTCTTTTATGAAGAGGTGTGATCAAAAGGGAAAAACATTAGGCACGGAATTTTAGAGAATGCGCCACAGAACATGAAAAGGCAGCCTTGCGTGCCTTCAACCAAGTTAATTTACCGAGTTAATTTATTCAGGGTTTTATAGTTGCACTTCCATTTTTTCTATGCTAACAGAGACGATGAAGCAGAATTGCACAAGCAACTTCTGAGCTTATCAAACGGATTACCCAGATTTTCGCTGCTGAAACAGAACATTCTGGTAACTTGCTTACTCACTTACCATACTGTTACGATTATCATCTTCAGGATTTCCAGGTTGTTTCATTTGACTTTTTTCTTTCTTTTGTAAATGGTGTGTCCAGGAGGGAATAATGTTAGGCACGACATTTTAGATAAAGTCCCACAAAAGACGAAAAAGCAGCCTTGCGTGCTTTCTACTGAGACATAATAGAGAATATCTCTGGCGCTGTTAAGGATTATCTAGATTTTTACTGCCGATTCAAGGCATTGAGGGAACTTGCAGTAACACTTTTGGAGGTTAAACGCTGCTTGCTCTAAATGTCTTGACACTATTCTCGATGATATCCCTACCAAAACATGTAGGTACCTCAGATAAATATAATAAAATACCCTAAAACTTGCCCTGAGCAAAATCAGGGACTGGAAAAATAAAACGTCCTAATCAAGAAGGTTTTCAACTATAGTTTGGAGTTTTCAGTCTTGGTTTCAACTTTGTGGACGCTTTTTCGGATTTCGTATCCAACTGCTTTTCCCAATGGTGGTGGTACGGCATTGCCAACCGGTCGATGTTTGTCCAATATGTTGCCAAAGAATTTGTGTCTGTCTGGGAATCCTTGTGACCGTGCGCATTTCCTTACGCTAACGACTCGATTTTGTGAAGAATGCACTCGACCCTGTTTCCCCATACGTTCAGAATTAGTCACAGTTGTGCTGAAGAACTCTCCCCATTGCAGTCTGCCATAGAGCCCCGCCCAATGGTTGTCTTTTGCCGGTATGAGGGAGGCACCAAGGAAGCACACGAACCAGACGCCTCGCAGGGCACCTGTGCCAGATCCACCATTTTTCTTGTCATCGTGCATATAAATAAGTTTTTTGAAGTAAGCTCCATCAGGAAAGCCGCACAGAAATGTTGGGAATATCTCGCCAATCAGCATTTTTAGTCTTCGGGACATGTGCTATTCTAGCAGCAACCAGAGCATTCATGTCCTTGCAGATGTGATCACGTAGCTTAGCACCTTCGGTTTTGTCACACATCAGCTTTTGAAAATGGGTAATAGCTTCGGTTTCGTAGGCCATTTCTTCTTTGGTGCTGCCATTATCGATTTCAGGTAAATCAGAAATTGCATCATATACCGTTATTGTGCATAAAGGAGCAGATTCCATAAATAGACATCCTGACAGAATTTTCTTAACATCGACAACGATGCTCAATCCTCCAGCCTTTGGACTGAAAACGTGTCGTGGCTCAGGATAATCTGGAAGGACCTCACCAGGTGCTGCAGCCATAATTATCGCTCTTCTTCTAGTCTGAGGAACACCATAATGACCTGCTTGATGAATACCAACAGCGACTTGGTAGCCCATTTTAAGAAGAGATCGAAGCGTCAGTTTCAACACCATACTGCGCTTGAAGGAGACGAAATTCCTAACGTTCTCCAGAATGAAAAATTTTGGGCGGTAATAGTCACAGATCAAAAGATATGACATGGGTGTGCACAAAGGTTAAGATATATGGATCTACAAGCATTAGGCATACTATTTCAGTTAATGCCCTACTTGAGATTATGATGTAGGGGAGATGGGGGTATTGACGGTCACCTAACTTCATGAAGCTCTAAAATGCTCTAGAATCATAGGCTTGTAACCAAATTTCACTATTTGGTTGGCTGACTAAACAAGATTTAGGATCTAGGTTCATTTTTAACATTGAATCAAATGGGAACAACTTAGAACGAAATTTTGAAAAAGAGGGTTTGACCGTAATTACCCGCAGCTAATAGTGGTCAGTGATTTGCTAACCAGAGATCCTTACAACTATCCATATTTTTAGTTCATGGATGTGAACAAGGCCAGTAAATCAACGACTTTACGACTAATTTTTATTGCAAGGCATTCATTTGTAACAAACGAGAAAAATCATAGGTGAACCTTGATAGATTCGCCAAAGTTAATGAGGTAAGAATGACTAGGCAATGACTGTCTTGAGGTAAAATAAATCACATTTTAGTAGGAAGAGCTCCTTCTAGGAAACAACTAGGGAAACAATTCGAAATAAAATTAAATTTCAAAAGAATGAAAATAAGTCACAATATTCAAGTTAAATTTCAAAAGAAATTGAATTAAAATTTCATAGGAACGAGGAGTGTGATAAGAAAAGTCACAATATTCCAGTTTAACATGATGCACACAGTTCACATAGTTCATCGTCAGGACACCCCATTGAGCATATATAGTGTGCCATGTGATGACACCCCTTGCACTCCCACATCAATACACTGTCTGTTTCTTCACTATCGAGACAAATGAAGCATTTTTGTGTTTCGTTGTCTTCGCTGTTGTCGATACTGTCATTCTCATCATCGTCACACAAATCCTGCAGAGAAATTTGAGATTCGTCTGAATCAGTTTCATCAGTTTCTTCGTGTTTTTTTATTTTCCTCCCTCTTTCCGGTGGCTTGTGTTTCACCTTTAGCGAAATTCCTGAACACGATGGCAGTGAAGGTTGCTCATCTCTCACCACCAGTTACTTACATCATTCTTCCTCAGTTACCCTTTGTGTCGGGGTATGTGTGCGTGCGCGTGTGTGTGTGCGTGCGCGTGCGTGTGCGTGCGTGCGCGTGTGCGTGTGCGTGTGTGTGTGTGTGTGTGTGTGTGTGTGGGCGTGTGTCATTCCAGACAATAACTGTCGATAGAATTGAGATAAAAACTTTGTTCTTTCGCCAAATAATCAAGCATTTCAAAAGAAAGGATGAGTTTGTTGGACAACTCTTTTTAAGCACATTAAATTGGTCAAATTTCAAAAAATGTACTAAAAAAAATCACGAAAAATGACAAAAAAAGGCTAAACATCGGTGTTTTAATTTTTTTTAGCAGAATATTACTCAAATAAAGTTTATCAACTATGAAGTTGGTAATTTAAAAATTAAAGCTCAAACCTATGCTCAAAAGTGTAATCAAATTTCATTAAAATGTTCTACAAAATCGATAAAAATGTAAAAAATTCAAGAAATCCAATATCTTTGTTTAAATAATAGAATGTTATTTAGAACAAATTTTTCAGCAATAAAATTGATAGTTAACAATTTTTTGCAGACAATATGACGAATTTGAGCAATAAAATCAACAGTTAACATTTATTTTGCGTTAACATTTTATTAATTTCGACTTGAGCGTTTCTATGTGATGGGAGGCCGAAAATCATAATGTGAATATCGTAAACGTTAGCGTCTAAGACGTACAGAATAATTAAAATTGATTTAGCGATGCGAAATAGTTAATTTTTACCGACCTGTGTCACAAAAATCACATGTGAACTCTGACATGTCTTGAATAGTGGTGGCAGGAAATCATAAAACTAAAGGAGCTATGTAAGAAATGGATGTTTTGGTTTACCATTGGAAAATGTCAATTTAGTAAAGGATGGCAACATGGCTCCCCTTAGAATTGTGTCACTTCCAGTGTCCCTTTAGACACAATGCCACTAATGACCATTCTGGTTGAGGTGCGGCTTAAACCTTGAAAAAATAAAATAAAATAAATAAAAATAAAAATAAATAAATATAACATAATATAGTACGGAACTTTAATTTTTTATTGAGAATATTAAGTTCTCTTTTTAGCGAATTTTCGTAGAAAATGAAGCTATTAATTAGGCTCCAAAAATTTTCGAAAAATATCTTCATTGAAAACCGTTTCGAGACATTTTGAAACGAAGTGTGTGTGTGTGTGTGTCATTCCAGAAGATAACACTCTTTAGGATTGAGATGAAAATTCTGTTCTTGCGCCAAAAAATCAAGCATTCCAATCAAAAGGATGAGTTCGTTGGCCAACACTTTTTGAGCACATTAAATTGGCCAAACTTCAAAAAATGTGATAAAAAATCACTAAAAATGACCGAAAACGTCTAGAAATCGTTAAATTTATGTTTTTATCTTAATTTTAGCCAAAAGAAGTATATCAATGATTAATTATAGCATTAAAAAATGTATTCACAAAAGTATGGTGAAGATGTTACCATACTTACATGGTTACCATACTTGAAGAAGTTACATTTCATAAATGTTTTCTGAAAAATCGATTTAAAAAACTGAAAAATTGCTAAACATCCAAAATATGTTTTGAATCGTAGAATATCATGTAGGATGAGTTAATTTGCCATAAAATGTGTGGTTAAAAATTTCATTGTACTCAAAGTGTTCACATTTTAAAACAAAGTAACATACTATACTTACAACGATAATCTACGAAAATTAACTCATGCGATCATGCTGCATGAGTGGAACTTTCTAACTGGTAACACCAAATGTTGATAGTCCTGAACGAGTTGCTATTGTTTCTGTTTTATTGGTTAGACTGAAGACTTTTTAGGCTCGAAAAATCGATTCCTATGCTACGTATTTTTTCCAACATGCGTAAAACTTGTTTCATTAGGCTTTAGTCATAATTTATTATTATTTTTTCGGATGATGTACGTATGTATGACATTGTCCCAATACAACTGCACGAAGTTGTTCAAAAAGCAGAGCACGGTTTTTAACTGACGAACTCCAAATTTCGCATCCCAAAATAAAGCATTTCTGATATTCGTATATTTATTAATGTGTACCTACGATTTAATATGACGAAAAATCAAACCCACGTTCACCTTCACACTCGTTTCGTTAGTAGAATGTTTGGTAGTGATTCGACTCTGACAGCTATATGAAGGTTAGGTCAAGGTTAAGGGACATTCGGTCGTAGGGAGAATATTGTCTGTTGGAGGGCGGGTAACTGACGATATTCGTACAACAACGTGAATGCAGCGATGCGAAGGTTCCTTTCACGGGAAAAGCTTCGAAATACAAAGATATGGGGAAAAGCTGAGCCTATGAACATGGCCTGGGGCTGACAGAGAGATGAGCGAACCCCTCGGTTCAACAGCCGCCCTTCCCCTATGCTCACACAACATCTACTCTACACGGCCTTTCCAGCCGTCATCTTGCTGCTCCCGACCGCACCAGCGCCAACCTCCTCTCAGACTGCCTCCCCGGTCAATTATGTGTGCTGTGAGAAGCTCTGACATGACCCTTATAATGGGAACAAGGATTCTGTCGAGTACTCTTGGCTTGGAGCCAATCGCATGTCCTGCCAAACACCCTGTTTACTCCACCTTCCTTAACAACAGCGTTCCCATAATTAGCTAAGATGGCTCCTCGCAAGTTTCGACTGCGGTTTTACTCTACCTCTAGTAAACACTCAAAGACAAGGGCTGTAAATCAGTCTCATTTTCCGGAGTCACCCAACCTAGTACCTTAATTAAGAATGAAACACTGCTCATATGGTACGTATTTACAGTCCTTCACTTCTTTGTTTTTCTCTCGATTTATTAAATTTCCGGCTTACTAAATCGTAACGTCAACTGGAAATAAACAGTATTTTGAATTTCCTCTTCAAAACTCTTTGGAAATCATTGGCCTTGTACGTAACAAATCCCAGATCTATTGAGTTCAGATCTAACTGAGGAACTGTTTAATCGCGTTTACATTTTCTCTGAATGTCATTCCTTTGTATACCTAATGTTTTTAGCAAACGGTTTGATGTACCTATACTGTTGCTCTACATGACGTGTGTTAGTCCGGTGAACCTCCGGCGAAGTCAAAACCTATTGAATTACGAATAAAACAGTATCAAGTTAAATCTTTTCCCGATACCCTGTCTTAGTTTTATGGATGTATATGTCCATTTGGATTGTTCTATTGATTTCTCCTAACTCTCTAGACTACTTGGTTTCATTTCTCGGCAGGGAATGAGTTGTGGTACTAAAAAGAACCCTGACTTGCTGACGTACTAGTAACCCTGACCAATTCGGGTGCTCAACTTATACGCACAAAATGACAAATTCTCTGTGTGATTATAAGCTTGATGGTGTCGAAAAAAGGATGGATTCGAAAAAAGAACGTGAAAAAAGGGAATACCGACACCCGCGGCAGAAAATGCATTACGACTGACACCCAGGCCGTTGGGCCGACACCAAGGCCGGCTCAAAATTGAAAGTAAGTACCACCGACACCTGGCCTTGGCAAAAATAGTAGTCACCAATTTTACTATTGGCACCCGCTTGTTAGACAAGTAACTAATAGACTTATCTGCTACAAAATAGTTTCCTTCCGACTTCTACAAACTAAGGTGTGTGTGCAAGCGTGCAGGTGTGGTTGAAATTTTGTTAGAGTGTGCCTTTTTGAGTTGAAAGTTAACAGCATGATAAAACGTAATAAATATACAAGAAAATCCTTTCTGAGTTGAAAGTCGTCAGTATGATAAAACGTAATATGCAAAAGAATCCTTTCTGAGTGGAAAGTTGTCAATGGAAAGAAGGGAAAAATGAGCGAATTACTCGGCCGTTTCATAACGGGGACGGAGCTTGGTCGAAACTTTCTTAACGAAGAATATCCCCTGGCCTCCTGCCCTAATAGAGGGAAACTTGGCATACGCTTTCGTCTGAATCTCTATCAACACTTCAACAAAGGTGTAAATGTTGGGGTGTGGGCCATTAAATTCTTTTTTGAAGTGAGCTTGGAACGATTCATATACATTGGTCGTTCGCATCAACTCCGCCAATTTGCAAGCCCACGGATGGGGCGGACACAGGCAGTCACAGTCGATAAAATTGTTGTTGATGTATCACAAAAAGTTGAGCAGAACTGACGATAGAGTCAGCGTGCATATATCGTTTAGTCCGGGTTTTAGACTTCCACGGGTGTCGGCAATAACAACGCCGACGGCCACTTTCATTTCCCGCCATTTCATTCTGGGCCTAAGGTGTCGATCGTAATGCGCCCGAAGAGAGGAGAGGTCTGCTTCGCTCCAAATAAAAACTAAAAGAAACTGATAAACATGTCCTATTCAATCCATCATTAATCATTTCAAATCAAGTCTAAAACTCTTCATGATGTTGACTTTTATTCTTCTTCAAATCTAGTGAACCATAGATGTTCACCAAATAGTGAACAAACCGAGAACTTTTACGATGAGAGCTAACATTTCACCGGATTTGAAAACCAAGTACGGTTTCGTTTTGGTTAAAGCCTTATCATAGGCGTTAGTGATCATTGTTTCCAGTTCCGAATAGGAAAAATCATTTTGATCCTGATTTTTAAGATCAGACAACAACTGTCGGAGAATTTCCCCGTCTGTTTTCTCTGTCCTTCATTTACGCGTTGGTATGGCGATGCTGTGGTGAATACGATCGAATAATTATCTGCAGAAACGTAATAGGTAGATGATATCAATTGGTTGCCCACCCTTAAGCACCAATTCAGTTCCTTTGAGACCATATAACACAGGTAACACAGGCACTCGCACTTAAAAAAAAAAAAAAAAACTGGAGATTCGGATTCTATAACATAAACAGCTGGTATAGAGGACGCATTTTTCACGGAACCCACGTTCCAGGGGGAAGAATTTCACAAAACCCACACGCCTCTATTTCGTCATCATCATCGACTGTAGCACCGAAGACTGATTGTGATGATGCGAATAATATTACCGAAATAATCCTGTCTGTCATTAAGAATATGAAAACGCATCTTACTGGTAATTGAAATGAAACTCTACGTAGAGAAATAATTGTGTATAGATTGAAAACATGATACTTGAGACTATTCCTAATAAAGAATAAGCATTACCAAGAGCTAATGTTCGGTTTTACATACTTATTAACTATAAATATCTTTTCCAGTATAAATTAAATGTTTACAAAGCAAAACCGCGTTACTAAACATGAATTGCCCACAGTGGAACGGTAGTTCATTGTTACCAAAAAAAGCCAAATTGGAACATTTTATATTAACTAATAAAATTTATAATATTTTGGATTGTAACAACTTATTTGCCGTCATGTAATTTGAAAGTTTCACTCAGATTCTATTTCTTCAGTTTTGTTTATACTTGAGACGTGAATCACCGTCAGGGTGTTTTGAATGCAGTCATTTTCCTAAAGGCATTGGATGTAAACGGGAAATTCCCACCAAGTTAGCATTTTCACTCTCAATCATTACACAGAAAGGACCACCCACTATCCTCAAAACGATACATATTTGAGTTTCGGAGTTTTCTTCGTTATCATTTGCACCTTTATCAATCAGATTCATCTCAGGATTAAGGAGTGTAGCATCCTCCATCTCAATATCGGAAGGTTTACCTTTATTAAGTTCCTGATCATTCACACGTATCGTAATTGGCGTTCAGTGGTTTCACAAAACTTGGATTGTGATTATAAGCAAGAATTGAGCTCACCTCACTGCCAGTTGGACTGAGAGATAAGGTCAGCCGGAGATCCTAAAAGTATCGTTCTGCAGAAAAAGTTCTTCTTTCCAGAGCTAGTTGACATTGAGTATTCCACCAAGGAGCACTGGATTCGCTAACCACCTATGGTTTCGTTTTTAGTATGGCCTGATCACATGCGTTAGTGATCATTGTGTCCAGTTCCGAATAGGTAAGTACCATTTTGATCCTGATTTTTCAGATCAGACAACAGCTGTCGGAAAAGTTCCCAGTTTGCTTCCTCTGTCCACCATCTACGCGTAGGTATGAATACTATTATTAGGTAGCACGAACGATCCTGCTGTGAATACGATCGGATAATGATCTGATTCAATTCCCTAATATTCATTGCTCAAGTTATTCGGTGGAAGTGCTGGGCATTAGGGAATCAATGAGATGTGCGGTGGTGCTGGGACCTCCAAATTCGAATGTCACTGCTACTGCAGTATTCTCAAACTCTTTGAGTGCTCTTCAATTTTTTCTATGTATTTGTTGATTGGTCTATCCAAAATAAATAAACTTTATACAATCAGGTCCTTAACCCAGTCTGGAGAAATGGTGCACAGTTCTGGGGCTGCACTTCTCAAAGTAATCGTGATATTATACAGCGATTCCAGAACACAGTTCTGCGGTCATACGTCGATGCGTACCGCTACTCGACCAATAATGATATCCATAACGACCTCAAAATTCCCACAATAAATGAAGTAATAACAATGCTAGCGATAGCCTGATCTGATCTGCAATGATCTGAGGCTCCAATGTCATATCAACGAGGAGGTTGTGAAGCTGCAGGACTTTGATGTTCTGCTCAGACGACTGAAAAGACGAAAACCTCCAGACTTGTGGTAATAGGGAGTGATGTGTTCATGAAAAATTGTTCAGTGAGTGTAGTGCTGTGCGCTCCTGCAAATCGTGTTCATTGACGACACTAAATAGCTGATTTGATGTATAGGATGTGTTATGTATCCCAGTCTTGTTTCAGTCACCGATTATTCATTGCCAAAGAAATGTTGCTAATAAGTTGTATTACTTGGTGCAATAAATGTTATGGAAAAAAAAAGTTTTTGGGAGCAGGAGGTATAAAGTGCGCCCAACACCCACTTTTCGCACAAATTTGAGATTCTAACGCAGTTTGCGAGCCAAAATGTGACTGTTACTTTCGTCTGGGTGAAGGCCCACATCGGAATTCTGTATAATGAAAAAGTTGACTCTATGGCAAAAACAGGAGCTGCTCGAGGGACTAAGGGTTTTGATAGTGTCCCTAAGGATGAGTATTATAGAGTGATTGGGTAAAATCTTCGAGATGGCTGGAGAAATGTGTTCGTCCGAACTGATAATGGAAGATTTTATAAAAATGTATAGCTAATCCCTCTCCAAAAACTATGTTTCGTCCAACTGCCGGGAAATTAGCTCGATCTGTAGGATTCGGTGTAATTATGGACTGTGTGATGCATACACAAATCGTCTCAACGATGATCAGCATTCTGCTGTGTGCGGAGATTGGCATTTGGAAGAAGGGACCCTGGAACATATTATTATGATATGTCCATCATTCTCCTTTGGTCGACAAAAACTTTTCGAGGATATCCCTCAGATGCTGCCTTCACCAGTCTGCTACAGGGCTATGATTAGCACTTGCATCACTCCATAGAATGAATTCATTGTAGAAATAAATAAAGTGATATAAACTATAATCAAAAAGCATTAAATTTATTAGAAATTATTCAAATAATATTAATAATAATAATGTAAAATAATAGCTGTATATACACTGTATAATCGAAACTAAAAAAAAAAAAAAAAAAATTACCCCAAATTATTGTTCACACAAATGACACCTAAAAATTTCCTTGGCCAGCATTTTCGATTCTCTTGTAACAGGGAAGAGGTGCAAGAGATAGAATAGACCTTCATCCACCTTAAAACTCTGTTAATTTACACGCATTGCAGTGACAAATCAACAATGCTATGAGCATTTGCTCGCGATGAGTTATAATGCTCTGTCATCGTAATGCCTGAAAGTGCCAACGCTAGTCTTCCCTTTTCTGATTAAATCATAACCTAGCTCGTATTCTAACAAACGATAAATATGGTTCCCAAACATAATTTTCATAATAATTCAACGTGTTTGGTATGAATCACTTCATTGCAAGAACATCATTTTCCCCCCTTGAATAGTTTCCATCACTGATCAAATTATACAACTTCCTCTTTGCTGGAATGCTGAAAAAAGTGTATCACGGTTCTTGTACCTTAAAAATGGTTCTTGTGATTTTTTTTTTTTTTCAAATTCTGGTTCGGGTATAGATTTCAATTCTTGAATACTGTACTCATTTGTTAGTATCCATCTCATGAGTTTTACCTTTATAATCATCCATGAAGTTTTTTCTAATATTTTTATGGCCGTGGATTTAGTTTTTGTGAGCCATACGTCTAATTGCTGGGAGGACTTAGATACCTACCTATTATATTCATATTTTCAAGTTGCATTCATACTCATTGCTTACTCAGTATTAAGTTTGCACTCACAAAATCATTTCATAACTAAAAACCTTGCCTGTTAAGTACCTTTCATTAATAACAATTGAATTTTGTACGGAGCCCTCAGTTAGTTAAGCTTGATCTACTAATTGTAAACCGGAATTAGCAATTATATTTTTTAACGAACCCAGCAAAGTTCTCCCAGTCAATGCATGGCCCCCGTTTCTAGAAAAAAATCTTGTTGTAGTAGAGTTTACACAATTACTACGTGCCGTCAAGAGTGATATCAAGTTACAGATGGATCACGATATAATTGACCAACGACAGGTAGCTAACAACTTGTGAGAGGCAATCTCATTACTTTTGGTGCAATAAAGAAGAGTTCCATTGTGAATCAGCATAATTATATTTACGTGAATCAGCATCGAAATTTGAGCTCTTGGTTTATATATTATACAGATACTATCAATTTAAAGGGTATTCGTCACTGCCTTTAATTTATCAGGGACTTCAATGCACCTTTTCTCAATAACTACTTGACCATGAGATTTTTTTTCTGCTAGAATGTGTCGAGCGTTTTTCCCGGAATTCAGATTTTCGATTTTTTTCAGTAATTTGAAAAAAGAGTTTAAATGTATACCAATATAATGTAAAATATAATATTAATTGTTATTATTATTACTATATTATATTATTATTATGTTATTATTATTACATAATGTATAATATAATGTATACTGAAAATTAGATTTTAAAATTATTTCCTCAGCTCCGGAGACCTATAGGGAGCCCCCCCAAACCAATGGGTCGACACGTCCAAGAGATCGGGCGGATTTTAAAAACAAACAAATTAGTCATCTAGATCAAGTAGCTCTTGAGAAAACGTACGTTGCATGCGCAAGAACGTAGGTAATTTTTTATGAGAGCGAATTTCCTGAAACGTAAGGGGTCGTGATTTCAAATTCTATTCTAAACATTTAGCCATTTTTCAAAGGTTGTTTCTGGACTATAAAACAAAAAGAAGAAAAAAAATGTAGGTTTTTTGGGAAACGTTATAAATATTCGTTTTGGTGAATATTTTCATACTGCTTTGCTCGTCTCCGGTTTTCGTAAATATTCGTTCAATTTTCGGCTTATTTTGCGTCATTTTAATTTATTTAAATTGTCATCTTCGAGAAAAAATGCCATGCATAACCATTCGAGTTTATGGAGAACAGATTGAATTAAATCAATAAATGAAACTATTTCAGGTGTTTTTTCATCAGATTCAAAGGCTACTGATGGTACCTATGTTTTCCAAGCTAGTCTGTCCCACAAGTGAGTTCAAAAAGAAATGAAGATGAAAAGATGGACCCACATGTATCTGATTAAGAAGTAAGCCAATAAATCATTTTACTATTATGATTTTTTCCAATACATTGAGTGCTAAAATCAAATGCTCTTGGAAGAAAAATTGAAGGAATACCATCCTGGCTCTTGCGAATGTGGTCCGAATCAATAGTATTCAAGTATTGATTTAGTACTTGATGAAAAAACTACTTTTTCAGCTGATTTAATTAATTCTCTCACGAAATCATTAGATTCGTTCAAGCTCCCTGAATTGAACGCGAACGACATCAGTTCATGCAATAGTTCACATTCTTATATGTATCAATTTCTAATGTTGAATTTCATGGTATAATATTCAAAATAATTATACAGCAATACAAACAAGGGTTTTATAATACAGACTTTTTAGAATACAAGGAAACTAGCTGATGATACATTGATGAAAATAATCACTTCATCCCTTTCTCACTTTCCTCTCTTCTTCTTAGTAATGTAACTTTCCATGTTTGCTTTATGGGTGACGTCACTATTCCCCTGGCTAATTTCTCTTTCACCCTCTGTAGTTATATTATGATTTATTAGTCTTAATAATTATACAGCAATGCTAACAGAGTTGTAGATTTTTATTCCTTTTAAAATACTTGGAAACCTGCTAATGATACAATGATCAAGATAATCACTTCATCCCTTTCTCTCTTTCCTCTCTTCTTCTAAATAATGTAACTTCCCATTTTTGCTTAATGGGTGACGCCACTATCCCCCTGCTAATTCCTGTTCCACCCTCCGTAGTCCTTTGATCATCATCCATCATTTACACAGTCATTTAGAAGAAACTTCCATTGATACTAAACTTCCTATAGGTCCACATTTAAATCAGCCTTAATTTCATCGCTGATTCCTGTAAATATTAACTCTTGCGATCGGTTAATAAAAAGTATCCATGTTCATTAGATTGTTTTCATTTTATACTCAGAAGAGATCTACGTTCTGCTAATCTTTCCTCTTTTAAAAAAATCTCTTTTGAGTTATGCTGGACTTAAGTTCTTATTCACTACTCGTACTTGCCTTTTGTGAACAATATTATTCGTGATGTTTAAATTCTTGAAATTGGTTCTTTTTTCTGTATTGCTTTTTGGAAACTGTCTTTCCAACGTCTAACGCGTGTGATCAACCATGAAAAATGTTAACCCCCTGCAAAATTTAATGGTTTACCCCAAGTACGTAGATTCAAAAAATTAAAGGAGAGAAAAAAGAAAGAGAGAGAGAGAAAAAAAAACCGTCCGTCACCCGAAGCTTTTCTCCGAAACTGCTGGACAAGGTTTATGAAATTTGGCTCAAAAATCATACATCGACTGTTGGTCATATTATCAATCAACTCCAAGAGGTAAAACTGAAAGACAACATGTATGTTTTCTTCTTTACATTATTCCGCCCTTGGCTTTCAAGAACAAAATGTAGAAACGCTTCACTAGCATATATGTTTACTATGCATATAAATTACTAGGTACCTATTAATATAAATATGCACTTATACTAATATTTGGCATGAAATGGACTGTTGAAATCCAGGAATTTTATTACAATTATTAAAATGAACTATCACGAAGAAAATATTGGAAAATTTTATTTTTAAAAGTTTTGCAGAGAATGCAATATCTTCTATTCTTTTCAAAACACCGATAAAAATGTTTTTAAATACTAGTTCTAGTTCTATACTAAAGTCCCTAAAATCCCTAAATTACAAAATTGAGATTTCAAGGTCTCATTGTTACATCCCAAGGGAAATATTTTCAGGGTTAAATTAAAAATAGATTAAAAGATGTCGGGGTAACTATCGTGGTTCCTATTATGTTAGGTTTACGGGTTCTACTTATCGATTCTGGCAAAATATTGTTGGGAAGGCTAGCTCTGTTAATAAGAATTTTACTGATAACCAATGAACCATTTTGTTCACATTAGACATTTATTTCTCGTCGTTGGGATTAGAGTGATACTGCGGTCGTTCTAATAGTTGCTTAATTAAATGAATCTCTAGAGAAGCCGATTATCCAGAGGGTTGGCCACTTTAATGAGCTTTATCAGGTAGAGACGATCGAACACCACCTTTTGTTGAGCCATGACATCCATCGACATTATAATAATGGAAAACTAATTAAATTGTCCCACATCAGATAAAAGCGGGACCCCTGGGAGGGCGGGCCAAGGCACATTCTGATGTTGGGCCCACCCAGGGAATATTCCATTGAACCGGTCAATTTTCCTTAGGCGCCATAAATCAGCTATCGACTCCTTACATAAGGAGCCTCCCTCCCACTCTCACCAAGCTCCTTACCATTCTTTTTGTCATATCTCAATTTTATCTCAAGATGAGCCTACCCGAACCAAATAAGTCGCGAGGTGCCTTCTGTTCTCTCCACTACGGGCTATAAGATTAGGGTCATTCAGCCGTTCGTCAAATTGTCACTGGAGCCCCTTGGACTTGCGGACGGGCAATGAAATGTACTAAACTAATAGATCGAATGACAAAGTAAGTGGAACTCTTCTGGACCACAATCGGGTTCTGGAACGCTTACAAATAAATATATTTTTTAAAGAAGGCCATACATTTGGTAGGTCCTACTTATTCGATGTTTACAAATTGGAGAAATTTTGGAAATGCTGAACCGAGTTGGTCCATTTTTTTTTTTTTTTTTTTTTTTTTTTTTTATAAATAAATCGCGTAATTAGCAAACACATTTTTCAAGCGTCACTGGTTTCTTTCTCTTCTGATTTGTAGGGCGTTCCTATGGAGCAAAGCATCGTGAATAGAGGGACGACCTATTGGATTTGACCAGAGGGTGTAGGATAACCTAAGCAAGAGAAAAAATAAACATAAATAATTTTTAAAAAATGATTAAAAACCGCGTACAATTCCTTTTCAGACTGTTCTTAGACCGAATCCGTGAAAAAACAATAGGTGAATGTCTGATGTGTTTGTGAGTGTATATGTAGGGTTGTGTGTGTGTGCGTGTGTGTGTGTGTGTGTGTGTGTGTGTGTGTGTGTGTGTGTGTGTGTGTGTGTGTGTGTGTGTGTGTGTGTGTGTGCGTGTGTGTGTGTGTGTGTGTGTGTGAGTGTATGTGCGCGCTTGCGTGTGTGCATGTGTGTGTGTGAGAGAGAGAGAGAGAGAGCCGATTTGAGAGATTCTCTCTTTGTTCGATTCCAATTTTAGTCTGGTTGTGCAAAAAACATCAGAAGTTTTGAATTCCAAAATGGAAGAGAGGAAACGTAGGAGGTATAGACGTATTACGTTGTGCAATCAAACTTGGAAATTTCGGGTTAGTTGGCGGATGGGAGAGGGGGGGGGGATAGTTACCGATTTCTTCGTGCGCTGCCCAAACTAAAAATCTCTACCGATTTTCGTGCTTCTTATTTTCTTCTGTCATGAATTCGATATAGTTTTGAAAACTATGTCTGAGTTTTCATATATCATCAAGAGAGGGGTGAAAGGAGGGGGTAATACTGATAAATCATGATGTTTAAACAACTCTCGTCTGATTTTCGTGATTATTTGTCTGAACAACTTTGAATTCGGTCATGTTTTGGATAATTTCTCAGGAATTTCAAACTTCATGATGTGCGGAGGTGTATAGAGTGGGTAATAGCGATAAACTGTGATATTTTTACCATATTCATCCGATTTCCGTCACAGTTTTTATTGCTTGTTCGATCTAGATTTTAGTCCTGTTATGCAACCTCGTAAGTTTCAAATGTACTGTTGCTGAAGGGGTAAGGGGGGGGGGGGGGGGGGATCTGAGAAATCATGATATTTTTGTTTTTTCTATTATTTTAATTCTTACCGAAATTTCATACAATCCATTAATTGGGACGTCCCTGTTGTGCATGCATTACTTACCAATATGTTTTTTTTTCTTTATTAGTGGTATTTGGGGGGCTGGCTGTTAACCGTGGTAATGCAGCTCCGTCTTCTAATCCTAATGATCCAGCAAAGCCAGCAAAGCTTCATGGAGATTGCCCTTACTATCGCTAGATGAGTTTTCATTTTCACCCATTCTAGTACGTGTGAAAAGAGTTGGGACCACTAATCAGCCAACAAACGCCCCGCCGTTGGGTTACATTCTGATGTTTTCGATAACACATCGTTTTGAAATTACAGTCCGATTTTGAGTGCAATACGAATGGTGCTATCTGCGACCCTCCAAGAATTGTGCTCTATGACCCTCCAAGAACTGGCTCGGTAGACACACCTTACCAAGCCAAGACAGTCAGGTGTTCACAAACATCTCGTACGTGGTCATGCCCTTGCTTCATCCCGTGAGTCATGTCCTTTTGGCATCTCACACTTCTGGCAAGCCATCAACATCATGGCCGTCTGGTATGGCCAACACGTCTCTGAATTGACTTGCGGAAGAATCAAAGGATTCACATGCCAGTGACACAACAGTTAGCCTTTGTGAAGCCCTTCCATCCACAATTCTTTTTGTTTAATATCGCTTTTGTGTTGGGGTACTGCAGTTACCACTTCCGTTATGGCTATCAGCTCTTGCACTTGCCGGGCTCTAGGAGCTTCATTCAGAACTGCGTGAACATTTTCTCTGTGTTCTTGAAGATCAAAATCTAGGTATTCCTCTTCCGATTGAGTTGGAAAGCTTTTCAGTTGTTCTTTTTGACATTTGATAATTCTGATCAGCTGTATGAACTGGATTCCGTATCTCAAGCCTTCCGAAACGTGCTGGCAGCTCAAATAAGGGTTCATCTGCTTAGGTAACTTATCTTCTTAAGACTGCTGAAGTAAATTCACGTCGGAAAGTCTCAAGAAGTAGATTTGAGTGACTTCAGCGCAGCTTTTCAGCAATCTTTGAAGAAAATTCCACTCGTGTTGCAATGAAAAGTTCACAATAACCTGGTTCTCATAAAATAGTCTTAAGTTGACGAGCCAATTGTATTTCCTACATCAAATCCTCTGTTGATTGTAGATATGAGCTTATCGTAACATATACTAGGGTATAGCCTATTTACTGGCATTCTTAATGGTAGCTTTTCACAAACCTAAGGCCCTCTCCAAAACCAAAACTCCCAATTCTGCTCTACCCATATCTGTTCGAAGCATGTAGCAAGGGGGAGGAAGGGCAAGGTTAGGAGGCATTTAATAGATTTTTACTGTTACCTCTAAATACTCAAAATAACGAAGGCTTGCAGAATCGCCTTGCGAAACCCTCTCTCGAAATCTCATGGAAATTGGTGGATTCATTATTCACTTTTTAAACAATTTTCACTTTGCTGTTCATACCTCTCAGACCATTTAGAAGCCGTACTTCAACCCCCATCTCTGTTAATTTATCCCACAGTAAATCCATGAGGAAGTGAATTAAACTTATTTTCGTAATAAACAAACCCTCAATACAATTTTCCTTTTTTTGTTTGTAATTTCAGACCAATTAGAGCATTCGTGACAAAAATATTGTCTCTGCAATGCCATGCCAGCCCCTCCGGAAAGCCGCCTTGCATTCCAGGATAGCTTTTATGTTATCAGACCAATCTGAGAAACTATTACTTACACACTGACTGAAACTCACAATGTATTATTTAGGGCAATTTGCCTCTGATTTTCGATATTGTTTCAGTTCAAATAGACAATTCGAATTTTCGTTAGGCCGAAAGCTCTTCTTTAGTAATTTTCTTTAAATCCCAATATTGAAAACAAAAGCACCTGATAAAATGTTGGAAATCTCCCGGAAACTCAACCCTCTATAAACAGAACATCTGCCGAATTGGGTGCGCAGTTTAGCTTCGTCACTTAGGTCAATATAACTAATTACTAATCGAACAGTGATACATGTTTATAAATGCTAAAATGCGAAATAGGGCTATAATTCATGTTTGCGCATGCACATACTTTACCATCAATCCAACAGCATTCGTTATCTAAATTATATAGGAGACTAAAAGCTAAGATGCTAAATCCCTGACCATTTCTTCAATATTAGTCAATCAGAATCAGAGTTTCGTTTGCAACAAATAACTTGGGATTTGTGGATTCGCAATGTTTACTGTAACCAATTACAATGAAATTCATTGGATACCATCTTGAGGCTTGTGCCTCCCAAAATTCGAACGAAATCGAACCAATGATATGTAGATCGTGATAAATCAATGTTTTGGGAAATTCACTTTTGCCCGACAGTGAGGGAATCGATAGGAGTTTTTTAGTTTTGACCCGCACAATGCCTGAAAATGTCATCGAAATCGCTTCATTAGTCTCTGTGTTTTGCCTGTCAATTAACTTTAGTTTTGCGCATTCGCAATAGTTATAAGGTACTTTACTAATCGCAATAAAATCCATTCGTCCTGAAATTGTAAGAAATTGGTCGAATAGATTATAAAAGAAACTACGTTACAAATTCATTTTCGCATTTGCGCACAAGCTTCTATTGATCCAACGGTATCATCCAAATTAAAAAGTTAAATCGCGCAATCCCTAAGAATTTAATCGGAACGGATCCATAAGTCTCGAAGTTACGTCTGTGTCAACTAATTTTAGTTTTGCGCGTGTGGAACTAAAATCGGAATACAACTTATTGCAGTATTTCGCTTAAAAGGGAAGAACCCTCATAATACAGCTTCTTTTCCTGCGACATATTCGTGAAGGGTTCGATGTCACAACATTGCGAGGCGAGCAGGTATGCCTACATAGGTACCTACCTTGCGAGCGAAGCGAGAGCCATTTCAAATAATAAATACGGACTTTGTCCTACACATATACAGGTATACCTTGCGAGCGAAGCGAGCAACATCCCCGAATAAACTTTTCGTGGTTCCACTTAGTTTTATAAGATTTAATTTGTTTGTAATAATTCCCAACTGAAAAAAACGTCTGCCAAGTTGGGTGGGCAGTATAACTTCCTCAAGCGAGCGAAGCGAGCAGCATCCCCTACAGAAGTTAAACCTACCCTTAGAGATCTACCGTTTGCGAGCGAAGCGAGCAGCATCCCCTACAGAAGTTAAACCTACCCTTAGAGATCTACCGTTTGCGAGCGAACCGAGCAACATCCCCTAAATGCCATACTTTGCGAGCGAAGCGAGCAACATTTTCTACATGCCAGACTTTGCGAGCGAAGCGAGCAATATTCCCTACACGCCACACGTTGCGAGCGAAGCGAGCAACTTAATGGGGGGTCCGGGGGGCTTGCCCCCCGGCTGGACGTGGAGGCGAAGCGAGCAACATCCCCGAATAAACTTTTCGTGGTTCCACGTAGTTTCTAAGATTTAATTTGTTTGTAAGAATTCCCAACTGAAAAAAACGTCTGCCAAGTTGAGTGGGCAGTACAACATTCCCTAATAAACTTTTCGTGGTTCCACGTAGTTTTATAAGAATTAATTTGTTTGTAAGAATTTCCAACAGAAAAAAAGTCTGCCAAGTTGGGTGGGCAGTATAACTTCTTCAAGCGAGCGAAGCGAGCAGCATCCCCTACAGAATAAATACGGACTTGCGAGCGAAGCGAGCAACATCCCCTAATAAACTTTTCGTGGTTCCACGTAGTTTTATAAGATTTAATTTGTAAGTAAGAATTCCCCAACAGAAAAAAACGTCTGCCAAGTTGGGTGGGCAGTATAACTTCCTCAAGCGAGCGTAGCAAAATAAAAGCTTCCCTCAAATTAGCCAAAATCTTTTTAGGGCATCTCTAAAAATCCATAAATACTCCAGGTGCCATATATTTAATACTCGTATCTAGAAAAACCTCAAACGCAATGGGAGTACCTACTTACTGGGAACTTCAACTAAAGAATCGATCGTGCCCTTCAGCATTACTAGAGACATCTGGTCTGTTCCTTTGCACAAAACAACAGGAAATGAGAGTATTCCTGGTTCTCCGCTCCCCGCTTCTACGACCCCTCTGCATCAGACCACCGTTCTAACTTTTCTTCCTCCGCAGAGCAGGAAATGTGGGCATTACGTATAGAGAGATGTATTTTATTTCCTCAGTAACTGATGAGTAAAGACCTTCATCGTGTCATTTGTCTAGAAACCATTGATTCAAGGGTGAGTTTCCGATGGGAACCTCATGAGGCATAAATATAAATAGGTAGTTGGATTAGATATCTACAAAATTGATGCAAAATTACCCATGGTTGGCTACCCGTTCTACTCTAATACAGCAGGCCCTTCAAGCGTTTCATCGTTCAAAAAATATTCAAATATGCCTGTAAGATTGTTTGAAGTGACTTCTTCTGACATCATTGGTGTGATATTATAGGTGATTAAAACGCAAGCATAACCTTATAATAAGTCCAAACCACACTCAATGAAATTAATATTACTACTGATGAGATTAATACCAGGCCGAACGGATATTTTTTATATTTTGTTTTACGATTTTTCAAAGTTTGGAAAGGGCTTTGGTTCAATAATATTTTCTGCATTGCAGGTTTGATAGTGAGCAGAGTGGGAACTTGACAAACATGCCAGAAACGGCTAATTTTGTGAAACTCCCACCCCCCTTCACAATTTAAAAAACAAATCACCGAAAATAGAATTTCCAACTGATCATCCTGGTTTTAATTCCCTTCAACGCAGAAATCAATTGTACGTGAATTTGGTTTTGATTTGCCTTACAGTAATGTCATCGGTTTACTAATTATTTCACATAGGTACCTATATAATAAGATCAGGAAACGTGTATTTATTTTATTTTTTTTCCCTTCTTCTTTTTCGCACTTGCTGAATGCAGAAGGGCTTGCAGATCAAGAAGACTCTTTTTACTCACCTTTAAATACCAATAAAACAGGGAAAATAATGAAAGAAGTCGGAAAAAAGAAGATCCATGAACCAATTTCCAGCCTATGAACCAATGAGACCTATGAACCAATTTTTAGCTCAGAAGACTGTTCAGTTTGATCAATTAACAGGTAGGAAGATCACCCGTGGAGTAGTAGTGCGAGGGAGCTGAGGGTTCCCCCTGAGGGTCGTGACGTCATCGTGCAAATGAATTTCAAGTGCCGTATTACTACTGGTCAGATAAGTTCTCTTCATATAGCGCCTTCTTGGAAAGCTCCTATAAAGATATTTTTATTGAGCAAATGAAAAATATCCATGAAAATTCCATATTCCTGCTTTATTTTCCTTCATGAATGCCAAATCTTACTCGACTAAACTTACCCGACGAAAATGTCGAGGCAGGAATGGAAACGGAAGGTACACGTCTGACCAACACTGTGAATAACAAAACGCGAAGCCCCGCACAGTCTGACCTTTGGAAATCCGAAATACTGACGAACCAGCCAGCCCAGTGATGAGCAGATGTGCCCAAGAGTGATGGCGACGCCACCTGTTGTGGGAGTCTTTTACTACTGTTTACTCAAGAGACTTGTTTAATGTTACCCTCTATTGATTGGATAATGAATCACATTCGAATCAGAGGTGGAAAATCTTAGTTTGGATATAAGCCCTTACGATGTGAAATGGTACACTAACATACAATTAACTGATGGATAAGAGCCACTTTGATTTAAAAAAAAAAAAAAAATAGTTTATTTAATGCAACGGTATGGATATAAGCCGTTTAGGTGGTAAACCGACTTTTGGAGAGCTTTCAAAGAAGGATACGAACCTTGTCGGACGGAAAATGATTGGTGGGGTGATTAGGGATCATCCCAAAGATTCAGAGAATTCGCTCAAAAAACAAAAAGTGTAAAAAATGGATATAAGCCCGTTTAAAACGAAACTCTTCAGCTTCTTTTGGAGAATTCTGCTAAAAAATATAAATTTACTTTACCTATCTCTCAGATTAGAGAGTATTAGGAAGAGTGAGATCTTGGTACAAATTTAGATCTTTCCAAAGTGTGACGAAGCATTTCCGTCGAATTAATACTGACGGAATTACATTTCCATAGAAACCAATCCGTTGTAAAGGGAAGTCATTAGAAAACCACCTAAATGAACAGCATGGTTATACACATGAACACTTTGTAGTCCGTATCGCCCAGCAACCTCTGTTTATTGAATAACATAGCAACGAATGTAGGTATGAAAGCTGGAGAGTGAATGTCTAAAAACAAGCCTTCCCATATATTTTGATAGTACACATTTTGGCTTAGGATTCATCCATTTCAATAAATTAACAATATATTGGGTATGTATGATAAAATAATATTTTAAAATTGCACAAAAAGCCATGTTTGCTTCAAATGACGTGAATACAGGGCTTTCCAAGCTTTGAAAGTGAGAATGCGGAAAATCATTTCAATTATCTTTCCAAAGTGTCAGCTTTCCTTGAGATATCGATCACGTGAAGTTATTCCGGCTGTTGTGAATTCATCCTAGAGTTTAACATTATTTCATATGCATATATTTATTTATTTATGTACATATATATATATATATATATATATATATATATATATATATATATATATATATATGTACATAAATAAATAAATATATGCATATGAAATAATGTTAAACTCTAGGATTCGTTTCAATGAAGAAAATTTCCGAAAATTTCGATTCTAAAATGTTTGGAGCCATCGCAATAGCTTCATTTCCTACGAAAATTTGCCAGAAGTACTAAAACTACCATAAAAATAAACAGAAAACTTATTGGTTAAAGTGTGAAACTTGGTAATTATGGACTAGCAGATCTGCAACAGTTGTTGGTCAATTCAGTGTCAAAAATTGCTTGGCCACTGAACCCCTACTAAGCATTCGTCATGGGATCATTATCAAAAAATAAAAATTAAAATTAAAATTAAAAATAAAAAGTTCAAGGATTTATTTAAAAAAACAAAGTTTTTCAAGGCAAAAACATCATTTTATCCGTATTTAGCTACGCAATAGTAAAATCGACAATTCTGGTGGAAAGCTAAGTATTGAACCAATTTCGTATGAAATTGAAGAATCATATAAAATCATTTGAAAAAGCGTTTGAAAAAAATTCAATTTTTTCTGATTTCTTCAAAATTTTCTTTTTAGGTTGCTTTCAATAATGAAAAAATTGCACTAGGAAAATTCAAAATTTAAATTTTCGGTGATCTTAAGTATGAGTATGATTTATACTGATTTATACTATTTTTTAGTGTTATGACCAATTAAATGATGAATTTGAAAACACGAAAAAGAAATAGAGAAATAGATAAAGTTATTCAAATCAACATTTTAGCAGTCCACATTAGTGCGCAAATATTCATTGAATAAATGTACAACTTTGTTCCATTCAGCAGCTATAAAGAATTTCAAAGGATCTTAACAAAATTTTCCTTCAACCCCCAATTGTTGGTGTACTAAAACATCTCTAAGATTTAACTTAATTACAATAAAAAAAGAAAAAAAAAACAATAAATATAATAAATATTACTCTGGGAATGTGGCTATTGTAATAGCTTCAACGTTAAGTTCACGCTTCTGATGTTACGACAGTCAAATAACCCAAGGAAGATTATCAAGGGGCTAATCTACACAATCCTGGAAAACTTCATTCAATTCAGACTACACCTGGGTATGGTGTCGCGCAGGATGACGGTTGACCACAGACAGACAGACACGAAACAAGATCGTTCAGAGTTTCGCAAAAGGCAGGATACGAATGGAAATTTGAAGGATGATAAAAAAATATTCATAATTGAAATCTGCTTCAGGGGAGTTGAGAAGATTTCTGAATTTTATCTATTTTCACTAGGTATATACAGGGTGTCTACAGAAATTTCTGGAAAAACTCAAAGAATCGATTTTAGAGCTCATTTCTGATCAAAAGTTGCTCTCAGCGATTTCTTGTTAAACGCTTTGTTCTCAAGTTATTAAATTTTTAAGATTTTTTTCGAGAATTGTGCCTTATGACATTAAAACCGCCATAACTCCCCCTAGAATCACAGTAAACTCAAAACTAAGAACACTAGTGAAAAGATCGTTAAATTTCCTATAACCCTGATATAAAATAGCGTTGTTTAAGTTAGTGCTTGTTGGATAGAAAAGTACCAAAGTACAAAAATAGAAAATATGTTTAAAATCGGCTTTTTTTCGCCCATTTATCTGATTCTGGGTTGGGGGTTTTTCGGCGTGCACTCTTCGGAAAAAACTTTCTCAAACTTTCTGCTTCTGAACGGTATAGTTGATTTTACTTTTACTCAGCTAATTGAAGGGGGAAAAGTATGTTCGTATGTTGAAAAACATGGTTTTTCTACGAAATCGAGGGTTTTAGTGAAAAATAATCCTCTATGAAAATGCGAGTTTGTTGCCGGTTCCTACCTACGTATTTGTCCACGATCCATCGCGTGGTAACACTTTCAGATCTCCCCAACTCCGTTAAAACCGAGTTTTTCACTTTAACTAATAGTTTTAAAATTAAAAACACATGAAATTGAGAATAAAAAATAAACTTAAAATTCGTGAGTTAAAGTGTAAAACTGGGTTATGACGGAGTTGGGGAGATTTGCAAGTGTTAGGTACCATTCGAATGGGCGTGAAAAATACAGAAAAACCGGCCCCAATCTCGCCTTTTCATGGAGGGTCATTTTTCACCAAAACCCTCGATTTCGTGGAAAAGAACCATGTTTTTCAACACACTAACATAGTTTTCTCCCCCAATTAGCAAAGTAAAAGTAAAATTGACAATACCGTTCAAATGCTGACAGTTTAGCTTTTTCCGAAGAGTGCACGCCGAAAAATCCCCAAACCGGTAACAGAAAAACGGGAGAAAAAACGTCAATTTTAAATATTTTTTCTAACTTTGTACTTTGGCATTTTTTTTAACCAATTAAAACTAACTAAAACGAATTTACTTTATATCAGGGTTATAAAATTCAACGGTCATGTCAAAGGTGTTCTTAGTTTTGAGTTTACTGTGATTCTAGGGGGAGTTATGGCCGTTTTAATGTCTTAAGGTACAAAACACGAAACAAATCTTAAAAATTGAATAACTTGAAAACAAAGCGTTTAAAAAGAAATCTCTGGGAGCAAATTTCGATCATAAATGAGCTCTAAACTCGATTCCTTGAGTTTGTCTCATAATTTCGGCAGACACTCTGTATATATTAAATATTTGCTTTGATTACCTGAAGTAATTCCTCCCTCTCAGCGGAAAACCGCAAATTATATCAACGTACTCTGAAATTGTACCCTAATGAAAAACGAAAGGATGGAAGTCTCTGCAGGGTTATAAAACGTTTTTCATGGCGAGCCAGAGGTCCCTAAAAAACTTCAGCAAACCCCTCCCAGGGCACCCTCTGGGGGGCAATAATCGAGGGGTGTGAAATATCAAAGTCTACACCCCTGTTATCCCCCTCACAACTTCATCACTTTCTTCTCCAACCACCACTAGATATGTTTGGCTTACTTGGATAACTTTTACTAGATAACTTACACGATTATTTTTTACTATAATGAAGTTTCTTGTTCCTACGAACAAACAAGTCGCAAGGTTGAATTGCAAACAATGACACATTAAAAAGAATTACTGATCACGACGTTATTTCCGGCAGGGACCGTGCAGTTTTCACCTCACAGAAAAGTCTCCTCCCATGGGAAAGGCAGGAGATGTTTAGGTTTCTTGAACAATCGAGAAGACAGCAGAAGGTTCGGTTTTAAGTGATCTTAAAGATTGGTGCAACTGTATATGTCGGGACAGCCATATGATTGGGTCAATTATTACCTTCTTAGAAAGGATAAATAACTTTCGAAATAAAATAAATTACTTTTGTTACGTGAAACCTTGAATTAAAGCTACGTGAATTTTTCGAAAACGGGTGGAAAAAAAACCACGAGTTGGACCTCGATATTTGGCAAGGACATTTCAACGGGGATCACTTATCATCTTGGGGTAACAGCTCCACCTGCATCGTTCTCTTTAGAAAGGTTTTTCCATCGGAGTTTATTCGGGTTTGGTACGAGGAAATTTCTTAGCGTACTTTGTTATTGTTTACACGGTGCAATGTTGTTATATAGATGTTACAAGCTAAACAACTCAATATTTATAAAACAACTCAATATAGTTTTATAATGAAGAACGCAGAGATGGAAAGGAAGGGAAGGCGTCAGGCGGGGGAAGTTCCATGTCCCTATTGCCCTAGTCGTTTTCACACTAGGGTGAACACACAGAGCCGTTAAAACTCTTGAAACTATTTGATTCAGAATGTCTCAGAATGAATTTCAGTGATCTAAATTTCGAAAATTTGCATTTAAAATTTTTTTGACATTGAAAAAGCTTCATTTTCTACAAAAATTCGCTACAACTTAAGCACAAACAGTAAGCTCCTGATTACAAAACGGTGGTAAAATCTGTTTGGCTGTAAGGCGTTGGCCTATGGTCATCTGGATCCGAGTTCTGTTTCTACATATACCACAAAAGTTTAAGGAATATTATGAGATACTGCCAAAAACGTCAAACTAGTCGACGTTTTTATCAGTATCAAAGATGTTTAGGACCTCCTTGGAGCATGCCTCCCTACCATTTCTATTAGTGCTAAATGGACGCCATTACAAAACTACCATATCAAAACCTGAATTGTATTGAAGAGTGTGAAATGGAGGGTTGGGATTTTTCAACAATACTTGTCCATGAAATAGTGTTCCATTGTAGTAATATTGTGAGAATAGTACTACTTTTATTCCAATGTAATAAATGAATACTAATCATTTAATTGAATCGCAAAAACATTTCAAATCGCAAAAAATAATAATCAAATACGATAAAATTTTTACTAATTTTTCATCAGTGAAATAATTTTGATGTAGGTCTAATATATTATGAAAAATGTTGAATGTTGTTCTGATCGGTAGTCATATCTTCACTAAAGAACTGTTCACCGTGTACATGACTGGATGTTTTTATGAATGGCTTTTTCGAGATACGTGCTTTTAGGAAAAAGGAATTTCAGTATGAATGAAAAATCTCTTTATTCAGTTTGAGAAGCGTCAGACCGAGCGATCAAAAGTTCTTATCTACCCCTTGTATTTAAATTGAGCACTGCATTCCTGTCATCTTAACGGTAAACAAGTCCAATTTATTGTCTGTTATCTGAATAATATGCTAATATTCCTTCGTCATATCAGCGAAGCCAATAAATCTCGGGCCTAAATCTAAATATATTTTTGCTGCCAGAGCTCATGAAATATCTTTTGTAGACAAAGTATCGTTCACGAATAATTTCAAAAAGGTATTCCTTGATGACACAGAGTAACAATCGGGTATACGTTATACGATGTTCAGAACTGAATTTCTTATCGTCGGTCAAACGAATATAACCCTTACCATTTCTTAATCACAACTACAAAAATACACCTCTTTTTAAAGGTTTAAGCCGTATCTCAACCAGAAGGGTCATTAGCGGCATTGAACAAGGTGTCTAAAGGGACAGTGGAAGTGACACGATTCTAAGGGGAGCCATGTTGCCATCTTTGACTAAAAAGAAGCGCCATCATGGATTCCACTGGTAACTCGGAAGGGAAAAAAATTAAGGGTACCGTGATGACCACTGCTTAGCGTGGATTAAAAATCCACACCATAAGTGGATTAAAAAAAAACCCAAAAATAAAGTAATACAACTAAGACTAGATGTGATTGCCCTATGTGATTGAGGTTTAACCCACCCCCTATCTAGGGTATGATGATTTTATCAGTTAATTGTTGAGAAAGATATATTAATGTTATATTGGTCCATTAATAGGTATACATAGTTGGACACATATAATATATAGGTACATATATTATGTACTTTTTATTCCTTTTTATTCCTGCCTATAATTAATGCATGTCTGACTTCCTCTGGTGCATTTCTTTGTAGCCCTGAGGATGGTATACAAATATACCGAAACGTTGACCTTGAAATATCAGGGTACATTTTCTGACTGAACCTCAAGACCCCAACAAATCTTATTAGAATTATATGCTTTTCCAATGTTATGACACGCTATTTTCCCAAAGTTCACGATTTATTTCGCAAGGAACCGAGCATTAGTATGGACGGCATAAGACGCACTCTTTCGAATCTCTGTGGTTGGTACTGTCACATCCATGAGAATATCCATACCTATTACTCATTTTGAACGCTCATCTACATTAATCATCAAATGATTTATACATTTTCATAGTAGAACTTATAAGACCTCTTAGATAAGACCCCATAACAGAAGAAATGATTTAGAGTATTGAGCTTTACAGGACGTCTCTGATTCTATTGCTATAAATACCTAAAGTTTTTCTCAAATATCTCTTGGACCACTGTTCATCCCGAAAAAGACCTTGAAAATATTGGTTAGGGAGTTACATACAAGCTGGAATGCTCCTCGTACGGAAATATAATGCAGGTATTCGTATAATTTTGGAGTATAATACAATCCATTACGTTTCACTTTCTCATCATCCTCCAGATTTTGCCAGAAATCTATGGGGCTGGTGCATTCTTAGAATTCCTGTGAACAAGGGGACTGTGTTTACCGTGAAGGTCCTTAACTTTGTGAAAGGTTCTACTATACCATTCTATTCCGATCCAGACCACCCACTGCCTTCATGAATGCTTCTTCTGTCAGCGTTTCTATTATCTTTCGTATGAATTGATTGAAATTGAATGCATTAAAGTTTATTCAGCAGTTAACTTAATCATGATTCAAAAGCCCTGGTATTGCTGCCTGCCCGAAATTTAAATTACTTTTAGGTTATCTAAATGTAACGAGTGAATCGGCAGACTGTATTGGGCAGACTGTTGAATAGCATTATGTTCAAGATAATAAATGTTTAGAGAACCCTAATTTCTAATTATTTCTTGTGGGAAGATTCCCCTGCCATGTTGGGAGTAAAATCGTCCATCACATCAACATGTTGCAGTCTCTAGTGCAACTAATACCAGATTAATCGGCTTTTAGTAGTTGCTAAACATTAAATAGCCCCTACTACTATTTTTAGATTTACTACAATAAGTTACAAAAAAATATAATCAGAACTTTTTGAGTCAACTGCTGGTGACATACGGACAACTCAAACTTAAAATTAGATTTACAAAAGTGCAAAACTACTACTTCTGGATGCTCTGATGTCATCATTCCTGACCAGTATATATCCTGGTTAGCTGCTGCTTAACGAAGGATTCGAAGGAGTCTCAGAGTTAATGGACAATCACACCTATAACATATCTTTTAATAATTTTCTGGGTGATCAACAACGATTTATATTTGCATGTGCATATTATAATTATACGATATACGCGACTAGATTTATCCTTGACAAACACTGAACTATTATTTATATTTCGTCATTGCACCGTTTTGTTACAATGAAATTTATAGCCAAATATAAAATTTGCTCATACGCTTAATAAATAATTGGAAAATTAGTTAGAACTTTATTTGTGATATATACTACGAGACCTTCTCCTACAATGTGCAATTCAGTTAATATTGAATTAGACTCCTGTAAGACGAAAACTGTTTCAGCAGTCAGCAATTTCTATTTTGGAAGACAATTTTTTTTCTTTTAACCTCCTGCACGAGAGCTGGCAGCATGTAATCGTACCTAAAGAATAATGTTTGTGAAGATGGGTGGGTACCTAGGAATGTTTCAACAGTTGTTACCTTAGCATATAAAATTAGTTGGTGACATGACAAAGCAATCAAAATTAATTCGTATATTTACACAGCAATAACTAATTATTTAGTAGTGCGGCGACAGTAAGTGATCCTTCAAAAACTGCAATGAGACGATAGCTGACTATGACTTTACCGGGACCTTCTAGGAGCTTACTTCCTCGATTCCTAAAATGTCGCGGATCTTCATCGGTTGTCATGAATTCTTGGGGATCCGTGCAGATCGACGATAGGTGCAAATCGTAACATACATTTTATGTACCCTGACATACATTTCATTTACTCCCAAGATAATGGCAAGAGACGAGATCGTTTGAATAGCGGGCTCATAGCCGGCGATTGATCGAGGCGCCGTGCAACGGAAAATATGCTATTCGGCATAACTTGGAAGACTCGCCGGGCCGGCAACAGAGCGCATTCAACGCCGCCGCCGCCAAAACGTTTTCCTCCACGCTTCCTTATGGATTTCATTTATAATAATGAACGTTTGTAATCGACTAAGAGAAAAAGTTACAGTCATGTAGCATGATCGTATGAGCGAATTTTCAAAAATTATCGTATTGTATAATGTTAAATTGTTTTGAAATTTAATTTTTTTGGAAGCAAGGCAATTTTTAACATTTGATTTTATGGCAAAAAACGTATTCTAAATAATAATCTCCTATTCAAATAGAGGTTTTGAATTTTTAGCTTTTATTGCAGTTTTTGTCGATTTTTTTAGCAATTTTCAATGAATTTTGAGTTGGTACATTTTTCAGCATAATTTTGTACATACAGTTTTGAATGTTCTATTTTATGGTTATTAAACTTTATCAGAGCAATAATCTTCCAAAAAATATATATTTAACAATTTTTAGCAGTTTTAGCCATTTTTAGTGATTTTTGAGTACATTTTTTGAAATTTTACCAATTTAATGTGCTCAAAAAGTGCTTGCCAACGAACTCATCCTTTGAAAGCTTGATTTTTTGCCGCAAGAACGGAATTTTTATTTCAATCCTAAGAAGAGTTATCGTCTGGAATGAATGACACACACAAACACACACACACACACACACACACACACACACACACACACACACACACACACACACACACACACACACACATATATATATATATATATATATATATATATATATATATTGTTGACAGTTTCTACTACACCTCCAATGGATTTATTATTATTTTCTTGTTTATAAAATGTTTTTACTGTTGCCTAGTTAACATGATGACTGGTATCTAATAGAAAGTTCAGTTCATGATATACAGTCCATTTGCTTTATTCACTCATCAGAATAAGAATAACAATAATTATAAACGGAAAAATAGGTAAATAATCACCATAATTATTGGCCATTCGAGCCCGATATAAGGACAGCTATACTGGAAAGTAAGAACAGTCAATTTCATGATTGGTCCACGTACGCCAAAGAGGAACAGTCAAAGGTTCGTTGACATACCATTCAAGATGCAGGACAGTTGAATACCATACAAGATGCAGTAGAAGGTCTTACAACAGATAAAAATTTGGATGCACAAGTGCAGGAGAGTTTGAAAACCTATATTTCAGTACCGCCGCGAGAGCTAAACAATTTCTGGAGCCAAGTTCCACAGGTGTAACTTCTATAGTTCCAAAAGTCAATTACCATCTCTGCAGCTTGTGAAATTTTCTGGTTCTCGAGAAGAATGGAAGTCTTTTCGCAATTATTTCCTTACAGTTGTCCATTCAAATCAATCCTTGTCAGATGTGCAAAAACTTTATTCTCTCAAATCGGCTTTACTGTCTGAAGCAGCTGAAATCATATCGGCACTCCAGATTTCAGTTGAAAACTACGCAGTAGCATGGAAGAAGCTAGAAGGTTGGTATCATAATGAAGTTTTCATAATTGACCATCACGTCAAGCGTCTGTTTGAACTGAAAAAAGTAGGAAATAATTCAGGAAAGGAACTGGGTGAACTTCTGAATGAAAAGGAAGAACATATGCGTGCTTCAAGTGCTCTCAATCAGAGAATTGAACATTGGGATACAATAATCATCCAAATCACTATGTCAGCATTTGATAATACAACTTTCCGTGAGTAGAAAAACTAAATAGATATAGATAAACTTCCAACTTACAACATGCTTTTGAAGTTTCTCAATAAACGATGCAACGTTCTAGGGTCATATTCTGCTATAATGCCAACTACTAAATTAAGATCAGAGAGGTCAAATCATTGCTCCTTGCTCATCAGCAATCATGTAAAATATGTTAGATGATCACATCATAAGTCAATGTGAGAAATATCAACGTATCATATTCAATACCAGACCGCATTAAAAGCGGGACGGAGGAGGAGTATTCAGATTAGTCTCCACTTCTGGCCCAGTAGATATAGAATCCTCCAACGTAATTAGTCAATAGTGAATGATAAGTTTTTTCCATCAATAATTCATCTCGTCGTTTCTTGCTTGAAACAACTTGGGCAAGGATGCTTCCTAGATTCCCGTGTTCGTCTGTCGTAGAACTCGGATGCATTAAATTGGGATCCTTTGAACTTTTCAATGTTCTTTAGATTTAGAGAAATTAATAGCAAAATGAATGTGAACTGGTCTACTTCTAGAAGGTTGGATGGTGCCTAAACGTCTTTCAACTATTACTTCATAATCCTCAAGAATGCTATTTAATTCCGTTCTAAAAATGTCCATTGTTCCTCCTGAGAATATTCATGTTTTCTTCCCCTTCTAGAACGTTATGAAGAACAAGATCGTTTCTTTTGTCGTGCGGCGTTTCTGTTTAATATTATTTTTTTCAGATAACGCTAGATTTTTTTTTTTTTTTCTATGAGCAAGATAGTTTCTTGGCTGTTAGCAATTTCTTGCGACATCAAGTGATATGCCCTTAGAGCCAAGCGGAGAAGACAAAATGCTCATAGTTCAATGGGAAGTGATCAAACTCAACCCTTATCTAGCTGCATGAGTACCAGTCAGAAGCAAAATCACCCTAAAAATGTCCCAATCGCAACTGCATTGATCGATGTTATCGACAAAAGGTATGGCAACTACACGTCGAGCTCTTCTTGACAGTGGATCTCAAGTGAGCTTCATGACTTCGGTTTTATGTAATAAGCTTGTTCTACAAATATACAATTACTCATCACCCATCAATACGCTAGGGGCATCAAACACTATGGTTAAATGCATTGTACTAGCACAAATCAAATCACGATCGCCATCATTTGATGCTCAGCTCAAATGTTGTGTATTAAATTAAATTGCAGATTCACAACAAAACAATTGATGTTTTGTTGGAGGCAGATGTCTTCTGGGATTGTATTGTGTGAAATAAGCTACAATATTCCTATAAAACACCACTACTACAAGCAACACAATTTGGTTGGGTCGTTACTGGTCCTTTTGAATACCATAGTCGTTTGTCATTATACCTACCCAACTTTCGTATTAGCCATTGCTTTTGATTAGTTAGAAACTCAGTCGAAAACGTTGATTCCCGATCTGAGCTTAAGATGAATCCAGAAGAGGATTGTATGACTAAATTCAATTCGTTGATTATAAAATTAATGATGAATCACTCTCATTGATGCATTTTGTTGTGGACGCAAAACTCCAATATCAGTCAGTTGCAGTGATCTTATTGGAAGTAAATCTCAAAGAGAGATTGAATAACAAGAAAAAATTATGCAATGTTTGAACGTAGTAACGACATTCTACAGCAATGTTGGGGAGTTCGAGGCCAATTATCTAGCCCATGACAACGTCAGTGGCCACCCCATTCTCATTGTACTCTGTGAAACGTTAAGGTCGCGGAGCAGCCGCCAATGTGTAAAATTTATTTTACACTACAAGATGGATGGTTCCTGAATTAAAAAATTCGTGGGCGGGGAAAATAAAATATACATATATATTTCAATATGCAAAAACTGACAAGATAGCAATGTACATTTTATTGAAGACATGATATATTTCGGAAAACTTAATAATTAATGTGTATTAAAGGGGGAAACTGAAGTAGTGCATTAATATTTTCTTTTCGGATTGTTGGTTCTTGAGGATTGGTCTATAGACAGAAAAACTCAACTAGGCTGACGTTGCGCCGTTGCTGTGCCAACCTCATTAAAATGACAACTCCATGCAATTAGCATCTCTTGTATAGAATAATATTCCTACCTTATATAAATATATTTACTTATTTATTTTAAGAAAGATTTGTATAGCAGTAAGTATATAAATATCCATCCTGTAATAGCATCCATAACATACAGTATCCATACAGTAGAATTATACAACAACAACAACCTTATCTCACCTTCCCATCTAAGTCACCATCAAGCCAACAAGTCACATCTACAACCATTGTTATCTTTATTTTCCCGTTATTATTATTTGTAGAGTTAAAGTAATAGTTCAATTAGAATCCAATAATTTGTTAAAGTTAACCTGTACTGAAGACCAGATGACATGTAGTCTCCATACAGCAATAATGCAATCTCTCACACCTAAGGTAAACTGTTTTTCAATAGTGTATAGTAAATTAATAATCTAGGACATAATGTGTCAGAAAGTGTTGTTTTATAAAATGCCATGTTACTGAAATATGTGAAAGTATAAGTTATGAGATGAATAAACCAAATTAACAATAACTCTCTCAAGAAAAAAAAAAAAAAAAAAAAAAAATCCTGAACTGGAAATAAATTTTCTGGTAACGGTATAATAATTGTGAGAATCAGCTTGAACCCGAAGTCCTTGGTGCCTTAATTTATGTTGGCCCCAAAATAATGGAAGAAACCGGGGCCACTAAAAAGAGTATGGAAATCACTTCCTTACATTACTAGAGGCGTCTTGCCCATTCCACAGGATCCACGATTAAAATGAGAGAGAGAGTGAGGGAAAGAAAGAAGAAAAAATCAGTCAAAAGTAAACCGCCGGACCTATGTAATCATCACCTGATTATGTGTTACCCGCACGTAAGTGGATCATCATTAGGGATCGGGCGGCAAACAGGGCGCTAGGTTGTAGAACCCACTTGACACGACACTCCAGCCCTCAAACGCCTTCAAAACACATTGGATGCGACGAACCGTTTCAGTTCTCTTCAGTTATATCTGTTTCTATTGCTGGCGGTAGGTAATAGATAATTAATCAAATAACTTACGTATTTGATAAGAACAGAATTATAACCTTAACGCATATATAGCAGTCGTTAATTGTTCGGGTTAGACCTCCTCAGGTTTTGTGAAAATGGATCTCACAAGAACACGAACGCAATGCTGGAAAAAAGAAAAAAGTACTCAGTCAAGCAGCATGGCTAATAAAGCGAATTTTCAAAGTAATTTTTTAAAAATAAAACTGAGAGGGCAGGGACAGCCGTGTGACTAGATAGCAAAGAAAATTATAGGACACGCAGCCGAACTCAAAAATTTGGTCAATTATCGCCATTTTTCATCTAAAAATAGATTTTTCTCACTTATTTGTGAATCTTAGAAATCTGGGAGTGGTCGCAATTGACTCAGCGCTGAAAAATACTTCGACTGTGACACCCTCCTTGATCTATTGTCAAAAAACCCGATTTTTAAAGCAATATATATATATATATATATATATATATATATATATATATATATATATATATATATATATCATTATATATATATATATTGCTTATATTTCAGCTTTGGGCTTTGTCAAATAAAAGAGTAGAAGAAGCATGAAGATCTTCTTCCCTCTAAAGTGGAAACCTGGTCTTCTGACACTGCATTCTCCTGAACTCTATCCTATTCAACTGTAAACAGTAGTTTAGGCATCTACCACTATGTAGTGGAGCGCTCACATCGCCCACTTCACTTGTTGCTTATCAGTTCACCATTACATGTTTTGATAGTGAAAAAAGTTCTTAGCAGTCCTACAGTTTTCGTTATTTTTCCCAGATATTTTCTGGTAAGCCTTTATATCTATATATATTATTAAATGGCAAGGTTTAAGTTTATTTTTTACCTTCATAACGTTTCATTTAGATATTTGGTTCAAAATTAATCGGGTTAACAATTTGATGGCTTTAGTCGCTTAAACCGGACCCCCTCTTGTTGCTTAACCCGGACCCTGTTTAAAATACATTCTGTATCATTTTCTGAGATTGAAATCTTCATCTTATTGTATTATATTGTATTGTGGTTGTTAAATTATAATTATATTTGAAACTAGAATGAGTATTCTTTGATTTAATACCATTTTTAAATTTTTTTTATTGTTATTTTGACAAGGGTCTGGTTTTGGCAACTATATCACAAATTGAGAATGTGTAAGGTTTAATAAAATAATTTTTTTTGTACTAATTTTGAATTAGTTTTTTTAAAGTAAAAGTTAAATGATGCTCAACATTACAAAGTAAATATTAGATGATTTTAAAACATAATTTTTCACTATTTTCTATACTTTTTCATTAAAAAACAAAACAGGGGTTCGGTTTTGGGCACTTTCCTCTCTCTCTCTATATATATATATATATATATTTATTTATTTATTTATACGACGCACAATGGGGCCGATGACGCTAAAAGTTGGCGGAAATTCGAAAAATTAAAATCGGTTTAATGTTGATTCTTCAGCTGATATATATATATATATATATATATATATATATATATATATATATATATATATATATATATATATATATATATATGAGCTGACAGATACTGCCTGTCTTCCCCTTCTCTTAGGCCTTCAATCTGGTTTCGCTATGCGCCAGTAACTCAATCACGAAGTAAACGCATTTTTCAGTATCCGGTGTTCTGTTTCTTCATACATACCATGAACTGGTTTTGTCGTTTCGAGCTGTCTCGAGGAGTGCAGGGGGTCGGGAATTTAGAGATCGGCATTTTTTTCACCTGTACATTTTTTGACGTGGCGGTGGCCTCTCATATTATTTAAGCGTTAAACCACAGTTGATTTGTAATCAGGCTATGTCTCCGAAGACATTAAAAATATTCTCTTCATTAAATTGGCCTTCATCAATTTTCCTGATAAAAAAAAATGGAAAAATCAGAAAATCGAAGAAAAAGCCGCAGTATTCGCGTGGCTACACGGAATTTTTTTTTTTCTGTGTTCAGTTAGGACCCCAGAATCCAAAGTCGGGTCTTGCGCAAGTCTGCGCATTGTAATTATTTTTCACATTTTCTACTGTTTTGCAAAGACGAAAATCTCTTTTGGCCTGAATCGTTCAGTATCATGCCATTCAACGAAAACTAGATTTTGTTTCCAAACATCCTGAAACAAATTTTTGGACTTTTTTTTAAATTTCTGATTTGAATTGATTTGAATGTTTCTTGTTGAGATTTTTTTCTAGAACTTCAGTAAGATTTTTTAAATTCGAAATTTAAATTAATTTTTTTATCTTTTAAATTTGATTTTTGAAGAATTTTAGGAAACATTTTGATTTTTTTTTCAAAAATTCGGGGAAAATGCAATAAATTAATAAAAATAGAGGAAAAAATAGTTTTAAATTATATTCTCTGTTGAAATGTGATAATAAATTGTTGAACACTTAGATTTTGCCATTTTCATGCTAAACCCAGGTTTACCATTGAGTCTTGTCCCCTTAAATAATTTCCGCCACCTTTTAGCAACATCTAGGATTATGTTCTTTGATGTATGAAACGGATTTTTAGGGGATCTCCGCTCCATTTTTCCTCTATTTAAATTTTTAAAACATCTATAGCTCATTCTCAAAAAAAAAAAAAAAAAAAAAAAAAAAAAAAAAAAAAAAAAAAAAAAAAAAAAAAAAAAAAAAAAAAAAAACCCAATGATTTATTAGCAAAGGTTTATTTATTTATCGTATATGTTTAAATAATTTTAGCCAAAATTCTATCAGAGGGGTCATTAGCCGTTAAACAAGGTGTCGAAGGGACACTGTAAAGGCGCGATTCTAAAGGGAGCCATTTCGACCCTCTGTTACTAAACGGAATGTCATCAAGGACTCCAATGGCAGGTCAGGGGGGAGAAATATTAATAATGATATCCGGCAGAGCGTACAGCGCTTTGCGTATTTTGCAGTCAATTGTTTCAGGTGTTCATTCACTCTTTCTTCTGGATTTCACTTCCCTTTTCTTCTTTCTTGCCTATTCTTTTCAGGACTTCTTCATACATCACAGGGATTTCCATCACAATATTTTCTGTGATTTCTCTGTTCAGATAAGCAGTTGTGACATCCATTAAGTGTAACGCCAATCCTTTTATCGCAGCTATCGCCATGATCGCCCTGATCGAATTCATGCGTATAACTGGATTGAAGGTTACTTGGAAGTCGATTCCAGATATTTGTGTTTACCCTCTAGCTACTAAACGTGCTTTCCTCCGTTCTACTGTGCCGTCCTTATTGTACTTGTTCGTAAGCAGAAGCCAATTTCCAACTGTATCTCTATCGGTTGGTTTATCAATCAAATCCCATACTCCATTTTGGAAGAGTGCGCGATATTCTGCCTCAATTGCTTGTTTCACAACAAGTGTTCTCTTTACGTTTAGCGATTCTTTCTGACCGTCTCAATGTTGACGTTATCTTCGGAATTTCCAAGGTTTCTTGCATCTCAAATCCCCTCCTTGTTTCCTTGTGTACACTTTCTGTTGCAAATTCGTTCTCATATTCGAAATTTGTTGTTTCCATGTTTTGTTGATTCTTTTGGAAACTTCCAGGCTCCAAGGAATGTGGTTTGTCTCCATTGAGATTTCTCACTGTTGGAGTAAGTTCAATCTCAATTTCCATTTGGTTATCTCTAGGCGACGTATTCAATCATTTCTCGTTTGTGTAAAACTCTTCAAAATTTCCAACTTCGACTGTAAATTCGTCCAGAAATTTCACGTCCCTTGTTACTCCAAATTTATGTTGTTTTGGATACCACACTTTGAATCCCTTGGTTTCTTCAGAATACCAAACAAATATACATTTGTTCGATCTTGGTTCAAATTTTCCTTTTCCAATTATCTTGTCGAGTGCATACCCAATACATCCAAACGTCTTGAAATGAGCGACAATCGGCTTCCTTCTAGTCCACAGTTCGTAGGGTATTTTTCCATCAATACTACTCGACTTGCAGCGATTCCGGATGTATTAAGCGGTGTTAGTTGCTTCTGCTCAAAATGCATGTGCCATATTCGCCTATGTCATCATACATCGTGCCATTTCTACAAGTGTTCGGTTCTTCCTTTCACAAACTCCGTTCTGCTGAGGTGTATTTGGGACTATCAGCCTTCTTGTTATTCCATGTTCATTCAAAAATTGGTTGAATCCATTATTGACATATTCGAGCCCGTTATCTGATTGCAAACATTTTATATTTTTTCCGGTTCGTTTTTCCACCTTGCTTTTGAAGTTTTTGGACGCTTTCAGTGCTTCTGATTTGTGTTTCAAGAACTTCACCTCACAGCATCTCGTTGCATCGTCGATGAATGTGATCCACCGATCGATTTCACTCGCACCGGTCCACCAATACCACACTGCACATATGCGCGATATCCAAAACCGTATCCGTTTTTCGTTCTGACTTCTTGGGGAATGGTGTTTGTATCAGTTTCCCCTGTAGATATGTCTTACAGGCTGATAATTTTTCTCTCTCCGGAATTTTCATTCCGATTACGTCTTTTTTTGCCATTTCTTTTAGATCATGTTCGTTAATGTGCCCCAACCATCTGTGCCATAGATCCAGACAACGTACATTTCCACCCTTATACAGGGCGAACGCAGTTTCACGACAAGATTTCCGAAGATAGAAAAGATCTCCGATTCTGTTAGCAGTGAGCAGAATTTCACCATTTTTTGCACAAGCTGTTGCTCCGCGTTGTTCAAAAATGTTACCTACAGTGAATCCCTTATCCACTATCTTCGATATAGACATCAGATCGAACGTAAATCTGGCACGAACAATGTTTCCTCTACATTCAGTTCTCTCATTCCATGATCGTTTAATTCCTCCAAAGTTATTCTCCCCTTCCTAAGGATTGAAATTGATTCATCACTAGCGAGTTGAACCGCTTCCAGTTTTTCAAAATTCTGGAACATTTTCCTATCTTTGCACATATATTTGGAACATCCACTATCCAGACACCATTTATTTTCCGACTTCCCAGCCATTAGTGCTGTAGCTGTTCCTGCTTGTTGTTGATTTTTCTTTTTGTTTGGACAGTCACAAGCCTTGTGCCCAGTTATTCCACAGATTCGACACTTGGCTTTGAATGCCTTCGGTAGAGATTTCCCACAACATTGCTGTTTTGGTTGATATTTTTTCCTCGTTACCAATGCATCGTTTTGCTTCCTTTTTCCATTATGATTTTGCTTTCTTGTCTCACTCTCTTCGATGATTTTTATACGTATATAAAAATAGCTTCTGGCGTTGGCAATTCGTCTCTCGATTCAATTGCACATCTAAAATTTGCATATTTTTCGTGAAGCCTATAAAGCATCATAAGCGTAAGCTAATCATCGTGAATTTTGTCGCCCGTATCCAGCAATTTGTCAACAGCATCCATGAAATGCGAAAGATGTTCCCGGACATCCTATCCTTTCTGGATTTTACTCATGATTAGCTGCATAAGCAATGTGGCTTTCCTAGCTGGTCCCAAGGATTGGTGTACCTGCTTCAGCTTGATCCAGACTTCATTTGCTGTAGTGCGGTATTTGATAAGCTTCAATTCCGTTGGTGATAATATGAGAATCTGATCTGATTTTGCATCTTGGTCCTCTTCTTCCCAATTTTCCGTGGCTTGAACAGATTCCACATTTGTGAGGTTGAGTGTAGGCTTCTTGATTTTCCCAAGAACTTGGTTCTACTTCTCATTTTCCCTCAGAAGTGCTTCAACTTGAATTATTCAGGATTATTTCTTGCAAGAGGGTCGATTCTGATGCTGGTTGTCATTTTCTTCTCTCGAACTATTCAGTTTACTCCCCGCAGTGCAGTGGTTTGCCCACAACCTATCGTAATTTAGCGGGATAGATAAATCGTTGGGTAAAGTATAATAACAAAATATATTTTCACAAACCATGACAATAATATCAAACCGGAATCTCAAACTAGAATGGATATTTTTCCCGAATCCACGAGATCACCTGTTGACAGGTTCACACCTGTTAACTTGTTACCTAGTAGAGTAGCTCGTTATCTAATACATATGAACACGGAGGCACCTACCAACTGAAAATTAATGAGATAAAATAAAACACCTACTTCTACGATTCCGTAGAAGTTATAATAAAGTGATGATAAACTCTTAAACTATAAACTCTTGATTTCTTGAATGGAGAATTTCATTGTAATCATATCATTTTGTAAGATCGTAGTTTATAAGGCAGGTTTTACTATTTTCTCACAGGTTTTGATTCACACTCATGTTGATGTAATTTGTTCCGGCCAAAGTTCTAGCCTATAGGAAGAGCAAACGGATGAACGTACAGAGCTCTAGGTGGAATCATTCGATTTATTTAAGTTGTTTCAACCATTATCATATGCTTTATATATATTCTTATTTTGAATGTTTTCAACAATTTTTTAATATTTCAGTCCATTAATATACCAGTTATGGTTGATCAAAAGTGTTTTCGAGAGTAAAGTTCAAACTCCCAATTGTCATTTTTACCTTGTAGTTTCATAAACTTTGGTCCACCAGTTTCGGGAAAAAGCTTTGGACGATCGGTTTTGTCCGTTATTTTACGGGTCTTAAAACGTCATCCAACAAATTTTGAGTGTGGATTGAAAGTTGTTTTTCCTTGCTCAATATCAAAGGTTCATAATTTTAAAATAACAAACCAAAAGGCTTTGCCCGTTGGTTGTGGCACATTAGCTTTTTCCTTCTTTAGATACCCATTCATTGTTTTATTGATATAATTTATTAATTTTACAATTGTTGCGTGTTGAATAATTAATATAAGCAATAGACCAACAGATTTAACAACATAGGATCAATTTTATGGTATAAATACAGAGGCTTTGGACAAAATAATGATGTTGGGGTTTTCCCTAGATGGGTCTTATGTCCTGGATAAATAGTGCGCTCTCAAGATCTCAATCCTGAATTAAGTAATTTTTTTAAAGGCTTAATTATAAAAACAATTTTGATTGTCATTGTAATCATCTCATCCATTTCAATAACCAAAGGAATCTATAAGAACCGAGGAACTTCATAATAGCTGATTAGTATCTGCATATTACCTTTACACAATGACATTTATACTACTTTCCATTTTTTCTTCGTGAATAATAAAGTTCAACTGGTAAGTCCACTGAAAACCAACTTAACAATATATTCTTGTTTAAATTTTAAATAAAAAGTGACGAGCGTGAAAGTTGTTCTTAATCGAATTGGATATATTGTGGTTAAGTTTTCTTTATAATTGGCCCATATTTTTGTACAATGGCGGAAAGCGCTATATCACTTGGGACTCGTTACTAATCCAGTAACTAGGTAGTGCCTAACAGGTTCACATACTAACACAACGGGAACGAAAATGGGAGTTACGCTACCTGCAGTGACGGTGGCTCGTTATCTATTCCAGTCATCTGACCTTGGATTCTTCTGGGGGTGCCAGAAGCAATATTACGCCTTATATAAGCATTCCCTTGTCTGATTGAGCCATCCCGCCTGCTCGGGACTCCCAGAACCGTTGTAAATAGCTACGATTTATGTCTCAATGTTGTAATGGTGAGTCGGACCCCTGCAGCTTCTGTTGAGTCGGCCGTACCTACAAAAACCTACCGTCTCTGAGGTTAGGGGAACCCCTGAACTGAGTGGCACATTAGTGCCAAGACGGATGAGGCATTGGAGTAATTTTAAAGAGAATCCGACACCCTCCTGGCGTTTTTACCTATCATCATCCGTTCTAAGGTTTCCTGCTCTTTTCTACCGCAATTATCATGGGAATGCAACTTAAAAACACACAAGACGTAGAAGGAAGGATTTTATGTACTTTTCCTGATTAAACATCTTCACGTTCCTGGAGGATCATTATAAAATAAGTTTACATTCATACTATTAAAATGCTAGACAACTGGATTATACTAAAACAATTGAACTAAATGAACGGGTAAATAAAAAAATCTTCTTAGGTTGTTACCATCTGATGTAACGTCTGGGGTGAACGTTTAAAAACCCTAAGGCCATATTGAAAAGTTCCAGTCATGCACAAAGTCATCCAGTCGACCCTGAATGAGCGATTTTTCGGAAAATATCGTATAGTATTTATACTGTATTGTTTAGAAATTTGAGTACTACTTTGAGCGCAAAGAAATGGTTAACTAGCAACACTATGTCCACAAAAAAAAAAAAAAAAAAAAAAAAAAAAAAAAAAAAAAAAAAAAAAAAAAAAAAAAAAAGCTTGTTCTAAATAATAATCTACATTTTTTGCCGTTCCTATCGATTAAAAAGAATTAATGGACATTATTCAGCATACTTGCGCATAAATTTTTCAATGTATCTACTAGATAGTCAATAAACTTATTTTGAGTAATATTCATCAATACAAATTAAAATAAATAATGTTTAGCTGTCTTTCATCGTTTGTTATTTTTATTGATTTTTTTTTCAGCATATTTAAAAATGTTTGGTCAATTGAAAAGTGCTACGAATGTGCTGCCGAACGAACTCAGCCTTTGTTTTGGAATGCATGATTTTTTGGTGGAACGGATTTTTAATTTAAATCTTATGAAGAGTTATCGTCTGAAATGACTTATATACATACAAAAGCAAACTTCAGAAATCTGTAATGGAAGGAATGCGTTCTACGAGGATGGGTGTTCAAGGCTTGAAGATGGACGGGATGTTTCGCAAGCCAGGTACTAACGTCGAAATGGATGTTTTTAGAGGCAAGTGGTGCAGGATAGATGAATTTCCTGACTTCATGATGCTGCTGACCCGGAGTCCAGGAAGATGTTAACTTGGAGGGACTCTTATGGCGAGACAAGTGTTGTGAGAACCGAAGCACTACTAGTGACGATCAACTAGAGAAAAACGGGCATACCTTGAAGGAACAGCGCATAGTGAAATGATTCGGGTATCAGACAAATTTGGAACAATAATTTTTTTCAATATTATATTTATATTATTTTTACAATATCTATCTGGGCTTGTTCATCGTAGTGTAGAGATGAGGAAATCAAGTTTGGTTGAACTGAAATTATCGAGATTATCAGAGATGTAAAGTAGGTAACTTGTGCAGTGTTTCGGGTGTGGATTGTCTCGCGTTCGTCTTAGGTCTGTAACCCTAAAAAACTATGAACAGTCTGTGAGAGTTATGTGTAGACACATTTGATGAAATTTGAGCCATACTCGTTTTCTCTATATTTACCTTGAATAAGCATGGATCTAATGAGCTAAACAGAAATACGGGTTTTGAACTTCAAAAAGCAATATCTCAAAAAAGCAAAAAACATTCCAAGGATTTCGGTTTCAAAGTGTTCGTTGATCCACCTTGAAAGTGAATATATATATATATATATATATATATATATATATATATATAAAAGGACAGTAAAATCACTAAAGAATTTCTTGAAAAACATCCTCAATTAATAGTTCTAAGGGCAGACAAAGGTGCAATCAGCGTAGTAATGCTTAAAGATGAATACTATAGTAGATTAAATAGCATATTGAACGACGAAACCACTTATAAAAAATTGGAAATTGATCCAACCAAAAGGCTTTACAATATATATCTGGGATGACTCTGCATTAATTGTAAATGGATCAATCATAGATCTTTACAATTGAATTAGAAAATAATAACTGCTTACCCTTTTTAGATCTCAAGATAATCAAACAACAGGATGGCTCCATCATAACTGTTCAAAAATAACCAACAATTAAATAATATAAATAATACCTCATCCAACACAAGCCCCCACCAATCACCACCCAACATAACCAACTTTGCATCTCTCAGATCGTAGTGTAGAGATGAGGAAATCAAGTTTGGTTGAACCGAAATTATCGAGATTATCAGAGATGTAAAGTAGGTAACTTGTGCAGTGTTTCGGGTGTGGATTGTCTTATATCTTCTAAAAATTTCCCAAGACCTTTTTTATACCTTTTTCAAGGAAAACTACGAGATCCCAACGCTGGAGAAATCACATTCTGAGGCAATTTCTATCTACTAAATTTCTCCCCTAGTACGGAAATACATTGAAGCATGTATGTTTTATGGTTTCGGTCGATAGTGTTATTGTGAATGTGTCAAGATAAAACACCAAGAACGGTTACTTTAGATTTATATATATATATATGAGATGTATATATCAATAAAGCAAACAATCCTTTTTTTTTTTTTTTTTTTTTTTAATTACAGAACATTATTTCCAACTAGTTTTAGCGAATTTTCGTGGAAAATGAAGCTATCGCAATGTCTCCAAAAATTGTAATATAAAACTTTTCGAAATTTTCTTCATTGATATCCGTTGTGAGGTATTCTGTAAATATGTAAAAAAAAAAAAAATATATGATCAAATTTATGCTGAATAATGTAGTCAAATCTCAGTAGTATTTGCTGAAAATTCTATTAAAAAACTGCAAAAAAGCTGAAAACCCCAATTGTTTTTTGATGCGTAGAATTTGATTGATTTCTAGTTTTTTTTTTCTTCGTAAAATTGGTACTTAGTACATAATATCTTAGCAGTACAAATGCTCAAATTATGAAACGGTTTAATAGGCATATAAGTAAAAAAATAGGAAAATTATTTTATACGATCATGGTGATGTGAATAATCATGCGTTTTGGTTGAAAAAAAGAATTTTAGACAGAATATCTTAATTCTGTTGAAATTATAATTGATTTTTTTTTTTTTTTTTTTTTTTCGTAGAACTAAATGAAGTGGAATTATATGCGGCCGGTCGAACAGAATAGAAGAAACAGATAACAATTAATCTGATGGTAACTATTATTTGTTTCTGACAGGAATTCTCTTAAAAAAGAGTGACTTTATACCGAATGTTCTATCACGATATCTACCTACCTGAAAAAATTATGGTAATTTTGGGGAGTCAGCTTTAGACTCTTATTACTATCAAGGGAAGGCTAATTACAAGGGAAGCATGTCGGTGGAGCCTTACAATGTTGTCCGCCCTTGTAAAAATAAAACAGTGGTATAAAAAAGAATGTTATTAAAAATAATGAAAAAAGGTAGGTATGTATTTTCCCTTGCTCCGCACAAACCGCTCGCGTCACTCATTGTGTTGTGAAGTGACATAACCTAATTCAGAAACAGTTCTCCCTTCTTGAATTTTTCAAGACCAAACAACACCGTTTTACTTCATGTACTTTCTAATTATGAAAACATTTTGTAGGGATAATGAAAACAAGAGATAAATGAAAATCTTAACTCAAAGTGATTTATTGAATTTTGTCAACAGTATTATCACTTCACTCGTACCATTACAAGCAAATTGAATATTAATCTTAACTGTAGGGGAAAGACGTAAAAGAAACGTAAAGTTCAGCACGTATTTTCCCCGGAAAATGCAAGACACTTGGTAACAAAAATGGTTATCTGGGAAATAGGCAAATTTCCTTGTGAGAGGCACTAATTTTACAATTCATTTCGTTTAAAATGTTTGGCCATATTGAACAGGGCAAATCGTCGGATGAGGAGCTTGAATCTATTTCCTTCTTCATAGAAATTTTCAAGACTCCCAAGTTTGCAGTATTATGTCTTCAAATGCGTAGGACAAGGATTTGGAGATACAAATTAGAAATTGAATTCCCTAACATTTTCGTTATGATATTCCGTTTTGAAGAATTCTGAAACGATTCTTGAAGTTTGCGCTTATATATATATATATATATATATATATATATATATATATATATATATATATATATATATATATAAATATATATATCATTCATATATAGTTCAGTAGAACCATCAACTTGTATAAATATATATATATATATATATATATATATATATATATATATATATATATATATATATTTGTGTGTGTGTGCTTGCGTGCGTGTGCGTGTGTATGCGTGCGTGCGTGTGCGCGTGCGTGCGCGTGCGTGCGTGCGCGTGCGTGCGTGTGTGCGTGCGTGTGCGTGCGTGCGTGCGTGTGCGTGTGTATGCGTGCGTGCGTGTGCGCGTGCGTGCGCGTGCGTGCGTGCGTGTGTGTGTGTGCGTGTGCGTGTGTATGCGTGCGTGTGCGTGTGTATGCGTGCGTGTGCGTGTGTATGCGTGCGTGTGCGTGTGTATGCGTGCGTGCTTGTGCGCGTGCGCGTGCGTGCGTGCGTGCGTGCGTGCGTGTGTATGCGTGCGTGCGTGTGTGTGTGTGTGTGTGTGTGTGTGTGTGTGTGTGTGTGTGTGTGTGTGTGATTCTAAACGATAACAAACTTTAGGGCCGAGATAAAAAATCCGTTCTTTCGCAAAAAAATCAAGCAATCAATAGAACGGATGATTACTTTTTTAGCACTGTAAATCGGTCAAATTTCAAAAAATTTGCAGAAAAAAATCACTGATATTTTATGAAATGGCTACCTGCAGTACATATTAAATGTTTATTGATTTATTTGTGTTATTAGTTTTCTTCTCTTTTTTAGGCAGAACATAACTCAAAAGAAGTTTATCAACCATAAACTAGTACATTACAATTTTTATGCACAGAATAATCTGAAAAATGTACTTAAATTCCATTATCCTGTGCCTAAAAATCGATAAACGCTGAAAAATAGCTAGGAAAACATGCTCTGCTCGAAAAACGTAGAGCAAGTGCGGTGTGAGAACAAGTTATTGGTTTGTGGTGTTGGTTAGAGAACAAGTTTTTTGCTATAACATTTATAGTTCAAAATTTCTTTGCGCTCTAAGTGCTCAAACTTAAATAATTTAATAGAAATGCACCCACCAATTCCGCTTAAAAAAAAAAAAAAAAAAAAAAAAAAAAAAAACCTACCACCAAACCCGTTAAAAGAAGGAGCTGAAATTGGCATCAATTATTTGCAAACTTCCAGCTGAAGAAGCTCATACATGGATTGAAGCGAGTATGACCGAATATGTTAACTTCTAGCTTGGGAATTTATGTATTTTCAGTAAATTTTGGGTAAAACACTTTGGGCGCGTAAAAAAGAAAACAATTTAGAAAATGTTGAATTAATGACTGATGCTAGCTAATGTGCTCATAGTGTACCAATAAAAAACGTTCACAAACAAATCTTTTTACCACCTCATTGTACATATTCGCAACTGAACTGAAAAACGACGTGAAAACAGGATTTTCTTTTTTTTTTTTTTTTTTTTTTTTTTTTTTTGAGGTTTACGCACTGACAACGAGGCTGGGCTTTATAGACCTTCGTGTCGGGCTCACCCATAGTCACATAGTGGCACACCGACTAAAACACACATCCCCTCTCTTCTTATGGAGAACTGTCTCGGGACTACTTTTCTTGTATTACTTCGGAACATCTCTCTTGATAGCCTGTTGTGAAAACAGGAATTAGCAAGTGTGTATCTGCATTGACGACCCACTTACCTGTGATCAGCCCATTTGAGGAGACAGGGCACTTATTTCCACTTGTGGAGATACCTGAGTAAACAAAATCGATTATCCCAAACGGTTCTCGGTTCATTTTGACTTCGGTTGCCGAGAATTGAGTCAATTGTTTTCATGTTTAATACAATGAAGGATATCCTTCAAAAAATATGACAGAAGTAAAGGGTTATGGTTTAAAGGAGAAAGTTGAAGTATGAGCATTTCCTTCTTTTCGTATTCATGATGATTACCTCATACGCAGGAATATCCTCGATGCAAAGGAGTAAAATGTAGGGATAGCCCCTCCGGTTTAGATTCTTTCAGATAGTGGAGGTCTGCCGGATTCTCAGGAATAAAAAGTTGGGGACTCGGTTTTATCATTTTCATTCGCGATTATGCTATTGACTCTGCAGATAACCCGGCAGATTATGCCTCCACAGTCCGAGATACCGTAGGTTGACAAATACCGAGTTCTTCGTCAGCACCTTTCTGATATCCAGTATCACTGTGGTATTGCAAGCATACCTCCATTTCATTGACTGATGGGAAGGCACCTCCACGTGTTTCTTCTTTCTCCTTCAAAAATTTGTCCATGGGCCTGTACACTTCTCTTTTCAAAATCTATACGAGTTTTTAAATTCGCGAGAAAGTGATTATAGGTGGAGCTTGTACTGTTTAGCGCCTCTTACTCGCACAACATCTGCAATTGCACAGATACGAGTTCACGACTCGCACAAACGTTCACTACAAGAGATGAGCCTTGCCACTCACTGTTTTAAAAGGATATGTCAAGTGTTTGAAGTAAATGGTCACGTATATGCATAACACAAGGAGAAGGCTATGCTTCTACTCCAAAAGTTTTAGGTTCTGCTCGTTGACAATATATGAATACGAGCCGATGGATTCCCATGAACTGGAGGTCTCTTGGGTTCTATATGGTATTGAATTCGAGAGCATGTGGAGGAGGGTCTTTTATATTGCTAGTACCACGAGACGAGTAAAAAAGCAAATTTTGCATGAGTGAAGTTAGTGGAATATCTAATTTGAACAGCATTAATGTAGCGGGGAATCGGAGAACAGAATGGTTTATATGGAGAGATCGGTATGTAGAACAGAACCCTTCCCCCTTCTCAAGGTGGCATGATGTTTTAGTGGCGCCGTATCGCCTTAACGTATTTCTTGTCTGCACGGGCAAACTGGACTGGCGGATGTACGTCAGTTTATGGGTAAAACTATTAGAAATACAATTCAGGCGACGACAAGGTTTACAGTGAGTAATGACGCACGAACCTCCGTGTTGTAGTAATTAGGACGTTCGACGGCTATGACAGGTAGCAATGCTGCCCCTACTCGGGTTAGATTTTTTCGGGGTCTTTTAGCACATTTACCACTTCTTGTAGCTATTCCGGGAAAGGTTGGTGCATACATCATTGTAGTTATGTTCAGATAATGTGCCAGTGATTATCTGCGTAATGATTATCTGTAAAAAGATGTATGGTATAGGTAGAAAACTTGCTATTCGGAAGTTTTCGAATGGCAAGTTTATTTCTCTAAAGCTTTTTCTTTTTTGGCATCATGCAAATCCAACTCCAAGATCGGGTGTGTTATTTTTAATTGAGATTTTGATGAAATTTGAGATTTGAAAATTGAGATTTAATTGAAATTTTTAATTGAGATTTTATTTATTTATTTATTTATTTATTTTTTTTTGTGAAGAAAATTAAGTTATTGCTATGGCTCCTGGAATTTATAAAAAATTATATTTTTAAAATTGTGATCATTGAATTGAGGCATTTTGAAATATTTCCTGGATTTCACCACTTTTCATAAATATATACAGGGTGTCTACACTAAATTTGGGCAAAAATTACCGGGTTGATTCGAGAGCTAATTTCTGATCAAAAATTTCTCGTAGCGATTTTTTTAAACACTTGAGTTATTCAATTTTTAAAATTTTTTTCGTGTTTTGTACCTTATGGCATTAAAAAGGCCATGACTCTCCTTAGAATCATTGCAAACTCAAAACTAAGAACATCGTTGGAAACAGCGTTGAATTTCCTATAACTGTAGTAGAAAATGAAGTTTTTCTAGTTAGTTTTAATATTGGTCAAGAAAAAAGCTCAAAGTACCAAAATAGGAAAAATATTTAAAGTCGACGTATTTTCTCCCGATTTTCTGCTTCCAGTATGGGGGTATATCGTCAGGCACTCTACGGAAAAAACTTTCACTAACATCTCTTTAAACGGTCTAGTCAATTTTACTTTTACATTGATAAATATGGGAGAAAAGTATGTTTGTATGTTGAAAAACATACCTACGTTCGTGTGCCATTAGCATATAAATATCGTGTATATTATAATCCACAATGTTGGAATATATATGATTGCTTTGCTATATATATATAGGATATCGCACTTCATTAATCGTATACATACAGGGTGTATCAGACACGACTCGCCAACGTTCAGGGATCGATTCTAGAACTAATTTGCACCAAAAGTAACTCCTAGACTTTTTTTAGAGGCTTCGTTTCCGAATAATTTCACTTTCAAGATTTTTTTCTCGTGTTTTTGACCGTATGTCACTAGATTGGTCATAGCTCTTTCAATTCGATAAGTAGGTAACTCAACATTTGATTACACCGTTGAAAAAAGCGTTAAATTTCCTATCTCTCTAATGGCAAAACGAGAATTTTAGAGCAGCTCCGGTGGATAAAAAATGAGAGTCATAATTTTGAGAAGTTGACAAAATTTCACTGTTTTGAACCCGTTTATTGACTTCTTTACTGTAGCGCTTTTGAATCCCCATATTCATGAGAACTATCTTAAAATTTCACTTTTCCAACGGTATAATAAATTTTTACTTCACTTCGCTAATTAGAGAAGAAAAGTATGTTTGTATGTTAAAAAACATGGTATTTTCTATGAAATCGACGGTTTTTGTGAAAATAACCCTCGAAAAAAATTTGAGTTCGGGGCCAGTTTCTAAGTATTTTTTTCACGCTGAATCAAACGGTAACACTTACAGATCTCCCCAACAACGTTATAACAGAGTTTTACACCTAAACTCACGAATTTTCAGTTCACTTGTGCTCAATTTTACTTGTTTTTAAGGGTAAAACTAATTAGTTATAGTGTAAAACTCTGTTATAACGGAGTTGGGGAGATCTGCAAGTGTTACCATTCGATTCAGCGTGAAAAAAGACGTAGAAACCGCTCCCAAACTCAAATTTTTTTTAGAGAGTTATTTTTCACAAAACCGTCGATTTCCTAGAAAATACCATGTTTTTCAACATACAAACCTCCCCTAATTAGGGAAGTAAAATAAAAATTGATTATACCGTTAGAAAGCTGAAATTCTACGGTAGTTTTCCTGAAGATGGGGATTCAAAAGCACTGCAGTAAAAAAGTCAATAAGCGGATTCAAAACAGTGAAATTTCGGCAAAATCTCAAAGCGATGACTTTGTCCTCATTTTTCAGCTATCGGAGCTACTCAAAAATTTTTTTTGGCATCAGAGAGATAGGAAATTTAACGCTCTTTCCAATGGTGTCATCAAATTCTAATTTACTCATCAAATTAAGAGAGATATAACCATTTTAGTGTAATAAGGGCAAAAACAATAAAATAATCTTAAAAGTAAAATTAATCGGAAACTAAGACTTAAAAAAAAAAAAAAAAAGTTTGAGGCACTTTTTGTTTTGAATTAGTTGTAGAATCGGTCCCTGAACTTTGACAATTCGTGTCTGAGACACCCTGCAGGTATAATAGGTATAATAACCTCACGATAGTAAGCCCTAGCATGAGGGAGTTTATTCAAACCTGCTCCCATAACGATTACAGGCGTTATAATACATGATTATTTACAATAAAAATACGTAAATTGTAGTTTTTTTAAACAAAATTATAGTTCACCATGTGAGTTCCTTCTTAAGTTAAGTATCACCGTTTGATAATGTCACAATAAGTTATCATAATCTATTGCATTTAAAAACACCATCAAGTCATCCTGGAACTGTTTCGCCACGAAGCACCCTGTAAAATGCATTTTCTTTTGAGTCGAGCTCTTGCTTATTCAAGTAATGGGCATCGATACAGCAAATGGCTCCAGTCCTGAATGGCATCGGAACACAAACACATTGGGCTCTGCCGTGTGTGAGTGTGCCTTCTGGCGTGTGTGTGTTTGAGCATGTGCAATCAAGTTTTTCAATTGATAGGATGAGATCGTCGGAGACATAAAATTGCTCGAATTTCAAAAAATGTGCTAAGAGAATCACTAGAAATGGCTAAGAATCGTTAAATTTATAATTTTCTGAGGAAATACACTCAAGTGAAATCTATCAACAATTAACTGGGACTTTAAACAATTTAAGCTGAAAGAGGTATCTAAATTTTGTTGATGTTTGCTGAAAAACTGATAACTGCAAAAACTTCTGCCACGTTGGGTGTGGCACATAGCTTCATCGTTCAAGTTTCATGAATGTTTCATTGAAAAGTTCATTGTGTTCATTGAAAAGTTTTAAATGTTCTTGAAAAATTCCTTAGCGGAAAAGAGTAAATCAAGAAGTAGCGTGAAACGTCATAATTGGTCTTCTAAGTTAACGGAAAAATGCTACTCAATATAATTTACGTTTGTGCATACGCAGAATGAACTGAGTAGTTGGAACAACGAAATAGGTACGTGACCATCTACAACCTAACCCGCGTATTCACTGACCAGTTCGTCAAAATCGGATGGAAACTGTGGAAATTAAGGTCGTTACCAATACTTCACTTTGGTGCATGCGCAGAAGCTATTAACGATACAATCACGTTGAAATTGATATGAGGTAGGTAATCAAATCGTCTTCTCCCAACTATCGTCAAAATTTAAACGAAATCGAAATTTTAGGGTGTGAAAAAAGGGGCTTGATGGAATTTACTTTTGCGCATGCGCAAAGTTAGGGATTGATTCGGCAACGATTAAACTTATAGGGGACCGTCTACACCCTAGCCCGCCCATTCCTTGAAAATTTGATCTATGTCGGATGAAAACTGTTGAAAACAAGCTTGTTGCAAGGATTTCTCATTGGCGCATGCACAGTAGCTATCAATAATACAATCATGTTGAAACTGATATGACATGCTAAATCATACTTGGATTTCAACTCTTGTTGCGTTTAAAGGGGCGAATAATGTGTGTTTATGATTATATTATATTCTCCATGTTTTGCTTCTCAATGATAAATATAATCCCAAAGAATCGATTAAAACCATCCGCCCGACTATTTCCTCTAATCAACCTACTGAAATACATTAATGTAATTAATGTGAAAGGAACAGACATAGTTTAAAAACAATGCGCACTGTATGGAAACCCTTCTACCTGATGGGAAGATGATTTAGTTATAGATCACATTGTTACTCAACTTCACTTAAAAGCCTGGTGATGTAATACAATGAACCCAACTGCGAAGCGCAAAGTCCCGAGTTTCGATAATAAATTTACTATAAACGGGGTTTAATAATTACGGACAAGTGTTTGGCGTAGAGGGGCTAATATAGAAATAATAAACCTTTGTGTAATAATTTGCCGCATTTTGTAGGTGCATCAAAGCTCTAATCCTAGAATACTCCACTGTGTTTTTACCCTTGTTCCGAGAACAGGTACTTCGGATACTCGGCATTTTCATGGCTCGTTGAGAGAATCTTCTCGGAACGTGGGGGTTTATCCTCGGGGGGAAATAACGAATTCCTCCGTGTTTCCAAGTACCTATTGTTGACGTTTTCATTGAAAATTCACTGAAACAAGGTTTTACTTCAAGTGGGTTCATTTCATGAGATCTGTTCCTTATATACGAAGTTGAATATGGACAACAAGTTACATTTTATTATTCTTGAGCTTCACGTATTTTCTATAACTTACGATAATACTCTAAGAGGCTGATAAATATTTTTTTAAGAGGCTGTAAAATTTTAAAGATTTGGACAATTTTTGATTGTTCAAAATTGTTCATGATGCGTTGTTCTTTTCATTGGTCATTGGATGACATTTTTCGTCAATGGGAGAACACTTTTCTTCTAGGATATTTGATGACGATTTTGAAAACATGGAAAATTTTTAGAACTGGTTCTATTAAAGTAAAAAAGTTTAGTTTTTAGGAAAAAAATTAATTTTTCTTCGAAGAAAAAAAATTATATCTGGAAAACGTATCGGGATGGAAAATGGCCCTTTATGGGATTTTACAACATTTTCGGACATGATTTATTCAGATAATAATGTTTAAACTTATCTGAATCCACTTGAGAAATAAATTCCAAAATCCTTGAAATTTTCATCGAAGTCACTCCAAAATATCGGAGTAACAACCAGGACAAGTTATGCGCATGTGCAATAGTTAATACTCATATAATTGCAATGAAAGACACCGGACATTTCCCTGGAAACATACCCTATTACTCCCCAATTTGAACAAAATCAGACCTATAAATGATCAGCAGTCTACGTATTAATCCAAAAGGGTTATTTCTGCTAGTAGTAATAGTAAAAGTATAATTTACCTTCCTTTGGAGGAGTTGGTTGTCACTAGCAAGTCAACCCCCTGATGATGATGTCTCTACATCAAAAGCGCTCGCCCCCGGTACTCGACTTGCCAGTGACGACAAGACTACTCCGAAAGGTACGGAAATGATAAGAAATCGAGGTTTCGACGCTACTATTCGAAGAATGTCCGTGGCATATATTCTCCACCAAACTCCACTCCAGGCCATGATGTTATATGTCACTACACCTCTTAGCTCAGAAACAGATTTCATCAGGTCATTTCTATCATATATATGCTAATTTTGGCTGACCAGGTTCTTGAGAGCAGTGCTATCCAGCACATGAAGTTTCATCGGGAAGCTGAGGGTGCTATTGGCTCATCATGAGATTTGGCTCGGAGGACTCAACTTTCTCCAGTTCCTACATGAACCAGATGCCTCTTCAACGACGTTTAGATCCACTGACCCGCAACCTTGCTTGCTCGACGCGAGAGCCTCCCCGTGGCACCTTAGTTGGACGAACCCCTCCCTAGTCACATCGCCTTATCAGCCATCTAGCAACTGAACAGGCCATCTATCCAGAAGGTTAGTGCTTTCATAACGTTAAATATGATATCACCTACCTTCCTTGAGCCGAATTCTTCAAACTCAGTGTCACATAAGACCGGAGGTCTTGGGGATAGGATAGGTCCCACATCATCTGGAAATGTGGGGGATAACCCAAGACTATATGCCTGGATTACATTCTAAAATATCCGATCTTCGATATGCAGGATTAACTCAATATGGCAACAAAAAATAAATAAATTAATTAAAAAAAAACATGGCCGTATAGGATTAGTTGAAAGAACCAATTACGACCAAATCGACGTTATAGGAAATTCATGGTTACGCATGCGCACTCGCTACTGTTGATCCAAAAGCAATGCTATTCATAGAAGACCATCTAGGAGCTGAACAACTCAGTTCCTTGAAATTTCATAAGAATCGGTTCATTAGTCTCGGTATTTCACGCTTGTCAACCTATTTTAGTTTTGAGCATGCGCATGGGTTATTGATCGTACATCACATCATATGGAAATGTGGAGGATTACCTAGGAATACATGCCTGGGTTACATTCTAAAATGACTGATCCATGATAAGCTGAAGTAATTCAATATTTAAATAAATAAAAATAAAAGTCAGCGAAGTCGGGTGTGACACGCAGCTTCCTCGTGTCAGTAAAGTTAATGTGTAGAACATTGAAATGTTTTAAATGATCATAAAAATTCCATAGCGGAAAATAGTAAGTCAATATGTAGCGTAAAACGTCAAAATAGGTCAATCAGGAAACGAGAAAATAATGCTTAAAGTAATCACTCATCAATCAGAATGAATATCGATTTGAGATCAATGAAATTGGTAGGGGACCATATTTATACAGCCTAACCCACAAATTCCAACCCGCTCATTCATTGAAAATATCAAAATCAGATGAAAACGGTGTAGGTAAATTAAGCTTGCCACAAAGAATGGCGGACGTATGACAGACATACAACAGACAGACAGATACGGAACGAAAATCGTTCGAGATGGTGTGAAAAGCAAAATGCGAATGAAAAATTTTGATTTTGAAGACAGAAAATTGTTCATCTCTCGAAAGTGAGAACAATGCTTCCGCTTCCTACAGGTAGATTCAGAAGCAATAAATACATAAAAATAAATGAATCACTAAACAAATCAAATATCAACTTTATTGACTAAAATTGTCTTTTCAAAAATATCGTATCCTCTATCGGAGTACCCAACCAGTAGTATTTTTGGGAACGGCTCAACTTTGTTCCTATTTGACATCACCATCCTATCCAGCACTATAACACTTACGGAAATTTTAAAACAGTTTTCTGCATTTCAAGTAGTGATTCAATATTGTAGATGAGCTAAATTAGCGTTTCAGACCTCTACGGAGACGATTTAAATATATTTATTTGAATTCATGAAGATGACATTAATTTTTCTGTGAATCAGTTTAGTTACTCAACATAATATATGCATCAAGCATTGAAAGTTCCAGAAGAGGGGGTAAGTAAGTTTCCCATTATGTTCCGGTTGGGAATGAGGTGTACGGAAAAACCATAAGGTTTTTAATTATCGAAATATATAAAAATCGGTGACTAACGTCGCAAATTTTGATGATCCACAACTTTCCTACTTTAAGATACTTGATCGAATTATTTTCCGATAAGGAAATTAATTGTTCGAAGCAGAATTTAATTTTCTTCAACTCTTCTTTTATTCGAAAAAAAATTGGGGGGGGGGGGGGGGGGGGGTGCTCATTTCCTTAGATAGTTTTAAAAAAAATGTTCATCCAAGTTTGTTAACCGAAAATACTATACTATTTTTGAATGGTAACTGTGCGAGGCGCACGGACTGATTGTTATTAATTTTTTATTCAATACTCACATTGTACGTATCTTGAGACGTAAAACATCTCTTTTCGATGGAGAGTTCAACTATTTTTTTTTTTTTTTTTTCAAGTTGGTGGAGTACAAAAGTTTATTTTTAGAAATAATGAACCGAAAAAGGAAAGAATATGACAAAGAATAGTTGAACGCTAATGGTAGTTTACCTGGAACGCTCTCAAGTTCCCTAGAAATCAACGCCGTAGTTCCTTTGTAGAATATATATACTTTTGTAAGGACCGAAGCCCTCAACCGCAACACATAAGACGCCGCCCGCACCCGTTGACATGTTTTATCATCATTATCCCGTGAACCGATCGATTCACGGGGCTATTCAAATAAACTTGATTCCCCACTACCGACATAATTTTTTTGGAGAAAATGTTTTTGATGTTCACCGGTCGAATCCCATTCGAGGCTTTTGAGAAGGACCCATTTTTTATGCAAGTTACCTGCCACCGCTCCGGCCCTCTGCCTACGGACCCTCTGAGGTTTTATAGCCAAGTTTCTGAACGTCTTCGTACTTATTTCGTGAGGGATTTGTGGTCTTTTCAACAGGTCATTTGGTGATCTGGGGGGGGGGGGGGGGGGGGTGATTTGACTTCAGCTGATTCCTTCAAATGGATAACCAAAGATCCCAATCTGGATGACCAGAATTCGGAGAGAGTAGCGAATTAGAGTTGATATAAAATATATTAACTTAGTGATCAGCTGAGTTCATGTTTCCTATAAAAAGGAACATTTTTTTTAAAATTTGAATAATTTACATTCTTTATTTAGTTAAAATAAATTAACAAGTATTAGTAAAAATTAATAAATTTTAGTTAAAATAAGTTAATAGTTAATAATACTAAGGAAATAAAATAAAGTAATTTTGAAGAGACAAAGTCCCCCCCCGTGCGGTATCTTCTTACCTATCATTGATTTATATTCAACATATCTCGACATCATATAGTAATCAGAGAATCCTCCCTCATTATCTCTTGTTAGAGAACCACTTAAAGAAATTGGCATTAAAAGATTTCAAATGATTACTTTCGTATCTTATTTAATAAGTCCTTATCCTCAATAAATATATAGATTTATATTGTAGAGAATAAGAAATTTAATCACGACAATCACTTAGATTGTCACAAACTTGAAATGGAACATTTGACCTTATGATACATAAGGAATGATATGAGTTCATCATAGAAAAAAAAAAAAAAATTAAATTACCAGTATCTAGACATTCGGCCAGTAGGCAAATTAAAAGTTTAGTCGAGAGGAATATGTTTTGGAGAAATTAAAAAGTGCTTTTTTCTTGAGGTCTTTTCATAAAAAAAGTTATTTCAGTGATCTGTTATCACCCTTTAGCCGAATCCTGAAATTCTCCCAATTAAAAGACCTCAAATATATGATGTGTCACACTTCGACCAAGAGGCACGTTCACCGGAAGGCTAGTATGTACGAACTTCTTCCAAAGAATATTTTCTCCATCATCATTTTTCATCACTAGTCGGAAACGGATCGGGTTCTAGAGGTTGTGTCAGAAATCAAATCAACTCGCATTAAACCCTAAACGGATGATATGACGAAAACATTTATTGATACATAATTTGTATCTTCATTTTCATACATACTTAATAAAATTTGTCGAAAGTTGCGTCGTTCTAGAGTCTCACCAGGCTAGAATGTTCACATTCAGCCAGGTCTTCCACCTTTTCGAAAAAAAGGTGAGACATCTTACAAATTGTAGGTTATACTTATCTATCCCTTGTTGAGAAGATTACTGTGTGTGTTCGTGTAGTTGTGTGGGGTCGTTGGTGAGGGAGGGTAAGGAGGAGTAAGTGTGAGATAGAAGGGGGTTATTGCGCTAGAGGAAACATCAGCATACCGACCCAAGATACCGCCAATGTCCGCATCCTGAGAGAGGACGGAAAAGGAAGAAAAAGAAGGAAAAAAAAAAAAAAAGATGCGACATCGAGAGCACCACTTAGGACGCTAGAGCTAATTAAATTTGCATAATGCCACCTTCAAACGCTTTCACTCGGGACGAAGTTAAAGCGGCAAATGAATTAAGAAAATACTACTCCTTTTGTGGGGGAAGCCCCGTTGTTTGGATCCAAATAATATTCCCTATCTCGCTCGCGGCGCTCGACGTTAGAACCGCAACCAACAGCCCTCGCGCGCCATTCGCTCTTATTAATTCATTGCTAATCTCTCGAGAATCCTCTCTCTGGTATTCAACAAGATTTCATCAGCGCTGAGATAATTGGTGAAAGCACGGAATCCTAGCTTGTCTTTTCGAAAATAAATATACGTCTGTAATGTACGAAGATGAAGTTTAGGGTCTGCAGGATGATAGCATACATCTAATGCTTGGTAGAATGTAATGAATCAATTCGTTAATCAATCAGTTATAACTCACGCAGTCAGATGTAGCATATGAAATGTATTTATATAGGAAGTTATACCTAAGGTATTCCCGATATTGTTTAGGAAAAGTTCTGGTATCTGTTCGCACCGAATGTATTGAAGGGCTTACATTTTCTGAGAAATAAAATTTATCTAAAGTCAACTTAATTGAACAGAAGGTTTTGGCGAATTGCGACTTATAAAACTGTTTTTAGCTGATATCATATATTTGTTTTATTTTTTCCAATTTATTTTTTTATTTATTCTTATTTGTTTTAACTAAATAAACTATGATCCCATGAGCTACTAACAATGATCTCAAAAAATTAATTTTTGTCGTCCGTTTGTGATACGAAACTTTGGAGAGGTTCGTTTCAATTTTATGGACCACAGTGCATTTGAAATTTGGGATGGATACTAAAGTTTTTTGATAGCCTACATTTAGTTATGGAATTTACGGTAAGAAGTAGGCGCTAGGCTTTTAAGAGGATCTCGCTTATGTTTGAGCAAGATGAAAGGAGAACAATATTTGAGGCGGATAATAAGCCCCAAGAGGATGTCGCCTGTATTCAGTGTAATCTAGGTATTAACAATTGATCGAGTCGGGAGATGGAGGGTATATATGATCACTACGGGTTAGATTTTAACACGGACAGAACTGAGGTAGGACTTCTTGATAACAAGCAAAACAGTATGAATGAGGTTCTTGAGCCAGGGATGCCGTATTTATGCAGCATTTCTCCTTCTCTACCACCCCAAATCCCATGGTAGCGGTCTTATAAGAGAAAGCTGCTTAATGAATTATTTTTTTGGTACCTACATATACTCATCATTATAAAATTAGTACATACTATTATTTTACATTGAGAGGGCGTCGTGCACTCCTCTCCCAATTATTCCCAATTCTTTTATAAGAGAATTAGTCTAAATGAATACAATCTAAGAAAGTTAGAAATTCATATTTAAAACTTTGCAAAATACCTGGAGACGGAACTGTACTTATTTTTCCTCCTCACATTGGGTTACTATCACACCTATATTAAATGCGCCTAAATTTGCTAGAACGCAGTGATTCGTACTGAGGAGATTGTTCAAGGGGTTAATTATGACACGCAGCCTTGTGGTCTCTGAATTTTGAGCGGGATCATATCAATGCGTGGCGTTTTCAGCTAGACGATTTGATTGCTGTGATTTTATCAGCCAGGCATAATTACCTATTGCCAGAATACCAAATTACAAAAACCTGATTTACAGGCATTTAGATTATGCGATGAGACTGGGCCATCTTTCCAGTGATCACCAGATGTTTCCAGTGTGGGTCCTGACAGTTTTACTGTTCAGTTTTTCATGCTCAACTACATGCTGCGTGATAACTCAGACGATCGGTGTTCTAGGTAGGTACGCTATGTGTAAGGATGGGGACACACACTCCCAATCTTTGGTAAATGGTGAGCACCATCCCGACTCGGATGTACAAGAACATTTAGTAGTTTTGTATCATGCAAGACACACAATCCTTGAACTTTGCCTGCACCTCAGAGTTCTGGTGCAAACCAGCATGCCAAAAACCAGCCTGGTGAGATCCAGTTTGGCAGTTCATAACAAGCCATTCCTACCCCTGATTGTTGTTGACAACCTTTCTTTGTCACTTCTTCTTCTCAGTTTATTTGATTTCATTTATTCCAAAAGTTTGCGGAAGTCGCGATCAATATCCTGTAATAGACAGTAAAGTTCAGTTAGAAAAATCTTGAATATTTTTCCACATGAGTTTCAACATTTAATTACCCTATTTAGTTGAGGACGCAACTCATTTTTATCCTCAAAGGTGTTGATTAATCCCACATTCAACTGCTTGCTTGACTCTGAACAGACCACTAACACAAACTGAGGAAATGTTGCTGGAATCCATTATTTCTATTCGGATTGTGTGAGCTGGCGAAAATGATCCGGTTATCAGGAGCGCGCAGTGGGATAAACACCTAAATTAGTGAAACACAACCTATAAAATCATCAAAAGCTTCATTTCTTAGGTATTCGAAATGATATACATTCAATGAGGGGCAGAATGAGGTGAGAAAACTAGTGATCCAGCATGAGATGATCAGAATATGATCAATAAAGCGTTTTAGCGACTTTCGGTGGTTTTAGAAAATGGACAATTTGTTCTACTTGAGGGGGATTTTCTAAAAAAAAAAAGTTGAGCTTATTCTGAGGATACCATTTTCATAATTATTTACGTTTAATGAAAATTCTTTGAGCCATTTAAGGGGTAGAAGGCAAACTGCTAAATGATCTCTTTGTTTCATTGATTGGATTGGATGCTATTGGAGACCAAAAATACAAGTGGTTAAAATTCCGACGGAAGGATTTTAGACAGGTAATTAGACTTTCAAGAACGGGTAAAATAGAGGTTGGATTTTATTGTTTAGGGTTAAGTAAATGGATCCAGTCAATAACGTTTTATTGTTTAGGAAATTGAAAGTTTTTTCGCGCCATTATTGCCAGAATAGATTCAGAATGTATGAAATTCGGTTAAATCTGAATTTAGTAAACTTATCGTTAAGGCTGATATCCGTTGTCCTAGATTCTAATATATATTACAAACATACTGGAGGTCGTGAAAACACATGGAACTTAAAAAAGAGACCAAATAAGTTCCTGAAGTGTGAAATATATTTTTCCACACACGGCACACCAGACACGACGGTCTGGTTCAAATTTCGACGCTCGAGGTTCAGTTTCGGCTAATGTCTGGGATAAAACGACAATGTTTACCTTTTGCAGTGTTTTGCTTGATTACTGTCATGATTCAATCAGTACACAACAACTAAACTAATATTTTCCGCAAGAGTTTCTTATTCGGAATTCTACCTTTTATATACGTGTTTTTCAATTATATGGAGTGGAGGTAACAAAGAGGTAGTGTGATTGTCATATTTCGTATAACCAGATTATTTGAGTTGTGTACGATTTGATGGTGGCAGAAGGTTTGAACGTGGCCAGGCAATGGAGCTTGAAAGTTGAATTCGTGGTAGCTCTTGATAGGTTTAACAATGTAGATAGCTATTTCTGTGTGAGTAGATCGGTGTTGATGCTTTCTGGTCCTTTTACTGCACCGTCTCTGTGATGTCATCTCCCATGCCGGACAGAGTAATAATCTCCAATTAATCAATTTTCCCGCTACAAAGAATATGAAGCTCACTGTTGTAACTTCATTACACATGTAGGTAATATTATCTTAAACCCCATTAATTAGGTTTACCTTATAGATTTTTGATCCATTGCCAAGACCAATCATTGTAAAAGTTCGGAGAGTTAATAAATCGTCATAAAGTTCAATTCTCTTATGATTTATCTTATTAATCATGGCGCAGTGAAGTTTAATGAATTAGGTACGTAATTGCTGTGATAGTTCATCATAATGGCTCAAGCTTTCGTCAAGTTGCCGTCTAATTTGGACTTGGAAAGTCCAAACATCGCCCCAGAGTGAAAGTTTTGGAAGCAGACATTCACTGATTATCTGGTGACTACCGAACAAGATGTTAAGAGTGATAAGGTGAAACTTGCCTTACTTCGAAATATGACGGGCCCAGATGCTGCTCGCATAGTTTCAACATTACCAATTTCAGAAACGGAGTCAAAAGTTTATGAATCCGTTATTAGTGCTATAGGTGATTTGGCTAATCCTCGTACAAATGTGGTTTTCGAACGATACATGTTTAATGCAAGACGCCAATCTGAGGGTGAACCCTTTGACTATTTTCTTACTGAGTGCCGACAACTATTGTTCTATTGTGGCTACGGTGAGGAGTCTGTGGATTCGCTCAAGGATCAGTTGTTTAGGGATAAAATAATAGTAAATGGTGTTTGGGAGACAAATGTTCAAAAAGCCTTGTTGCGTCAAGATAACTTGACATTAATTAAAGCTGTTAAATTTTGTGGGGCAAGTGAACAAAGTAAGCAGCAGGTAGATAAGTTAAACGCCGGTCCAACTGAGATTTCAACAGTGCGACAAAGACAGAATAAAATTGTAAAATCCTCTAGGAAATCTTATGAAAAATTTGAATGTAGACGTTTTCAGACTGTTCATGGGCCTCGTGAGTGTCCCACTTTCGGTAAATCTTGTTCAAAGTGTGGTATTAAGAATCATTTTGCTATAAGTTGTCGAGTTGGAAGGAAAATGCAATCGGTGGATTTGAAGTCTGTCAAATCTTGAACGACTGCGGATGAGGGTTCATTATCTTGCTTTTCCGTATCCTCAATCGAACCTAAGCCAACATCGAATTTACATATTACATATTTACATATTAAACTATGGAGGGAATAGATCAGACTGGGTTGAAAATATCTGCATTGAAAACATTAAGATCAAATGTAAGCTTGCTACTGGAGCGGATGTCAGTGTCATGCCGTTAAATATATTTCAGGACATGAATAAACATGGCGGCGCCTAACCTGTCCCAACCAATTTTAAATTAGAAGGGTCCAATGGCTCTACTACTCAACATGTAGGCAGAGTGAATATGAAATGTAAATATAATGAAGTTGAGGCTTATGAAGTTTTCATGATTATAGACTGTAATACTGTGTTACTTGGACTTCCAGGCTGTTTAGCTTTGAATTTAGTCAAACGAATTCAAAATGTCAAAATTCCAAACGATGAATCCGCGAAGAGTTTGGTTATTATGGAGAATATTGAGGTATTTTCGGGCACGGTAAAATTTCCATCCTAGTGTCTCATCCTACAGGACCTGGTCAAGAGGAAGTTAGAAGGAGTCGATACGGTCGTCCAATAATACCTCCGCAAAGACTCAACTTGTAAATATCGTTTAGTTCAATTTGAGGGGAAGGTGTTGTAACTTCATTACCTATGTAGGTAATATTATCATAACCCCATCAATTATGTTAACCATATAGATTTTTGATCCATTTCCAAGACCAATCATTGTAAAACTTCAGAGAGTTACATATATTGTCATAAAGTTCAATTTTCTTATGATTTATCTTATTAATCACTTACTTTTCGTATTCTTACTGTTGAGATTACAGGCTACATTCAGATATTAATTTAGTGGGTGTGGGTTGTTATACAGCATGTGAGATGTACCGTCTGTAGAAATTCTCAATACTTTGGAAGTGAGATGGAGTGAATAAATATCTAGGTGGCTACATTTCCAGTATTATTTATACTTTATGGGGGTGGGTTGATCCTTCATAGATATTTTGTAGCGCGAGAGTCGTACCAGTTTCTTCCTCCAAGTACAGTACCTTCAAGACAACATATCCATGTTGTTTTTCAATTTTATAAGTATATGTATTTCTGTGATCACGTAAGAAGGTGTTGATGGACCGGTGGAAGCTCTGGGAAGCGTTATGTAGCCCGAACAGCGTGTTTACGTATCCTTAAACCCCAAAAGTTGCTGTTATAGCAGTTTTTGTTATGTTTTCTGGGAGCATGGTTATGAAGTGTTGTACTGAACTTAAAATTACTGGTGAGAATACCTCGCATCCCGGGAGGAAAGTTTTGTAAACCCGTATATTCGGAGTGCAGTACATGGCGGGCTTAGTGATGGAATTAGGTTGTCTATAGTCTCCGCATGAACAGTCGTGCTTAGATTTTAACATGGAAGTGAGCACTGAGGGATGACCATGTGATAACAAATACAACCATAGGGATACAGTACCAAAGCAGGAGACACCAAATTGAATTTTTCTCCAATCCTACCTGTCCGAATCCACTGGTCTTAACTCTGAGGGAGGAGAAAGGAGTCCACAGTGTAGTCTACGTGTAGTCGGAGGTGTGAAGGGGGTTTGGGGTGCTTTCGTCTGGCTTCTCCAGAAGTTTAGCGAGCTACTTGGAGGGAGCCATTTGGGTACTCTTCGAACCAGCTTCCTCTACTTCCTTCCCGTATCGTTTATTAGAAGTTGAAATACTCATTTCCGTTGTTGGGGGATATGTATAATGTGTGTGAGTGTGTTTGTTTCTGTATACCATTTCAGACTATATTTCTCCATAGATTCGAGATTGAAAATTTGTTCTTTCACCAAATCGTCAAGCATCTTGCATGAATAGATGAGTTTGTAGGACACCACCCACCACAGAGCTGAATTTTCAGACAATCCTCTTTAAAAAACTGTTAATGACCAAACATTTTGAAAAGTTGAACATTAAATACATTGGAAGAGTTGATATTGATAAAATCAGTTACCATAAAATCTTGGTTTGTAAAAAATGGTGATTAAATATTTAAAAAAAAAAAAAAAAAATCTACCAGATGATTGTTTGTATAGGTATCAGAATTCAATTTAGAAACTACTTCCTGCCAGAAATCAGAGTATCAATCATCTTGTACGCACAAAGTGATCAAATTTTGAAATTCAACATTGAAATACGCTGCAATAAATTACCAAAAATTTCTCTTATAAAATAGCTTTTTTAAATAGATGATTTTTCATGTATCATTTTGTTTTACCAATAATATAATATGATATGCAGTGATAGGCTGTTCACATTGGTTGTCCTATTGTAAGCTTTTTGAACGCTCTGGCCTTGTAGCCTCAAACTCCTTGTTAGCATGAATCAAGAGTATTCCATTGGGCAACGGTTACTCGCAACAATCCAGTCCTCAACCGTCAGGGTTCAAGGATGAGTATAGTGAATGTGAAAGGAAGATCTTGAGAAGAACAATGTCAGATAAGACTGGTTACCCCTCCACCAAGATGTATTAGACTTGAGTTGGTTGAACGGAGTTGGTCGGGTCTCTTGGTGTTTCACTCGAGGCGAGGATGAAGGGTCAGGTGAATGAGGATCTAAAATAGAGCCAAACTAACTTTCGAGAGCCTATAGCTCTGAGCTCCTAATCATGAAGTTACTTCGTCAAAAGTTGAGTGATTCCCAAGTTTGTTTGCGTGCATTGGTAGAGAGGCGGAGATGGGAGGAGATTGGAGCACTTAGATTAGCTACTCGCTGGCTGTTGTGTCGGCAAAGGGGTAGCTGGAAGGGGCGTTGAGCCGATTCTCATTCAAAATTGAATAATTTCTGGAGCGGAATAACTGTTTCAAGTTCTGAATCCGTTCCCAACCGAGACTGCTCTGTGCTATGTTTATGCAGTTGCAGCAATCCATTGTCAATATTTTCATCAAAGTACAATATTATTACCATTGTAAAAAACAAGCAACGCAAAGAAGGTAACATCTTAATGTCAACGTATTCTCGATAAATTCTTATTGAATTACGAAACAGGTAATTGTTCCGACTTTGTTCCATGAGACATGAATACACTTTTTAGCCTTATAACACACGGTTCAGCCTCTGCGATAGGTATGGTACTTAATATCTTATTTCTATTATTACAATGCTTGAAAGTATTTTGTACTGCATTCATTAGTGCTAGTTGTAATTGTCTCTGGTGACTTAAAAAAAAAAAAGAAGGAATGGCTGAAAAATAGATCCGGGACGTAACGATACATCCTTCAGCATATCTACTTTGTCCCTTTCTCATGTGGGGAAACATCGTGCCTCGTATTTGACCAATAATGGAAGTAAGTTACCGTTAGTAGTTAAGACCTACAGTTTTAATTAAACGGATCTTATGCCCTCATTTGTGCACGTTCGTCAATTCTCATCTTCGTTGATTGCCACTGGTAATTCTTACACGAAGGTTTATTAATTCTGTATTGGACAGCCCTTCTACGCAGAACGCTGGTCAATAAAAAAATTCCTATGAAATTGAGTCTATGGTACATTACTACATTACCAAAATATAACTGGGCAGTGCCACCCAGAAAAAAAAAGGAAATGCCCAGGAAGAAAGAATTGAAAATTGTCTGTCTCTGCTTGGATACGATCCCCGGCCGGTTTAAGTAGTCGCACAGTCGGAGGCAATATCCATTGAGCTATTAACGCCTGTGTGATAAACTATCATTATCCCACGTACATCTGGGCTCGTATATTCCTTATATTGGCCTTTATTGCCCGATATTGCCCTTTAGGGTTGATCGAACGGGATGCCAATGTTACTGGCACTGTAGTCGGCTGATGCATGATTTTTGAGCCAAATTTCATTCAGTTTCCAGTAGTTTTAGGGAAAAGCTTCGGATGGCACACAGTGGTTCCAAATAGCAAAAAGTTGGTACGATTCTTACCAAATATATTGGAAGCGACCCCCCCCCCCCCCCCCTGAATAATTACCCCACCACCACCCCCACTCCCATTCCACCACTGCACTTCGCCTCTCCTTCTGCTCCCACTTCTCAAGAAGAATCCCGAGTTGAACTATGCCACATCACCCGTTCTTTACTCAGCGAACCAAAGCCCAAGACGCGAAGGTTCAAATACCCGGTCTGGCAACTCTTTTTTTTTTTTTTTTTTAATTCAATGCAAGAGACAATTTCATTTCACTTTTTATTATTTCCTATTAATTTTTATTATTACCGCAATTCTAAATATATCAGAACAATATCTATAAATAAGACCCATATATTAATGTTAAATTGAAATTTTCTGAGATAGGAATTTTTTAATATTTCAACCCTTTAGGCTTGATCAAACTTGATGCCGATGTTACTGGCACATCCCCGGCCGATGTATGATTTTTGAGCCAAACTTCATAAACTTAGGAAACGCTTTGGATGGCCGGCGTAAAAGCGACGGACTTTTTTTTTTTTTTTTTTTTTTTAATTCGATTTTTGGTTTCACGCATCTTGAACCGTAAGGGGGGTTAGTCAATTAAAAAGGTTCATAATTGAAAATTATAAACCAAAAACGTCTCAGCTTGCGAATAGCTTCCTCGTATCCGTCACATGAACGTATAAGAAATCCTATTTTAGGAGATAGCAAATAAAATTTAGTGTAAAACGTGCATGTTTTTGTCAAGACGACATGGAAAAACGGAAGTTAGTGAACAAACTATGTCTATTTCCTTGAAAAATAGATAACTTAATTATAAATTGATTTCGATGGTTACGGCAACAAACGATGATAAACAATAAGTTATTGTTTGTAACTGATGGTGACCTAACCGTTGAAATCGATTTAACATTGTGAGTCTATTTTTCGCGACAGTAGACGTTTTTCCACTAACTTCCTTTTTGAAATGGGTTTCCATTCCGATTTTGTAATTTTCGAAGCCATCGCTGTAGGGTGGAGGGACCAGTGTTTGACACCTTAAGAGAAATTTCGACTTTGACAAGCAATTAAGTTATGTTTTTTCATTTGTTCAAACTTGAGACTTACATCTATTGCTGCATCAGGATGTCCTCGAACTGCTCAGAATTGGAAAAATCACTAATTCAAGCCATAAAGCATCACAAATTCGTTTTTTCGAAATCAATTTTTTGACCCAGTGTTTGACAGCCAAATTTTTGGTTGCACCTGTGATTGACACCCTATGATTTACATATCAGTTCTTCTGCAATAAATGATTCCGTGTATTAACAAAACGTTTATTTAAACAGTTTATAAATAAATTGAGAATTTGAACTCAGTTTTGTATAAATATAATTGAAGTTTATATAAATATTAACAATAAATAACAAATGAAAAGAACGAATAGAGATCCATTTTTAACTATACATTTAAAATCGGTCTTAAACTTCTCCAAAATCGGAACCGTCTGAGGTTCTATCGAACAAGTAAAAATAGCTGCTGACAAGAATAATTGGAGATCAATAAAATAAACAAGAATGACAGGAATCTATGTAACATTGAGCTGAAGTGTTTGAACAATGAATTGAGATTCACTAAAAATGAAGTTCCTTCCTTCGAATTAGCTAGGGAACTACACTCGTCACACGCAGTTAGATTTTACTCCTTATGCTCGGTTTCTCCAAGTCCCAAACAGGAATGATGAAATTGCTTCTCGCATATATCACGAGCCCTCCCAGATCGTTGTTGTGAAATAGAGGCACCATACCGAAAGCATAGCCCCCCGAGTAGGATTTCTTTTTCACATCTCATGTCACTATCCACAATAGTGAGCGAGTGGTCATCAAATCTGTATCTAATATTTCAACTAATTCAAGAACTGATTCATCTTATGATTATCACTGATATGAAGGATGCGATTTCATGAGCCCGTGAGTTCGTTGGAACAGCGGTGCAACCCCCTACTCTAATTGCCTGTATGAATTCAATTGTGTACCTTTGTAGTTATTTTCCCCCTTGATTTTAATTATTTATCTATCTTTAATTAGGTCTTGGATTCATTAGGTGAACTATGATTACTGTAATAAGTTTACACGAACGGTTTAGCGTAACACACCTTGTGAGCGAAGCGAGCAACTTAATGGGAGGGGGGGGGGGGGGGCTCGGTTTTACCTACACATATACAGCCATTCCGAGCGAGCGAAGCAAGCAACATCCCCTACACACCCTTAGGGATGTTCCGTTTGCGAGCGAAGCGAGCAACATTCCCTACGTGCCACACTTTGCTAGCGAAGCGACCAACATTCCCAACATGCCACTCTTTGCGAGCGAAGCGAGCAATTTAATGGGGGGTCCGGGGGGCTTGCTAGTCGATAAGAAAGGCTGCCCTTCTAAATATATGTGACAAGTTTTTCCTGTCATCAAACTTGATAACTTCCCTTCATAGTACCATTCAGTGTTTCAGACAACTCGTGGTGACGAACGGGTCTTGTTCCATCTGTGATATTCTTTCCCCGCTGTGATAATATAGCTGTGATCGTGTATTTCGTGTTTCCGTGTTTTTTATGTTGATTGTTCATGATGCAGGTGTACTTAATGTAAGGCAATTTTCATTTTATAACATGTGAAGGTGGTAAGAGCCACACTGAACCAGATTGAGACCGCCCGTCGTCGGTAGGGCGCACACTGAACTAGATGGAGACTCGTAGAGCACACATTGAACCGGCATTCAAATTTTATTGACGTAAAATATGAAAAATTATGAAGACTTATCAAATTTCATTGATGTAAAATACGAAAAATTATGATGACTTATCAAATTTTATTGATGTATCATTTAGACGATAACGAAGACTTTACTAATGCCCTGAATAAATGGTCAAAATTTACTGCCTAAACCCTTAGAGGTAAGTGGGTTGTCTGGAAAGGATTCGGCGCTCATTTCTAACAAAAAATCAGACATATCTGGATAAATCTCTTATTTTTCCTGACTACCTTATTAAATGTATTGACAAAGTACTCCCGGGTGATATATGGCCCGGGCGACGGAGGAAGTTTTTTGAGGAGGTCGAAAAAGAATCAGATTCGCCATATTTCGGTTTCTCAGAATCAGACCAAGTTTTTGAACATTCATAAGTGCCTAGGCACTATTCCATAATAATTGTAATATTTAATATTTATCTACTTATTGAAAGTTCATTTGTTGTTGAGTTATCAACCGACACCTCCAGTCATGTTTGTTCAATAATTTTAATATGGTACCCGTTGGCAAGCCCAGAACTTATTCTCTCTTACAAAAAAATATTATACCTACGATACACGTACAATTTATTAAAATAATATGTCTCCCATTTTCGAATTTCTGAAACCTTTAAAACTTTTATTTTTCTACCATAGCACCTGAAGTGTTATAATCAAACTCAAGTGTTATCACCTTTTCTGGCTTCTCCTTGATGTAATAGACTTAAGCGCCCCAGAGGTGCAATGGGAGCCTAAATCCACACTCATAGAGAGAGAGAGAGAGAGGGGTGTGACAGTACCATAAGGGATACAATTCGTACTAATAACATGTATGCTACGTTCGGTGGAGATAGGTTTTCCAGTTCTAGAGTCACCCATCCATCGCCAAACGCGGGCTTTCGAAAACACGGGAAGAAAGCGCCCGACGCCCGTTGGGAAACAACGGAGCGACGGCAGCGCATTCCCTTGGATCTAGCGGGAACTGTCACATTGTTCAAATCTTTATTTTCAATATTTCGGCTGTTGGTACGTTATCTCTTGACTCTATGGCGCAAGTTCTCATAACTGTCAGGAAGACTATATAGTAGCCTAATTTTAAGGAGATGGTGTGCAATTTGTCTACGATATCAAAAAAGTTCGTCAAGTGTAGCTGAACATCACCATTTTCATTGAGCTTTCCTAGCATAAACTGTTTCAACAGCGATGCTTTTCATGCAGGTCTTTTCGATTGATATATGTTTTCTAGTTTTAACCAAACTCCTCGAGAGGCTTTTTCTTATTTTATTTGTTTTACTTCTGTAGCTGCTATCGAGAGAATGATATCATCTCTTGCTTTTTGGTCATGGTTGTCCCACTGCTCTGCAGCGGTTTTTGAAATAGGATCATTCAAACTGAATGTTGGTCGTTTAATTGTTCCGTTTGCATATCCTTTCATATCATTGTTCATGAGTAAAGCCTCCATATATACTTGCCAGGAGTCATCTTCCTGTAGTTTATCTATCCTTTCACTCATATTCGTACCTATTATTAGAGCCTAGGAAGCAAAGCTGTGCTTCATAACCTGATGAAAGTTTGAGAATGGGAGATATTTTATTTTAATAAATTGCACATGGTCGAATGAATGACGAAATTATTATCATAATTTTTTTTTGAAAACCACAAACAACAGCAGATCAAATGAAAATTGCTGAGCAGGAAGAAGAAGAAGAATTTTTAGATGCAAGAGACGATGAAACTTCTGCGACTTCAAACCCAGAAGAAAGAAGAACTCTTGAAATAACTAGCAGCAACCTAACAACCTACCGTGGACCAGGGAGCCCAAGATTTGAAAATAATGGTTTACCTGGACGACCGAAGAAAATACATAATATCAAAGAAAATTAATTCTTCAACCAGTTCAACTGATCATAACAACTGGTATACCTGCATTTTTAACATGCTCGCTGTCCTTGGCTCCCACGATATACTAACAGCTGAGGACCCTCGAAATTTGAAATCGATCCTATCGTCACTAATCGAAAAACTCTACAACCACTTTTGGTGCCAGGACGTCAATCTGGTTTATGGTGCCAGATTTAATATGTTCTATAGGAGGATAGCGGACTATTCAGGTAGGCAGAAGTACTTGGGACTCATTCAAAATGTCCAGATTGAGAGAGTGTTGTGCCAGTTGCGTCTGTCTTCAAAGTTTTTCGTAACTGTTTATTGTAGGAGTACTTCTCATACGTTTAGAAGCGAGAGCTTATGCAATACATGCAATATGAAAGAAGCTGACACCCTATGCCATTTTTGTCTACGTTGCCCGATCTTAGAACCGTACCGAAGGCAATTCATCTGTGGGCTCCCAGTGGTTGAGGATGAGGATAGTCTGGCTAATTTGCTCGATTTCGGTGATGATAGGGAGAAAATGTTAAATTTATTTCATTTTGTTTCTAGTTCACTAGCACTTCGATCAATTGCGCTCACCGAATAGGTGTCTCATAAGTACAGCATTAGCATTGTATAGTGTACAACAGGATAGGCTTGTTGTGGATATTGTACGAGTACCACAGGTATAGCGTGGATGTTATGGATTCATAACGGATTATTATTCTTTATATTAATTTCATATCGATGACCTCGTTTATTTTGCATGTACTTCATTAAGCTGTAATGCCCTGTTAACTAGATTTGGAAGAAGATATGTGACTTATTTCTTATATATTATATATTTTTCTAATGATGATGTGTAAGTGGACCTGAACTCTTTGTAAAAATCATTGATTTAATACAATAAACAACTTACTACTACTACTATCAAAGAAAAAAAAGATTAATCCTGAATGCTCACTGAGTGAAAAATGTTTAATGAATGACATGTGAATTTTCCGGACAGGCCGAAATATCTGTGACTGATGCACTTTCACGCCCAAATGCTCAATGTGTGGAAGAAAAAAAAAATTGTTGAACTGAAATACACATCAAATGTCACAATGGTTGCATACGTTCTAACCAAGGGGCTATCGAGAGTGAAACATCAATTATTAATTGACGAACTTGGAATGGAAGACCTTGATTCAGCAACTGCAGATGTCGGTTGAGGGGACGTATTGGAAGTTCATTTGATGACGAGTTGTCAACCGACAACTCCAGTTATGTCTGTTGGATAATTTTCATATGGTGCCCGTTGGCAATCCCAGAACTTATCCTCTCTTACAAAAAAAATATTATACTATACATGCACAATTTAGTTAAATAAAATATCTTCCATTCTCTAACTTTCATCACTACTTAAGAAGATTTTTTCAGCTTAAAATGCTGTTATGTTTACATTTCAAATTAATTTTATGAAGATTAGATGAATTTAATTATTGGTTTTCATCAGATTTGTTCATGTTATGATGAATGGAAGTTTATTTTTCCCTTTTCTTTTGTTTCTTGTTTTCTAAATAAATTTCTTCCTGTAAATATGTTTCATGCGAGTTGGTTCTTGATTTTAAGCTTTCCGTATAGCATTTTTGCCGAAAACATAAAAAAAGGGTTTAAAAAGTGTTTTTTTTTTTTTTTTTTTTTCGGTAAATAACCGTGAAGCCCATTCAGGGACCCCTATTACATGATATATTCGTAACCAGCGTCAAATTTCCCATAAGAATCTGTGGGAAACGGAATTTCGTCCATCCCGCCTCGAAGCACTGTGGGATGTCCCTATGGATTGTATATAATTTTGGTAAGAATTAGAATAAGAGAGTGAGATCTAACAACTAAAATTCAAGAAAGAAGATTGATTTGTTACGTACCTAAATCCATGCATACCTTAGTGTGAGTTATAAGAATTGGACAATGTGTTTTTTGCACAAGATTTTGAAAATTCCTTTGAATACATAAAACTATTTCTGTTTCATAAGCAAATTTTAAGGGAAAAATAAAAACAAAATGGTAATAAAAATTCAATACAATAATGACAACAGTCCTTAAAATACTGTAACAACTTAAAGGATATTTTGAAACTGTTCTTAGAAAAGTGTAACTACCTTAAAATTTGGCGGTAAAAAAGAAAATTTGACCGAATTTCAAGTTGAACTGTGCTTTAGTCAGTAGGATTTGAAAGAGGAGTCGTGGATGAAGAGATTGAAACATAGATCGCTTTAATATGACGGCTACAAGACGATTCAGGTCCGTATGAAAAATTAGGAAAACTTCAAAGCAAGATTCCCAGAATTCTGTTTTTGAGAGATGTTACAGTATTCAACGACGGGTGCGATATGGTGTTTGACTGTGTTGTTTCCTATGTCAGGTCTTGTTATATCTTTCCATTATTATAATAAGATTCGCTACCTAGTGTCGCTGTCCTTAGCATTCAAGTAGTGATTGATGCTTCAATACAATCAAGTAGCATATCCTGGTTGGAGCTTAACGCAGTTGAGGAATCGTGTAAACAGTATTCATTCAAGTCTACCAATATCTCAAAATGTTTCAAGATGTACCCCAAATATTGGTTTTGATAACTGACCGATCACGTATGGCATAAAAATGTTCGTTCAGGGAATGGGATAACTGATACGTCGTGTCGGCACCTGTATCGATCAAAAACTTTAATTTCGTGGACTGATTATAAATAAGTAGACGGCTTGTCATCTGACCTGGCTCATTTGCCTCCTCTAATAAGCGGCCCCCTGTTTACCGAATTTTTCCTTCACTCCTTCTGTTTTTGTAACTGCTTGATGGTTTACATTTGTACATAAGCTATTTCTCCATATTTCCAATGAAAACGGCATTCCCATGTTCCATATAAATATATTTTTTTTACTTTCTTTAGATTTGTTCTTACTTGTTGAACGTTTTCGCGAGTTGCTTCGTTGTGGAAATCGTCCTCCCCTATTAGTTGTGATTGCTTCTACATGTTTACTCAATATACCAATTTTTCTAGCAATGCCTCATACAATGAATTATTAACATAAGAGTTGCTTGGTATTGGAGGAGATGTTTTTTTTTTTACAACGTTTATAGAATTCGGTTCCGAAATTTCCTCAACCTTATCTGCTAAAATAACAAGAGTTTTTAGATTTCGACTGGCACTTACTGGCAAAATACTGAGGGAACTACTGTGTGGAAACCCACTCTGATCATTCGGAGTGAAATATAGTGGAGTGAAACCCCCGCCGCCCCACGAATTCGGAGGTTAGCCTGGAAAAAACGTTTTAATCATCCCATATCAATTTCAACCCGATCCTATCGTTAGTAACTGCTGCACATACGTGAATGTGAAATCTATTGAACGAATATTACTTTCACAGTTTTCATTCGATTTCGATGACTTTTTTAGGGTTGGGCAGTTATTGCATTGACATGCGTTTCATAGGTGTAAATATTTTGGTAAACTCACGCTTGATTGATACTGGAGTTTACTTCGCCAAGGTTCAAAATGTTCCTTTCGATACTTTTCATAGCTCGAGGATTGTAGCGTGATGACTATGGAGGTTTTGGCTATCTATGAAAGTAGATTATATAGGTAATGTGTTGTGGTCATTAAGAAAGGACTCAATCTCATCATTGGGCTAATCTTGTACATTCCACTAGGCAATAAACTGAAATGTGATTTATCCAAGAGGTTCTGAGCAGGAAGCGTAAAGATGCGGAAGAAATTCGCGCCGGTCGCAGCTTCAGAAACGCGATCGCGGGGTGCGCAAGGGCCAGGGGGTGGATGCCTAGTGATGAGGGTGGGCGGGGGTGCTAGGAGGAGGGGGATTGATTGGGCGGTCTTCTTCCCTTCTACCATGCCTGCCCCAGTCCAACCGCGACTGTGGTCCCTATCGCTGATACCGACAACCCTACGCTCTAACTCCCTTCGAAAATACGCACGACGCTCGCGACTCCTAGTGACAATGATACTAGCCCTCTTCTGTCTTCTCAGCCTCACCTCTTACGTTACTCCAGCCAAACTCACGGAAGATGAAACAGGTGATTTTTCCGTAAATTAGCACATTTTAGCGAATTTTTATCGAATTTACGAATATTGGTAAACACATGATTGGAGTTAGATAAGTAGGTACTTCTAATGCCCTCTCAATCCTTACCACAAGTATTCAAAGATAACAACATAAATTGATATCATATAGTACATATGTTATGATTTAAACCTCTCAGCCTCATAATAAACTGCACTGCATACACTTCAGTGCATGACCACTATTATTACGTGCATCTCTACTATATTGCCATAATAACGTGAATGTTATAAGAGGAGCTGATAATCTTTAATAAAATCCCGAACTAATAGACATAAAATGGATATAATATATTCAAAGATTTATTTCTCAAGATTTATGCGTACCAACGCATTGCGTGAGATATATTAAATAATCTATTAACCCCCTACATTTGTTTTCACCGTGTAGTACGAACGTACCTACAAACCTGTGAAATTTTTCAAACTTCAGCTGTAGTAACGATACCTGCTTGTAGTTGGGCATTAGATTTGTCAAGTAGAAAAACTCTTCGGTTGGTACTATTAGAATTTCAAAACGAATGACGGACCAAAATTCTTTGTTTTGACGAAATTATTCAGGAGTTTTCATTTCTTCGGAAGAATAACCTTGTGTCCTATGAATCACTCATTTCCTAACTCACCCGCCTATTGTGAAAATTAATTGTGACACAATAGGAATCAGCGATTTCGGCGGCTTTATATCCCTCGTACACTTAATTTAACAACATCACGATCAGTTTAACTACAATATTCCTGTACGATTCCATTTTCACCGACCATTGTCGGAGAGGCCGTCGTATAATAAGCACGTAGTACGTATATCACTGGGCCTATTCAATATGGGTACTCCATCAGTCTATACCCAAGCTTATTTATTCTCAAAACTGTCTCTGGGTTGGGTTGGTAAACAAACAGACAATGTCTGGAGTTCCACTTTAGTGTCTCATTCAACTGGAATTCTTAACAACGATTGTCAATCACAGTGGTTCTACCTACCTCTACGTTATGTTCGTTGCCCAAGGACTACAATAGTTCTCAACCTGCGAACCGTGGAGGTTTCTATCCTCAACTGAAATTCCCGGTAAATACGAAATTCTACACCACCCTTATATCTTACATTAGTAAGGAGTAGGTAATGTGATTGAAATCAATTGAATAATTAAACATACAATATTGATTACCCGTTTTCAATTCAGATTTTGACTTTTCTTTCTTTCAAACGATCTATTCACTACAAATCACTGAAATGGGATGAGACGGTGTTCTAATATGATTTGCTACACTAATTAATCCAGGTTGTTTAGGACAATTCACGCTAACTGGTCACCGAAACCAAGCTAAACGATGAATTCCAGTAAGTAGACAACATACCTATATGTTCCGCATAACTTATCCCGGTAGTAAAACACTTCTCTTCAAACAACTGCAAACAAGGGGAACGAAAAGCACTCTGTTACTAATCAACAGTATTGATGTTTGCACTTATTAGAGATATAGCACCTTAAAACGAACCAACTCGAATTCTACATGATTTTGGGCAATCAACTTATTTTATTTCATTTTGTAATACGTCTCTTCTCACTAACAATTCAATGAATTCGTCTTTAGCTGTGTTTACAGATTCACATATACCTACATAAAGGAGAAATTCGCTGTTTTTCGAAGAATCCTGAAAAACATTGACTATTTCAGGTTTCAAAACACATTTCAAATTTTGGATTTTCACCAAAACAATACGTATCCAAGTTCATTTCGCAGTTTTTCCGAAGTTCGAGTACACATTTTGTGACACCATAGTATGGAAAAAGGAATTGGACTGATGATTAACGTTCGAGGAATTGTAATGGTAGCAGCAATGACATTTTTTCTAAAGCAATTGGAATTTATAATGCTGATTTTAATTAATTTTTTAACCACTCACCTCTGTACAATGTGTTATTTTAAATCTGATAACGGAAGCGTCACAGAAACTAAGTGGAGCAAAAGAACGCGACGTTTACATCATTAATAATTTGGAGTCGCCGAAGAAAAACCCAAAGCTCGAATCAAAGAAGTAGGTACCCATTAGTTTGATTTCCTGTTATCGGTAAACGGCAGTCGGAAAGATGTACCAAATCATTAGAGAAAGGTGGAATGTTATCTACTTGAATGCGTTATTGTATGAATATATACTTTCTCTAATTCTATAGAACTTATACCTACCTACACACTAAGATCAAATTATGATCTTTTAGTTTTCAGTCGAATATTTTTAAAAGAACCAAATTGCTAGAGACTTATGAAACCTAAATGGCACTTTTCATGAAACCTAAATGGCACTTTTTATATTGAACTCTATATATATATATATATATATATATATATATATATATATATATATATATATATATATATATATATTTATAATATACATCATTTCACCATTGCGTCCTAAAATCCAGTCAAAAAAATTGTTTTTTCCCCAAATACCACAAACCTTATTAGAAATTCACCACAATATGAAATAAAGATTTAAAAAAAAAAAAAAAAATTATGGACGTATACGTGCTCCAATAAATCCTGTATGGTAAAGGAACATTGGAAGCGCAAGCTTAAAAACATATTAGTCGATAATTATTGCCCTATGCACGCTTTGCACACGGTTTTGATGAAAATGGCGAATAGATCGTGATTTTACTGGATGTACCCCCATCATTATAACCAAACATGGATATGTTACAAACAGAATCGAATTTACAAAGTAATTGGGAATATCACGACAAAGCGGTATCCCCCCCTCCAACACTATGAAATTCTAAATAACTTAGAATAGGTCCTCAGAGAGACCCAATTTTTCAAGAAAAGCGGAGTAATTGAACAAAGAATAGTTCACTAAAATCACTTGAATATCGTGTAAATACTACAGTTCATTTTCCTCACATAAATTCATTCAATACATTCACTCCTCTCCACATAAATCCGTCATCAAAATGAAATCCTTGATTTTTAGCTGATCTAAACCAAAGGATAAAAACAAACTAAAATATAAAAATTGCAAAGTTGGATGTGGCTCACAGCTTCCTTGTATCGAATATACGAGTATATAGGTATAGATCACTGAAATATCTTAAAATATCTTGAAAAATTCCATAGCGAGAAAAAGTAAATCATCAGTAAATTATGAAATCAGAATAAATCAAGATCGGACAATTAAGAAAGACGAAAATGTTGCTTGACGGAAGGTAAGTTTGCGCATTCTCAGATTGAAGTATTGATTCGAGAACAATAACATTAGTAGGGGACCATCTACATTCTAACCCGCAGATTCCCTGAGAATGTCATGAAAACCTAAGAAAACAGTGGAAATTAAGTTAAGTTGAGTTGATTTAACATTCGCTCGTGCCCATCAGCTACTAATCATGAAATCATGTTGTCAATGATATGTACTTTTGTCCGGCGTACGACTAGCTCAAAAATCATGTATCAAATGGGGACCTGCCTGTGATCTCGGCATCACTTTCAGCCATCTCCAAGTGGTGACATTTATGTGTTCAGAAACCGTCACCGAGAAAGTGAATCGCGAAGCAACTTTGGCATGTAGGAACAGATTGAACTTCAACTATTCAGCTTGATGATCGATTTTCTAGCAAGAGTGAAAAATGCCCATGTACGTGCGATGCTTGACTTATCTGTAGACCAGAGATCTGCGCAGAAGAGCTATTTAATATAAAAATGAAATCCCTGCGTGTAACAATTTGCAGACATCATTTTTATTTTGTTTCCTAATTTAGACTGAAATTTATAGCGATTACCCAGTTTCTCGCAGAGGTGTTTCAAAAATAAATTTTTGGATTTCTTCATTAGTTTTTTTTTTTTTTTTTTTAAAGAATCTAAGCCGCATCTTAACCAGAAGGGTCATTAGCGGCATAACTTACAATTTTTAAAATTTTGTTTTTTTATTTTATTTCATCTTTTTTTTATCGTTCTACTATAATTGATCCAGAGGGGTTTGTGTGTGTGTGTGTGTGTGTGCGTGTGCGCACGCAAGCGTGTCACAGAATATCTAGATCGAAGGACAACAAAAATTGTTCGACTTACATGCAAATATGGGCCCAAAATTTTAAAATGACGCAAACCCTCAGTCGGAAGGGCCATTACTGGCATATTCCATATGTAATGTGAGCTATATTTTATAATAAACATTATTTTAATTAACAACTATTTAAAAAAATGAAACCATTGGAAGTGTATTACAACCGTGGAAGGCATATTATCCATGAATCCTATACAGTTTTGTTAATATTCCAAAGTACCCAGACTTCTGTCTACCGCTCCAGGCTTTTCCAATCTAGGTGGACAGAAATCAAAATTATGGTATTTTTTTTCACACCGGTTTGAAAGTAGTGGCGTCTAGAAAACGCATAAGGTTTAAAAAAAGGCCGGTTTTTGACAACCGAACGAACTGTAGTTTTGCCCAATTGTAGTTTTTTTCCAATTGGCATTAGCTGGGAGCAAGTAAAAAGAGCAGTTTTATTCTTTCGGATATTGTCCCTCACATCCCAGCTACAGATTGCTTTTTTTACGAAAGGAGCGCTTTCGCTTTCGAGTGTACATGGACGTCAACCATACCAGTATTTAGATGTTTTTCTGTTGTGGCTGATTTGAAAAGAAAAAAAAAAAAATCAATCAGAATAGTAGCGAGAAGTGAGGACATAGTTAATAGATATTAATAAACATAGTTTAGGATTTGGTGGAAGTGAATAAACGTATCTTTAGCTTTCTCTGTATAGAATTTAGTTTGAGAAAATTCAAGATTTTTGTCCTGCTTTTAACCGCTTTGGCACCGTATAGAAGCATTTACAGCGTAAAAAAAGGAATGAAAAGTTATACCCAGTTTAACGAAAGCGTTAAATATTTTTTTGAAGATACTGAATCATAGATTGATATTGGAGAAAGTTATAAAATGAATTTAATTAGAAAAATCTAACTCAAAGGTTCCTTTTGTTATCAATTAATTAAAAATAAGAGATGTTTCTGGGATCATAAATTTTAGAAGGATCACTACAGAGATTTCACTAATGAAATTAGGTTTGGATAATCTGGAAGGTAATTTTGAAGAAAACAGTTATATATCTATACAGATATCGTGGTATATGTGTCCTTCTAGTAGAAATCTAACGTTAGAAACTTGATAAGAAATTGCTAAAATCGCCACAAAATCATGAACAGCAGTGTTTGTAAGCAAAAATGAAAATGAAATCAAATCTTCAAGAGGCGAGGTTTAAAAAACAATTTTTCTCTTGGTCGATTCCAAAGGTTCATTATTGGAAATAATAATCCAAAATTTTAGATTTCGTTGTTGTTTCTTTTGTTTTTCTATTTGTTATTAGTTGATTAGAAGTAGAAAGAGATTCGTCACCAGAATTTTTTTTTGTATGATAGGGATGCTTCTTAATGTGCAGTTTTAGAAGAGAGTTAAAAATAGTTCCAGTCATGCAGCATGATGGTATAAGCAAATTTTGTGGATTATCATATTAGATTATGTTACAGTGTTCTGTCAATTGAGCACTTTGAGTGCAAAGAAATTGTCAAATACCAATTTTATGGCAACAAATTTAGTTCTAAATAATATTCTGCGATTTAATTTAAAAAAAAATTTGAAAATTTTAGATTTTTTGGGCAGTTTTTATTGATTTTTCAACAACTACTATTTAAATTTGAGTAAATTTGTCTGGATACTGTTTTGTTTAAATTTTGTAATGTTGTAGTTATTTGTGTATAACATTTTTTGGACAAGAATCTGGTTAATAAAAATATATATTTAACGATTTTTAGAAGTTTTTTGCCATATTTTGAGTATATATTTTTTTTTTTTAGTTTGACCATTTTAACGTGCTCAAAAAGTTGTGGGCAACGAACACAACCTTTCATCTGGAAAGCTTGATTTTTGGCGCAAGAACGGAATATTTATCTCTGTCTCAAACGGGATTTCAATGAAGAGAGGGTGGTGGGAGGGGTGCTTTGCGTCACCAGTGCGCCAAACTTTGGAAAATCATGAAAACAAAGAATTCATCGTAGGAGAGTGCGGTTGATACAAATTTCTTAGAATGGAATCTTCTTCCATTTTAAAATAGGTAAAATACCTTTTTCGTACCCTTGGGTAACGCTCACTGTAGATGGACCACAGCCAAGCCACTCACAGGTTTATGAAATGACAATCAAAACGTAGATTTTTAATTCGATATTCCGTATTATTCATCACATAAGCTCTCGAAGGTACAGTTGAGTGTATTAGAATTGACAAGAAAGATGGTGTTTGAGGCTGTATTTCTCCAACGAAATGTGTATTTATTTCATTAAGTTGCTCGTTAGTTTTAGACTACAGCATTAACAGAAGTTGAACTGATTTTATGGGTTTTTATATTATTTATTTATTATTATTTCTTTATTTTATTTTACAGTGTAATGTAAATCAACAAGTTCAGGAAGAGAAGGCTTAAAAGTTTCTATTTTTTGTTGATTACAAAGGATCGTAAATTGGAAATCATAGAACAAAATTGTTCAGCGGCTGTTCATGAGGGTTAAATCAGAGTTTTATATTTTGAGATACGACAAAAAATATTACCTGATGGCACTATATGACTTTCAAAGAGCCTTCAGTCCGTTCACTCAACCACACTACTTCATCATACAGGAAACATTATCTTGTGCCGACGTATTTCATCGTTCAAGGATCAGATATTTCGAGCCTAGGAATATGTGAATATTGGGAGAACCTCGGAGACAACTAAGTTGTTTGTCTGAAGCGAATATAATTATGTTTACAAGAATGCTGAAGAGTTATTATTTGATGAATGCGAGTCGTATTTGTTAGGTCATTTATTACTCATGAAGTTAATTCATTTCAGTTTTTCCCAAGAAGTATAAATCTCCCAGGCACAAATACTCGAGACGCTTAAGTAGACTACTCAATATTGAATTGAGTCGTTCCACCTTCGTAATACTTCCTTCAATGACCCCGGACGTCGCGCAATGTGACCAAATGGCCTAAAAACGAAAAAGGAAAAGGAAAAAAAAAAAAAAAAAAACTCTGTATCTTGAAAACGAATCGATATTATATTAAATATCGAATATAATCTCAGTAACTTCAGTAAGAAAAAATAAATTAGAGAAGAAAGGAAACAAAGAGTAGAAAATCCCCAGTCATGCAGCATGACCACGTGAACAAATTTTTACACGAACATATATATGAAGAATCAAAATCCAGTGTCTTGTATGCTGGAATCCGTAAAAGTCGAGCTTCCTTAAAAAACTGATCCGTCACATGCTTGAGTGGCTACTAACACACATTATGGAATAACGTTATGTTTAAATCTTTAGTACGAACTATTAATACTCTTATTAATAAGTAGTTTTCGCATCTCTTTTGCAAAATTTGGCGAAAAGAATTCTATGGTTTGATATATCTCACATGATCAAAAGTAGGGCCTTGAAACTTCTTTTAAGGAAATGAGATGATTTAGGAAATTAAATACAGATAGAAAAAAACTGCTTAAGTACCGACATTGCATTCGACAAGTGAAGCCTACTCGTGTTTTAGGAATTTCGTTGATGATCCTTCCTCTTGTTTGCAAGAGATAACCTAGCTCTCACCGTAATCTAATGAGGAAGTAATATCGTACATTTGTGCTTGTCTGACCTGTTCTAGTGATACCACCCACTCTAAGCTTGTTTTCTTATCGGCTTCTTGAGATGTCACTCTTTCTTTTTTCAGTTCTTCCTTTTCGACCTTTACTAGTCACTATCATGGGAGTGGAAGACAAATGTTTTCAAACATTGACTACATCTTCTTGTAGTAACTATCATGCGCCAAGTAGAAGAATTAGTTGGTAATGCAGTTTATGTTCCATACTGCTACGATACATGTTGCTAGCTAATGATAGTACAGCGTCTCCTGTTACTTATAAAGTGTCATAGGTACTGTATCCTCTTTAGTGCCAATATCGGTACTACCTTGATTTTCATTACTAGCAATAATTGTTATTTAGCATTTTGTACAGTATCAGCAATTACGTACAACGTATTATAATTAGAATGATATAACTGTTCGTATTATTTACACTTTCAAATTTACAAGGTACATAATACATTTCTGTACATATTCGTCTGCTGTATCGGGTGTATGCTTACCAAGGTTTGTCTACATCTAACCTTTATAATGAATATACGTGTGTGAATGTACGCATAATTTGCGTTAATTGTAGAAAACTTCGTAATCAACATTGCATTATCTGCGAAACCTTCATGATGAATTGAGACATTCTAGGACAATTTCTTGCTGGTATGATATTAAAATCCCAGTTATCTGAAACAAACTTCATTAAGTCTCGAGCACTTTGGCGGCCCGCCCGTCTCACGCTTTTCCTCCTTAATCTCACGTAATATACCGATCCGTCGCTGCGTCAGAGCAAACATCCATCAGATTGGTTTTCATTATGGGATAATGAAATTCCAGCTGCTACCCGGTTTCATATACCCATTTGTTCCTAAGGCTATGCAGTGATACGATCGGGAGATTTCAACGTTCAGTCACCTACTCTGGTCTCCCTTTGCAAACACATCCAATTTCCATGGGTCCTCGATAAACATTAGTTCTCTAAAATAATTACATCTACTGCGATATTGTTATTTGTTACTCATGTTTCATGGTATTGCTATAGGGTTTGAGATCAGTGCTGATTGAAGCATTGTTATTAATCATGACAAATGGAAAACGAATAATGAAGTGATCTTCTGGATTAAAATTGATTTTTATTTGTTTGTATGCATTTCAGATGTTAAGGTTATGTCTTGTTACCAGGAAATCTTTGTTGATACGGTATTATCAACAATTACATGATTATTAGCACCAGTACAGAATGGCCCTGTTTACTCTTTGACTCAAACACAAAATGCAACACTATCGATACAGAAAACACAAAACACCGAGTATAACACTGTAAATTATTTCGATGTTCTAAATTTATGATCCGAAGTAAGTTGATCATAGCGGGAGCATTTTAGGATGGTTAGTATCAACGGAATATAGGCTGCCATGATAGTTGGTTATATAAAAAAAAAAAAAAAAAAAAGTTGACTGTAGAGACCAGCTATATGCAACCTACGTATATTCTGTTTCAAACCATGAAATTATTCAGCACATCGAGAATCAGAGGTGATTTTCTGCAGATTTAAATTTGTAACATCAGAATGATAAATCAAATACCCGGTAATCCTAGCTCAATCCATTAGAGAGACATTATTATATATCCTTCAATATATTTAGTCGCTCTACAACCCATGAAGCTGAGCATAGAATAATAATATTACTGCTGAATAATAGCAACAATCGTATACAAATATTTGTTTACTAGCAGGTCCGTGTCTGCTCGCTTCCTTCAGACTCCACGTTTCATTTTGTTGAGTAGGTATTTAATCAAGAAGGTTCATTATTTCAATCACTTTCTTCACCAAGATACATCGAGTTGAGGAATATATAAGCTATTCTTGTTCGCATCCTGTAACTACCGGTCCGTGCAAAGTAACGGAGACATTCAGCCGTATCTATAAGTACATATTTTTTCATGTTTATTATCTTAATTTTTAATGTACCTGTATTTTAGTGATCTAGATGTTCGCTCTTAAAAAGATTGAGGTCTTTCTGATAAATCCTTTTGATAGATCATAGGTCAATTACGATTATAGATCAGAATCAGTGAGTACCTGAGCCACCAGAGTTTGAGCCAGCTTAAACTATCTTGTAAGATGGTTAAATTTATTAAATAATTCGGAAGTCAGCAGAAAATGAAAACCGTATTTGAATAATCATGTCACAACGAAGAATAGAACAGTAGATTTCAGAGCTAAAAATTGAAGTTTCTTCCCATCCTAAAACCAGCTGAAAGAAAAAGTGTTTTCAACAGATATCGTTTAATACGATTTCAGAGCATGAACGTCCAGCTGAGCTCAGTTCCTGCGCATAAATACCCTAAATACAAAATACCTCCTCTTGTTGGTGGGGTCAGATGATGTTACATATACTGCACCAGATACCCCACCCGGCACCTGTAGGCGTCTCTTGAAGATCAGCTCGACTATTCCGCTTCATATGTCAAATTTAATAATATTCGAGTCTGGGCCTCGACACAATTTTATTCACTTATGTTCAACACTTCACTTGTGCCCATTCCAAATTTTGACCCCATTAGTAACCATTGCTCCTGCTACAAAAGTTCTATATATTTTGGATCAGACGTTTCACTCCTTAATTAGTGAATTCAAAAATGGGAGTTCCAATTTCGATGGTGTTGTGAAATTTATTTTGGTTTCGCTACTTGACCTATTAAAAACATACGTGCCTACAAACCTTATATGTATTTATTTTTTCATGGTATCTCTGATCATTAAAATACTAAATATTTCCATGTTATTTCCATTTTATGGTATCTGTGTCTGATATATGGGGATCTATTTGTCGGTGAGTTCATAAAATCCATTTCAGGAAAATGCTTCTGGAAATTTTCTTTGACCCACCAACTGTTGGGAGTTATAATCATGGAAAATTGAATATGATTGTACATATGTGCTGTGGCAAAAATACTCGATAGACGAGTCACATTGCATGTGTCACCAGAGACCGGAGAGCACTTCCATTCTAAACATGTGCATATACCTTCTTTTCGCTCCAGTTCTAGGTTGAATGGTATCCGCTTTCCAAGATGAATGGTGTTCCAATTTTTAATCATCAACTTCCTTATGAGTTGTTTATTTTAGTTTTCTGCCTTCACCCCTTTATTTGCATAGGCTTTCATTTAAGAGCCTAGTTTCCTTCGCCTCTGACAGCTGCAGCCGTCTGTCAGTGTATTTCTGGACCTATAGACGATGCCTCCACACGATTTTTTACTACCGGAACGTGAACTATTGTTTTCAAGATAGACGCACAAACATTTACGTGTACGAACAGAATTCGTATGACCCAGAAACTGATAGAATAACGACAAGGGACGCCTTGTTATATTGTGCTCAAAATATACCCATTTTTTCACGTCGCCATTTATTGTCTAAACTTCTTTTGAGAATTATAAAATTGATATATGTACAATTTCAAGAAAACCACTTACGTAAATATGAATGACTCTCTATTATTTTGGGTACGAGAGCGGTTTTTTGCTTCTTCTGTTAACGATAGGGTAGTTTTGGTTTCGTTTCCAGGATTTGCCCACTCGCCCACCTTTTCGAAACAAATCTCTTTGAAAACAGTGGTTTATTGGTGAATGTATCAAGGCATGTTCATTTCTACCATTCCTGGAACTCGCTCAACATTTATGTCAAAAATGAACACTATGGTGGGAATATATTAGGAAAATTAGAGACTTTTGAAGGTTTGGATGGCAAGTTTTGGGGCGTGTGCTGGTATGACCGAAATGATGGCAGGGTGGGAAACATTTAGAGGAGGCCCTCTTCTCTTTACGGTTTCCTTCGGAAAGGCTAATTGTTTTTGTTCTGGATGAGATGATGACAGCGCTCAACGGTGACAAGAAGAGCTACTTGGAAATCCGTTTCAGAACTCCTGAAAGCATATCCGTACTAGAACAAGGCAGTAAACTATTACATAAAGAGCATTATAGTGTAAAAGACAACCCTAGACCGCAGATCACACGTGTGCTACGGTGACTAACCAGAGCACCAGGTAGGTACTCGCTTACAGGTAGCAGGGTGAAAAAATGTCGTGGGAAATGACAAGGGTGTACTCTCTGAGGGCTCTCAAGACTCTCCTCCCTTTCTAATACACTGCCTTATTGTGTTTCACTCGGGATCGTTGTATAGTAATGACACTTGCATCTTCTCGGTTTTAATGACTTCAAAATTACAATATTGACTATTTGAATTGATAGATCATTAAATTAAGTTATCTAATCATTAATTTATTATGTATGTACGCTTGGTGTGCAATGATTGGTCGTTTGCTTATGTCCCTGTTGAGCTGTCGCAACCTCCAACCCGCGGGATAAAATCAAGATACAAGTGTCTTAGCAATATATATATAATCTCTAACCCATTTAGTATGTTTGACTTTATGGCCTAAAATCAGCTACCAAGCGCATAACTCGCAGGGTTAGAAAAAATGAATAAATATAAAATAAAAATATGCCGTTGAAAAGAATACAAAATTTCCAAGAAAGCGAGAATCATAGAAACTCCCAAAAGAAGCTAGATGAAGTATTCTGACCACAGTTGACACATAATAATTTTCAACATTTTTAGAAAAACCAGTGGCATTTTGATTCAAATATTTCTTGTAAGAGTAGACTTATTTTATTTGTGAGTAGATGTTATACCTCCTAAAACTCAAAAATTAGCGTGATACAAAAAACCCTTGATTTTCGTGAAAAAAAAGGCACATTTTATAGCATTATTACGCAATTTTCTCCAAAAAATATGACTGCAAAAATTAATTTGACCATGATTGAAAAGCTGATTGAATGTAAATTTGTTACCACCGGGAGGAACTATCGGGGAATGGAAGTATCAGACTCAAAATGCCATTGAATTTTTTCAAAAAATGTTGAAAATGTTTGGTATTTAATTTTGGGCTCACAGTTTCTCAGTTAGTTACCGATTGCGGGAAACTCAGTGGGTTTAATTTTCTTGAAAATTGTACGGCCTTCGAAATGATTTCTTTTATTTTTTTCTTTTTTTTTCACTGAAAGATAAGGACACTACCACTGAATTTACGTCATAACGTCCATAATACGAACAAATTCTTTGTAGTGGAAATACGAGTATTCCCTGAAACTAGGAGTTTAAAAACATTTTTTCAACACGTCTCTCCCCACAACGGGTTCATGTTTTGGAAGAAATGGGGTAAGGTTGAACCTACTGGAATATAAATGATTGAGAAAAATAAAATATCAAATGGGCGAAGGGGATAAAAGCAAAAACACGAATCAATACTAACCTTCCGGGCGCATCAACTGTAGTCTACCTCGAATAGATGTAGATTGTTTCGGAAGAATAAGAGAGAACATGTGTGTGAACATATGGGAGGCAAGTGATTCGAAAGTTCAAGTTCCCTCAGATATTTCTTTTAGACCAAAATGGTGCAGAAAATCAACTCTTTCCTCAAAACAATCAACCCCGTTACCTGCTAAAACACGTCTGTGTGTATTCTCCGAATGAGAAAATGACAGGGAATTAAAATTGTGTTTTTCAAGTGGAAACGAGTACAGGGCCCAAAAATGTTGAAAATGTTCAAAATCCCATGGACCCTGGCTTCTGATGAATATGTTGAAAAAAGTATATATATTAGCCCTCATTATTGGCTTCCTAGTTTTCGAAAATGGAAGTTCCTTGATCACTGATTCAAGTTAAATAAATAATAGTAAGAATTTAAAATGCTGTTTTAATGGAAAAAAAATCCACGTATTCGTAGAGAAATTTACCGAAACTTATGTTATTGTTTCTTCTTTCATTCATCATCCTCTAGACCTAGAACATCATTTGATTGGAAAATACTATTAAAATTAATTTAAAAATGTTTAAGGACTTTTGAAAAAGTGAGATGAAATCGATCTCACTGTGGCGTAATATTTAGAAGAAACAAGATACCATTCATGGGTTAAGTTTTGGAACTAATCATCAACACGAATGTGAATCGCAGAAGCGACTTTGGCCTGGAGGAGTAGGCTGAACTTTTGATAATTCGGCTCGATCTTATTCGGCTCGGACTTATATGTATAGACCAGTGTTATATACGGTTAAGCTTCTGGTCTAGATTTGCATAAAACTTCGAGAATTTCGAGTAATGGATAGGGAATGAATGGAGTAATTACCGAAACTTCCAAGCTCCGCCCAAGGTACAATAATTCTCAACTGATTGGCATGATTTTTTTTTTTTTTTTAATTATGAGCATTCAGTCTAGTTTTTGTTGTATTTCAGGAGATTAAAATTTATCATCCTTGGGTTTAATCTCGATGAATAATAATGATATTATTATTATTATATGTTATTTTTGTTTATTTCATTTAGTATAAAATTATATATTAAATATTTTTATTTCACTACGTTTCTTTATGTATTTGGTTTCTCTCTCTCTCTCTCTCTCTCTCTCTCTCTCTCTCTCTCTCTCTCTCTCTCTCTCTCTCTCTGAAACTATTTTTTAGTAAAATCAAAATACATAGAGATTGAGGGGGGGGGGATAACGATAAATTGTAATATATTTCCTGTATTCCACTTGGAAGTCTTACCGTGGCGTACTTTTCCACTTTGTTGCTGTATTTTACAAATTCACATCTCTGAGTCGGTGGCGAATAGCGTCTATAAAAATTTTAAAAAAGTTTTGTAAGTATTGTTGTTCCTATTTTTCTTGAAGTAAAATTGTTTGTAGCCTAAGGAGACGTCGCCTTAATGCATACATTACCTAACAATAAGTGTCATTCAATTAGCATGTTACAATCGTTGATTTAATGTGAGAACAATTAGCGTATTTGATAAGTCTGTATTTGTGTTTTAGAACAGTACATCCGGTGAACCAGATAATTCAGAACTGGAAATGTGACAATTTTTTGATTACTTGAAGGAACACACATTTCAAAATTATGACAAAGCTTTTGAAACAGGTGGTATTATAAGAGTTGGTAGATATCCCGTAGGGTTTTACATTGTAAGTAATACTTAACTTTTGTACAAAGTATGTATACAAAAGTTGAGACGAAAGAATGAACTGAGCTCATTAAAAGCGAAGTTTTAATAGGTTTATGGGCTTCAGGGAACAAGCTTTTTTCCTTAGGTTTTAAACGAAACGTTATCTCCGAGACTCAGAAACGTTAGGTACTCGCAGTAAAACCAAACTCAGCGTGGAGGTATTTGAAACCTAATTTCAATTATTATTTAGTTGGTACCATTGAGAACGTAATATTCGAAATAGTAATACGAGTATCTAAATTCAGCAAAATATACACAGCGTCAGGACCTCCAACAGTGTTCACTATACAACAACGTCTTGAAGCGAGTCAGGTACAAAACTACGTCTTTGTCACATGCGAGTTTGGGTTCTTTCGATTTATCCTGAACTCTGGTGGGTAATTTATGCAGTGTGCCCAAATTAATGTAGTATCACCATGTTTAGTGTCGTATAATAAAAGTAAAAAATCCAATGACGATCTGATTGGCACTATGTTATAGGCCTCCTACGAAAATAAAAAGTATAAAACCAGCAGGGATTCTTGTAATGATTAGTTGGCTGCTGTACCCTTTTCTGCTCCATATTTAGGACGTCCCTCTAAAGCTAGGCTTCGTCAATAGAGGGAAGACCTATTGGAATTGATCCAGGGGGTATGTGATCCCCAAGCACGAGAGAAAAATAACCGTTTACAAAACCCGTTTCAGACCATTCTAAGACTGAATCCGTGAAAAAAATACTGGTGTACGTGTCTGTGTTTCTTTTGTGTATGTACGCCCGTGCGTGTGTGCGACAAATTTTTTCGATGACCACAATTCTCAATCGAGTTTCGAGATTCTTTCTTTGTTCGACCCAAATTTCAGTCTAATTGTGATTTTGAATTTCATGATGGAAGTGGGGAAATGTAGAGGGTTCAGCGGAAAAAAATTTTTTTTTTCTTTTTTATTTGACAAATGTTGTTGACGCCACCCAGGTAACAATTATCAGCCGATTTGCATGATTCTTATTTTGTTCGATCCCAATTTTAGTCTAGTTGTGACAAACCTTGGAAATTTGATATTTTCTCTCGAAGTGGGGAAAGGTGGGGATAATTATAGATTCTTTCCAAGGCTGTCCGTGCTACAGATCTCGACCTCGTTCCCTGGTTCTTATTTTGTTCCATTACGAATTCACTATTGTTTAGGAACGTAACTATGTCTGGAGTTTCAAATTTCATCAGGAGAGGAGATGAAAGGAGGGGGTAATTAATACTCATGATGTTTGTTGTTGTTGTGTCATGATGTTTTAACTAATCTCGTCTAATTTTCGTGAGCCTGTTTTACTCTTACTATGAAATCGGTCTAGTTTTGGAACGCTTTTGGAGTTTCAAATTTCATTATAAAGGGGGGGTTATAGTGATAAATCGTAAAGTTTTCGTTATTCTTGTCAGATTTCCGTTATTCTATTTTCGTTCAATTATGAATTTGGTTTAGTTTTGGATAATATTTCAGGAGTTTCAAATTTCATGAAGGAAGGGGTGAATGGAGGGAGTAATAGCGATAAATCGTTATCTCATAGTATTTTTACTATATTGATCTGATTTCCGTGACAGTATTTATTATTTTTTCGATTCAGATTTCGGTCCAGTTATGCAACCTTAGAAGTTTCAAATTTACTGTCGCAGGAAGGGTCAATGGAGGGGAAGGGTGATTCTGAAAAATCATGATATTTTTTATTTGTTGATCATTTTTCATATTCACCAAAATTATGTACAATCCATTCATAGGGACGTCGCTGTAATGCATGCATTACTTACCAATATGACTGAATATTAAGAATGCTTTTTACAGCTGCATGCAATTTTATAGCATGAAAAATCAGGAAATGATTAATCTGAATAGGGCTTGTTTAGCTCCTTGGAGGCTATCATTTCAGTGACAGACTTATAGATTGTAGTATTTATTTCTACGTTTCAATATATTGAAATGAAAAATACAGGCGTGAGCATTCCTACCAGACGCAATATGGTGTGCATCTGTTTATTAGAGTTCACCTACTATAAATTAGAAGATGAATGATCCACCATCAGGTGAGATCCTCCAGGGTTTCGCGTTACAATGTGATCCCTTATATGATTTCTGTTACAATCAATGTATCGTACCGATTAATGTTGGTAGGTAAATATTCGACCGTTTTCACAACCTAAATCAATAGCTCAGTAACTTCATTACGAGTCTCAATGAAGATGAACCAAATCCGTGAACAGTAATTAAGGGTGGAAACTGTTTTCAAATTATGGAGCTCCTGCTCGTGTTATGTGTTTTTATCAACAGGTGCCCAAGGTCGTCAGGGTCTAAAATCCCATTAGAGCGTGAAAACGAGTAGGTCTCTCCAGCGCTCGTTGTTGTTGGTGCTGGAAGCAACGAACAGTGAAGGTTGCTGGGGGATAAGTAGATTTATCTCCCTCAAAGTTACTTATCTTCCTTCTAACTCGCACTCAGTGACGGGACGGAGCAGTTTCACATCTCTCCCTGTTCTTCTCCACCTCCACCAATTAGACGTCGCGCAGTGCAGTGGGGCAAATGACCAAATTCTTGCCTGAATTGCAAATCGTATACAAGGTTCATGTTTTCCGGCATGCTGAACTCTTATTAAATACTTTTGAGATTCTCATAATCCTTAATTGATCAATTACTTTCAGCAATTAACTACAGATTATTTGTGTAAATTCTTCCTTATCCAAAGTATCATTCTTTAATATTTGAAAGAATGTTGCGATGACCGCGAAATTTCTTGTGGCCTTAATTGATCTCTCATTGATTGGTGCTTAATATGATTATAAGTTCATAGTATTTTTGAAACGATCCCACTGTTGACTTTTTTTGCCGGGATAAGAACCGTTGCGGCGCGGCCACCTTCAGCTCTCGGGTCCGTCTTGTTATTAATTGAGCTGCCGACGAGTTTTTTCGACGAATTTTTCGACTTTAGCCCTCATAGAAAACGAACGGATCAACCTACAGTTTTAATCGATTCTTTGTGATTAGATATATCATTGTCAAGCAAAAAAATCATTACCTGAAAGTTTTCGAGATCTCAATTGTTGAATATGTTGGCCCTTAATTACTACCATTTAGGGCAGATCAAAACTTATGCCGGTGTTACTGGTCCATCCCTGGCCGATAAATGATTTTTAAGCCAAATTTCTTAAAGTTTGGTCCAACACCAAAGCTTTGAGAAAAGCTTCGCACGGCAGACGGATTTTTATATTCAATTTTTGGATTCTACGCATCTTGAAAAGTAAACCAACAAATTTTGAGGTGAAGAGGGGTTTATTTATTTATTTTTTATTTATTTATTTTATTTTTTCGTCGAGTACAAAGGTTTATTATCTAATATGATAAACCAAAAGGGTAATATCTAGATCTAAGCTCCCATTTCATTTTAGTCGCCAGAAGCTATTCATTTGGACTAATGGTTTACCTAATATTCTATCAAATCCACACGAATCCAATGGTACTACAACCAGATAAAATCTATGATTTAATAATATTAATACGAATAGAGTACATATTCGATTTTTTCCCCCTTTCCTATTTATGAAAATAAATAACCTATGTTCACAGTCATTTACAGATTATGAGCAACAATTATCATCAGAAAATCTAAATCAAATCAAATATTTGATCGATTGAAACCTATTGTCAAACCATAAAATTTTATCGGAAGGGAAGCATCAATATAAGACCAATATAATGCAGCATCTCTCTTTAGATGAGTTCGATGTGTTAGTGGGTGACGCTGGCATGTTTCATAATGTTAATGGGTATGGCTACCTTCTATCAAACAAAAACGCAGCCTTCATTTTGAACGATGATTGGAGAATTTTTCCTGTACTTGACCAATGAAGCTGTAATTCAAAATTGAACTTGGTACGTTCGATTGGAGAGAACAGTGAAGAACTTATCAGCGAAATGAGGTCTAGTGCTAATGTACCTATCTCCTATTTCAGACTACGGCGCTAAAATGCGTGGGGCTCCTCTTAATCTGGTAGGTATCACTGACAATGTACGAATCACTCTCAATCTGCTCTGTGGAGTAAGAGGCTAATTTATTCAGCAGTTTCCACGAGACTGGAATCCGAATTGGGCCTTCTATGGGAAGGCGTTTTGAACGCAGGCCCTGTCCGACATTGGGCAGTGAACCGTAATGAACAATTCGTAAGGACTTTCACTTTATTGGTTAATCAACTATTTTCAATACCTACATTCTTGAAAACAGGTAGGTTCTGATACTTAGCTTTCTCGTATCCGTTACATGAATATAGAAGACACTTGAATACAACTTGCAACATGATCATTGAAATGTATTGAGACATGTTTTGTCCAAATAGTGAATTTCTCCAGGTCAAATATTCTGAACATGGAGGAAAAACTAAAAGTGAACGGAGATAAAAATTCATAAACAGGACAGTGGACAGTGGCAATAAATCAATTTGGAATAATAAATTAGGAATGCCATAATGTGTACCTATTTGTCAGCGTGTGTGTATTCCGCGCTATACAAGCCGCAATTTTGAAGCTGTCAATTTGACATTCGGTAGGTAGACTCTTTAGACATCCAGAATAAGCTTTATACATTTGGTGGCGATCCAACGGCAGGAACTTGTCGATGGCGATGACGATCGTCTTCAAATCAACCAAAAATTGAGTTTGGTGTCGTTTCCAATAGTTTTCGCCGCACAGAATCCACTGAAACCGCTATAAAAACTTTGAAAGTTGTCGTCATTGAAGTCAGTCATTTTGGAATCATCAAAAATCGTATTGGGTATCATTTTCGATAGTTTTCGTCACACAGAATCGACTGAAACCTATAGTGGTTGGCAAGAACAACTTCAAGCTTTTATAGTAAAGCTTCAAAGTTCTCCTTGACGACAATCGTCTTCGACTATCGTGAATAAGAAGCAAAGCCGTGTACATTATACTAGACAACCAATTTTTATGACTTCGAGAGGAACCTGGTCAGCGGACCAACTACTGGTAATCTATAAATGTAGTAATGGTCGTACTTCACAATTTCTTTCAGTTAATCTTGAGCAATCAAAGTGTCATCGCAGCAGTAAAAAGACAGCTCCGCCGTAGGGTCCCTGATGACGTCACGACATCTGCGTCTCTTTTTCCGTGACCCCTACCGAGTTTATTGCAGGTACTGTGGTTTGCGCAATTGCAGCGGCCATAAATAATTAAACCGTCATGAAAATTCATCGAGTTTGACCAGGTTTTCATTTAGCTTACTTTACTATAAGTAGTGTCGAGGCAAAAAATTAATAATAATTCCTAATAATAGGTCTCAAGAACTCAAAGAGTATGCGAACTCATGCATCATTCAACCGAAGCTGAGCGCTATTCGTAGTTCAAAACAAAGTAGGTAAGAATTTCATTTATAGACCAATTTTTCGTAAATACGAATTCCACGTACATCCATTGTTCCTAGTTATAACTAGGAAATCACATTAGATCGAATTGGTTGATCAGCATACTATTGCTTGCCAAAGTCGCAGTTCAGAGTCATGTTGACGAATCTGTCCCTTCCGACACGCAAACCGTTCTGGTGCGCGAACGGGCCATGAGCGCGTCATTTGGGATGAATAAGCAGCACATGGAATCTCAGCTTAATCGAACAAACTGGAAAGTTACAATTCTATTTTTTCATTTTTTGGGTGTACCTACGAACAAGAATTATTCCAACACTTATATTTTGCTCATGTTTGTAGTAGATGTGATACATATAAGTCATTATCACTTTAGTTTAGCATGAACGAGGGCTTTTATTTCCGATTTTTACTCTATTTATTTACTCTATATATTTTTTTACTTCATTTCCGAACTAGAAGCTAGAACGATGAGCTAGAACATTGAAAAATTTATGGGCAAAATTATCTAAAAAAGTATTTAAATTTCATTAATAGTTGCTAAAAAATCTATAAAATCTGCCAAAAAAACCAAAAAATTCAAAATCTTTCTCAAATTGCAGAATATAATTTATAACGAGTTGTTAGACATTAAATTGATAGAGTAACAACTTCATTATACTGAAACTGTTCAAATGTCAAAACAATGTAACGTTATAATAGGAACCTACAACTATGATCATTTACGAAAATACGGTCATATGATCATGCTGCATGACTGGAAAATTATTTTTCAACCCTCAAATTTTACCCCTTTGGGAAACTCGAAAGTGATGCCGAGGTTCAAGAACCAACTAGAACCGAAGTTTGCAAATGTCTGTAAATATTTAGGAGTTCGATAGATATTCGTATTTTTTTCAGCCAGTAGCAGACAATATGTTTCTATAAGTACTCACAATATCTATGATTACGAATTTACTCTTGTTGGTATATATACATAAAAAATACATACCTCAATTGGCCTGAATAAAATTCGTATCCGTTTCGAAGTTCTAAGTGAACCAGTTTTCAATCATTACCTTCTGTCAAAGTATGAAGTAGGATTAGATTGATTCATTTATTTTCATTGTTTTAATTGTTTGTTTTTTTTAAATTTTTTATTTATTTATTTATTTTTTTTTTTTATGTTTGAGAAAACCCATCAGTGTGTCCTTGGCAATTCAAATCCTAAAATTGGAATTTTTCGGAAATAATGTGCTCAAATTAAAAAATTACGTACCCAATTTTAGTGCGACAAATACGAAAATTCACTCATTTAGTCATGTTGCATGGCTGGAAGATTTCTCGTTGTCCACAGTCTATCCGTTTGCTGGATATTAGGATTCTCTGCTAGATATTCATTGGATTAATTCTATTAATATGCAGGCACAGAAAGATCGTAGGTACATATTAACCTTTATTATACACTGTACGGGTCGCAATGTCCCTATGAGCCCACTAATGAACATCGAACATGGTACAGTGTTGAGATGGATCTTCAGTATTTTTTATATCCTGGCTACCTGCAGTCATGAATGCGGATGGAAGTAGTTGCCAGAGTTGAGTTGCCCCAACAGATTTACATTCTAGATGGTTTAATAAAAGCAAATACATTTCCTACCGATTTAAATCTATCTGCGAGCTGAAATAAGAAGTGTTTTTGGGGTCTTCTACCACCTCAAAGCAGGAAGTGGTATTATCTCGTATTTTCACGATGAAAATATGCATTGAGATGTATTGAAAATAATAGCAATTGTTTCCTGTTTAAAAATGTGTGGTTTTTAGTGATATGACCTTAATACTTCCCAGAATGTTGAAATTGACTATTTATTTACATACCAATAATTAAAGTGAGTTTTGGGTAAAAAAGTACCCGAGGGTGTAATAAAACAAGTCTCTGGGTTTCATAATGTCTGCCGGTGTTGTGCCACTCAATCCTGAAATCGGATGTAGATAAATCGAAAATCCGAATTACTACCTTATCCTCCTTCTGGGCATCATAATTAAAAGCCACGGACAATATCCACGCAGCTGACTAATCATCACACGGCACGGAACTCTGGAAACGATCCCTGGAAATTTCCGCTGACGATTTGAAAACGGTGGCTAATTAATATATATAAATATATACTTGCCTTTCCAACAAACAAGATCATTTCATCCCTTTGAGGCACGGTTGATTAATTCGTAATTGGGTGCTAAGTATAAAGACTGAGTCGGTAGGATAAACGGAAAAAGACCTCCGCTCATCGGGCCTACAAAACAATCTACTTAACCATTCTTCTCCTTGACGAAGGCGGATTACTCTGTTTCCAACAGTCGGGATTGATCAGATTTGCTTCAGTACTATTTTACGCTCAATCCCTATCCATATTATTCAATTATACATCTCAATCTAAGATGATTATCTGTCTAGTTGTTTCCAATTTTTCTTTGCTGACCCTTCCTTAACAGTCAAAAAAGTATTTTATTTAGTCCTTATCAATGTGATATTATATATTTTATAGGTTACGGTGATGGGATTTACTTTTTGTAGTTCTTTATCTTCTTTCTAACTATTAAACACTGTTATATGATTATACTGTAGCGATTTCCACCAATGCTCGCTATATACCGTGGAACCACATTCTACATTCTATATATTTTGAGTTTTAGCGAATTTTCGTAGAAAATGAAGCTATTACAATGGTTCCAAAAATTTTAAAATCAAAATTTTAGAAACTTTTCTTCATTGAAATCCGTTCTGGGACATTCTAAACGAATCTTAGAGTTTAACGCTTTTTCATATATATATATAGGTATATATATATATATATATATATATATATATATATATATATATATATGTGTGTGTGTGTGTGTGTGTGTGTGTGTGTGTGTATGGGTGTGGTGTGTGTGTGTGGATGTTTGTGTGTGTGTGTCCATCCAGACGATAAATCTCCTATGCTACCTGTGGCAATGCTTATATCAACATCTAACCAGGGTGAGTGGCGTTAGATAGCATTTAACAGGCACACTAATAAAAGTTGCATGCATTGGACGACACAATGCTTTATTTAGTTTCCATGTCGGATGATAGTGCTCATACTTAATGGGTACGTAAAATCTAGAGATTAGATTTTTCGGAGGAAATATTCATTTTTTCCCAGCTGTTTGCGGCTGTTCGCGGCGATATTTCACTTATAAATCCTAAATTATGCTCCCGAGCGGTTCGACCATGATAAAGATTTTGGGAGTAAATTAAGTTTACAAAGATTTGGGCGGAAGTGCAACAGCCCTCTTTGCAGTTCGAATAGATACCGAGATACAGCCATTCAAAAGCATTCCATTTCGACTAAAATTTGGTAAAACAAAATAACCCTTGGGTGAGCGGCGGTGGTTTGACTCTGAAAATTTAGATATAGACATCTGGGATCTTACCGGACTGTTTAAAAAGTTCCAGTCATCCAGTATGATTGCATGAGCAAGTTTTCGTAAAATTTCATATTGTATTAATGTTTGGTACCTAAACATACTACATATTGTATTAATTTTATTAGTGTTACCCAGAATATAAGATCCACCGTTAGTTAGGTATGTGAAATCAATATATGCATAAGTGCGTATGATATGATGATGTGTGAATGATAAGTGTGTATATGATATGTGTTCGGATATGTGTGGCCGAACATGGATAACCCATGAATTTTGAAGAAGCTGGCTAGGGACGAACCCAGGAATTTTAGCTTTAGGGCGACAGAAGAGGCTCTCGACGATTTCTCGATGCTAGGAGCACAAATAATGGGTTCGGGGAATATGTCATGAATTCTTTGGGAACATTTGGACAATGTGTGTGGCTATTCTCACAATTTGAGTCCCCGATAAAGTGGTGCATGGTGGTTGATAGGATTGGATGAGGATGTCGGATCGCTCTCCAGCTCCCAACTGACAAGATGAGGGGCGGTCAAGATGAGGCAAGGGATGGCCAAGAAGGGGCTTCCACGAGAGGAGAACCCCTTCGGTAATGCTTTTGTTACGGTGGATCCTCTCATTCGTCATGGAAAACAAAACAAATACTTGGCGACGAGTGTTCCCCCACTACAAACGCAGAGTAAATTGACAGGCGCTGCCTCCGTGTTCCTGATCCCTCCGGCCTCATCGGATTTCGTTCCACTCCCTTCAAAACAACAGCGGTCCTTCCTGAGGGTTCAATACCTTTTCTTGGTAACTACCCTTAAATCGCCTCTGATCCCAGTCAAGTTGGCGTAATTGTGTTCTAACGCTATTCCATTACTAATTCACCATGCCCCTCGCGATACTCCTTATTCGTAGCTTTGATAGATGTGGAAGAGAAGGTTTTCACCATTCATGAATAATACCATTGATGGAGCAACAAAGGTCCATAGACCTGTTGTGAGAAATTGAGGAGAAGGGGCCCTTACCGTTATTTTGGAGAATACGTGCACCTTTATCGTAATCTACAATGAACTACTTTAAAGTGATAAAGGAGGTAGTTTGATAGATGTTCGTAGTTCATGAAGGCCGGTTATTCAGCCATCACCCCTCTAAGCTAAATTTGGTCGTTAATATTCCATCCTCAATGCTGTAACTTCTGCTTTGACTGACGTCTTGTCTGTCTGTATATACATTGATTAGACTTATGAGATTTGGGTCTGTTTTTAGTTTTGAGCTTACGGGCAACTTTCGTGTAGTGGAATTTTTTATTTTACCGTAGAATACGTTTTCACCGAGACTTTCTTTGCCAAAATGGTCATCTAACAACCCAACGAAAAAAGTTAAATGTAACAACGATGCATAACGACATATATAAGAAGGCTTGTGTTACCGTTGCCTTGTGGTTTCCGAAGTAATTTCTTTGCTATTAAACCCATGGTTTAAACTGTACAAATAAAGAAACGTTGCAATAAACCTATGAAGCTGAAATTTGAAACAGAGGTGAATAACTCGTTTCATGACTCATGAGCCTTTAGGCCCAAGATATTTTTTTATATAAGAATCGGATTCTACGTCCATGAAAACCCCCGGCTGAAAATTTCAGCTTAATGGTCCAGATGGCTTGACGAAAAACCGATAGAAAAAAATGATTTGATATCATAGGTAACGGGCGCTGAGGTGACCACGAGTCAAACGCGATGAGAAAGTGTTCTCATATGACGTCATTTAGCGTTCTTTACGCCGACAGCTGTTATTTCCACTTTCAATCATTAGATACACTTCATATATATATATATATATATATATATATATATATATATATATATATATATATATATATATATATATATATATATATATATATATATATATATATGTGTGTGTGTGTGTGTGTGTGTGTGTGTATGGGTGTGGTGTGTGTGTGTGGATGTTTGTGTGTGTGTGTCCATCCAGACGATAAATCTCCTATGCTACCTGTGGCAATGCTTATATCAACATCTAACCAGGGTGAGTGGCGTTAGATAGCATTTAACAGGCACACTAATAAAAGTTGCATGCATTGGACGACACAATGCTTTATTTAGTTTCCATGTCGGATGATAGTGCCCATACTTAATGGGTACGTAAAATCTAGAGCTTAGATTTTTCGGAGGAAATATTCATTTTTTCCCAGCTGTTTGCGGCTGTTCGCGGCGATATTTCACTTATAAATCCTAAATTATGCTCCCGAGCGGTTCGACCATGATAAAGATTTTGGGAGTAAATTAAGTTTACAAAGATTTGGGCGGAAGTGCAACAGCCCTCTTTGCAGTTCGAATAGATACCGAGATACAGCCATTCAAAAGCATTCCATTTCGACTAAAATTTGGTAAAACAAAATAACCCTTGGGTGAGCGGCGGTGGTTTGACTCTGAAAATTTAGATATAGACATCTGGAATCTTACCGGACTGTTTAAAAAGTTCCAGTCATCCAGTATGATTGCATGAGCAAGTTTTCGTAAAATTTCATATTGTATTAATGTTTGGTACCTAAACATACTACATATTGTATTAATTTTATTAGTGTTACCCAGAATATAAGATCCACCGTTAGTTAGGTATGTGAAATCAATATATGCATAAGTGCGTATGATATGATGATGTGTGAATGATAAGTGTGTATATGATATGTGTTCGGATATGTGTGGCCGAACATGGATAACCCATGAATTTTGAAGAAGCTGGCAAGAGACGAACCCAGGAATTTTAGCTTTAGGGCGACAGAAGAGGCTCTCGACGATTTCTCGATGCTAGGAGCACAAATAATGGGTTCGGGGAATATGTCATGAATTCTTTGGACAATGTGTGTGGCTATTCTCACAATTTGAGTCCCCGATAAAGTGGTGCATGGTGGTTGATAGGATTGGATGAGGATGTCGGATCGCTCTCCAGCTCCCAACTGACAAGATGAGGGGCGGTCAAGATGAGGCAAGGGATGGCCAAGAAGGGGCTGCCACGAGAGGAGAACCCCTTCGGTAATGCTTTTGTTACGGTGGATCCTCTCATTCGTCATGGAAAACAAAACAAATACTTGGCGACGAGTGTTCCCCCACTACAAACGCAGAGTAAATTGACAGGCGCTGCCTCCGTGTTCCTGATCCCTCCGGCCTCATCGGATTTCGTTCCACTCCCTTCAAAACAACAGCGGTCCTTCCTGAGGGTTCAATACCTTTTCTTGGTAACTACCCTTAAATCGCCTCTGATCCCAGTCAAGTTGGCGTAATTGTGTTCTAACGCTATTCCATTACTAATTCACCATGCCCCTCGCGATACTCCTTATTCGTAGCTTTGATAGATGTGGAAGAGAAGGTTTTCACCATTCATGAATAATACCATTGATGGAGCAACAAAGGTCCATAGACCTGTTGTGAGAAATTGAGGAGAAGGGGCCCTTACCGTTATTTTGGAGAATACGTGCACCTTTATCGTAATGTACAATGAACTACTTTAAAGTGGTAAAGGAGGTAGTTTGATAGATGTTCGTAGTTCATGAAGGCCGGTTATTCAGCCATCACCCCTCTAAGCTAAATTTGGTCGTTAATATTCCATCCTCAATGCTGTAACTTCTGCTTTGACTGACGTCTTGTCTGTCTGTATATACATTGATTAGACTTATGAGATTTGGGTCTGTTTTTAGTTTTGAGCTTACGGGTAACTTTCGTGTAGTGGAATTTTTTATTTTACCGTAGAATACGTTTTCACCGAGACTTTCTTTGCCAAAATGGTCATCTAACAACCCAACGAAAAAAGTTAAATGTAACAACGATGCATAACGACATATATAAGAAGGCTTGTGTTACCGTTGCCTTGTGGTTTCCGAAGTAATTTCTTTGCTATTAAACCCATGGTTTAAACTGTACAAATAAAGAAACGTTGCAATAAACCTATGAAGCTGAAATTTGAAACAGAGGTGAATAACTCGTTTCATGACTCATGAGCCTTTAGGCCCAAGATATTTTTTTATATAAGAATCGGATTCTACGTCCATGAAAACCCCCGGCTGAAAATTTCAGCTTAATGGTCCAGATGGCTTGACGAAAAACCGATAGAAAAAAATGATTTGATATCATAGGTAACGGGCGCTGAGGTGACCACGAGTCAAACGCGATGAGAAAGTGTTCTCATATGACGTCATTTAGCGTTCTTTACGCCGACAGCTGTTATTTCCACTTTCAATCATTAGATACACTTCATATATATATATATATATATATATATATATTATTAAGTTAAGATCTCGTAATTGGTGAAATACAGTCAAATTAGTCGAATTGGCAATTTAGGGTGTTTGGAACCATTGTAGGACCTGATGAATGTCTAAGATGTGTCGAAGATTCTTCAAGGTCTGCGTCGATATTTACATATTTCAGGTGTCACTCTGTCTATCTATTTTTGTTTATCTATTTTTTGTTTATCTATTTTTGTTTATATGAAGGACTGGACCTATATTGAAATTTTTGTTTATATGAAGGATCTATTTTTGTTTATATGAAGGACTGGACCTATATTGAATTTTTGTTTATATATAGGACTGGTCTTTATATATATTTTTGTTTATATATAGGATTTTGGACTGGGCTTTATGTCTTTAAAGTCTTCTTTACTGGACTTTACTGTAGGACTGGACTTTATATATATTTTTGTTGTTTATATATAGGACTGGACCTATATTGAAATTTTTGTTTATATGAAGGACTGGACCCATATTAAAATTCGCTATCGATGCACTGAGAAAACGCGAGTTGTGAATCGTTAGTCAACGTGTACCTATTGATCACATTTTGGTTAGGTCTCGGGAGTAGCCGTTTTTCTTAGTTGTCATTAGAAGCTGTATAACCGACCACTTAGCGACTGGTTTTGTCCCACATTAAATTTTGATGTACTGTACCAACGAACAGGGGTGGTGACGAGGTGTGTTGTTGACTATAGTGTTCTTGAGAGAAAGCTGATTGATTTTAAATGATCCAATGTATTGGTTGAGGATGTTGAGTTTCAGTTGTGGCATTGGTAGATGGTATTCGTACACCTACTAAAGCTGCTACCGAAGAAAATTCGATTTCAATCCAAACGGAAGTTATCAACTCATTCGAATATGTATCATTTAGTAAGCAGAAAAAATTAACGTCTAGTCTTACAACATCGACTAAGATCGTATTTTTGAACATTTTAGAACATGCTAAGGGCTTTGATTCGGTCAGCTCTTTTGACGACAGGTTTAGGGAGACGGAGGGATACCGTAAGAAGGAGTGGGAGGTACGAGTAATAAATGAAGCCTTAAACTCCAATAAGAAGGATAGCGATGAGTGTTCATTGGTTGCGGACATAATGAAAAGAGTTAATGAAATGCTGGACCAATGTTTGAGAAATTTCACTCAAAAATCCAAAATCGACCGAAGATGTGCCTATAAGCTCGGTATCATTGTTAATCAACCCCAAGAAGTAATATTAAAGGGTAGAATCATTCCAAAAACTTTCGGAACAAGAGGGAGATAATAAGGCCGATTTTAATAGCCTTTTTTTCTGATACCATCTGGGTTTGCTTTACGTTCATCCATTCGCCTTCCATTTGGAGATATTTACAGGGCTTGGTGTGCTGGGAAAGACCTGTTTAAAGACCTATGATAAGTACAAATATTTATTGTTATCACAACGTTTCAATATCACAGTGCCTAAGATCTTCGTCTAACACGCAAGAGACCGGGGCTCAATTCCTCACGGAGTAGATTGACCTACTCACCATTATTGTTTTGGTCGGTAGTTGCAATCTTCCATGTAGCTATATATATATATATATATATATATATATATATATATATATATATATATATATATATATATATATATATATATATACTATATAAAGTATAAATAATTATCTTTAATAGTATTATAGCAGTATTTTATCCTTTATTGACATCAAAATTGCATATATTGTTTGAGAAATGAAAATATTTATTTTAATGACAGTCATTAGACAAAAAATTAATAAAATTAATCAAGAATATGCACTCCGATGCCCCCGGATAGTAAGTTCTTGAGAACTTGTGCGGAGGAGTCGCATTACCAGGCACAGTGGAAACACAAAGCAGAAACATAATTAATGACTTGAAAAATTAAAGGTTATGCATTGAAATATGTTATTCACATAACAAAAGAAATGGTGGTAACTTAAGCTAATAAAACCAGTAACTAATAAAAACCTCCATCTAATTTCCGAGACAACAGGTTATTAAAATCAAAAAGTTCGTGATCCGTGCTAACACCCTTTTGAAAACCGTACTGATTGGGAGCAGTGATATCATTACTTTTGAGAAAACCCAACAGTTTTGACTTCAGACACTTTTCAAGAATTTTAGCCAGAGAACGAGTAAAAGAAATCGGTCTGTAATTTCCCAAACACTCCTTATATCCTTTCTTGTTTCACAACAGATTTTTTAAAAGCAGAAGAAAATAGGCCTTCTGGAAATGTCAAATTGAATATAAAGGCAAGATGATCACTAAGAGAGGAAACAAAAGTTTTCATCTATGTTCTGCGCGGATGGGCTATCTAATACAAAAATAATAAACCATTATATAACATTTTGCTCCGTTTTTATAACTGTCATTGAGAATACGTAGAGACATCTGTGTTTGTATTTTGCCATCGTCTAATAAGGAAATCGAAGGCCAAGTTTCGTAATTTTAGTAACTAAAAGTAGGGGGTCCCTCCTTCCCCCTCCCCTCCCAGCAGAAGCTCCTCCTTAGTCCCCACAAGTCATTAAATTTTCTCTATAAGATACCGTTGACTGTATCTGGTTCCCCGTTTGAGTAGATGGCCAAGTGCGACCTTAGCTGATAGGCCGAAATCAAGCTATGTGGTTGCGCTTCGCTCCCAAGTGACCGTAACAGCGCAACCGTGGAACACGCTTGACAATTACCAATTGTGAGAAAGCACCCGTGATTGGTTCTTGTCATTCAAAAGCTCCTGTCTCTCCGCATGCGGCACTATGGGATTCATTAGTGCATCGCATTCTTTGTGTATTCTTCCCTTAGAAAAAGGACCTCATGCTGGAAAGTGAAGCAAGCGATCGTTGTCGGAAACAAAGACGTTGGAGTCCCTTAGCGGGACCGCAGTGTAATTTTTTCGAGGGGGAAAACCTTCAATACGCCTTATAACCGTGAACTACCAACGTCACAAAAGGGGTCTCCCCAATGAATATGAACCCGTGCGGTGCGACATGTTATTAAGATTCTTCTCATAATTCGAGTCCAGAAGGACTTCATGGTGATACTTGAAGGTTTGTTATCTATTCTGAGAATTGAACTACGCCTTCTCAAGTCATATTCTCCACTCTTCAAACTGATGGTTCGTTCAAAATGATAGGTGTTACATACTGTCATTCTTCATGTTATAGTAGTAGGGTGAAAGTAGATGGATATGGTGTTTAAACTGTTCAAGTTCACACATAAAAGTATATAGGATCTCGTAAATCAGATCCCATCATGATAGTCATCTCTTTTGCTTCCATTATGTTCGTGCAAAAAGTAGAAAAAAAAAAAAAATGTATTCTAAATTAATTATTTCCACAAGCTTTTTGTGTTTTAGAGTTTGCTGATTATTTGTGATTCCGTGTCTGTATGCCTGTCTGTCTGTAATAAGTCCTTGCCGTGCCCACAACTGAACTGTTTTAGTCGGATTTTGATCAAATTATCAGGGATCGTGCTGGTTAGCTCCTTGACAATCCTCTACAACTTTTTTTCTGCCGTGGGATCAACAGCAGTCATATTATGCCCTTGCGGAAATTCGAATTTGTTATAACGTCAATTTTTATCATGTATAGGTTTAATTTAGTTCATATTGGGGGAGTAGTTGGGTTATATGTTTCAGGAAGATACCGCATGGATTTTGTCACGATTGGTTGAGAGATTACTATAGCGCATGCACTAAAATAAAATTGGTTAACATTGCCCAAACTCCGATTATGATGACATTTTCAAGGTTCTCGTGGGTTAACTTCTAGACACTCCTATAAACTCCACCGCCCTAATATACCCATGATGGCGGATTTCATTGAATTAATGGTAGGGTATGCGCTAGCACGGACCTAAATTATTGCACCATTTTTCTGTTTTTCATTTAATCATTTTGCCTTGTTCTTCAACTTTGTTCTTCAACTAATTATGTACATCAAAGCTACAATTAGTGAGGAAGCTATAATTTCCGCCCAACTTGGCAGATGTTATTTTCTTTGGGTTGAGATTACTGTGATCTACGAGTTTGTTAACTAAGGTTCACCAAACTAATAATCATAACGAGAAGTGCAACACTCAGGGAATGGGGCTCCAAACTAACAAGCTCCGCCGCTAGGAGCGCTTGGGCGCAAAGGTCCTAAGGAACATGGTGGTTGACATGACTTTCCCATTGTTGATACCTTGCGTCACCGCTTTTCGCTCTACAATTCATTCCCCGCACCATCAATCCCGTCAATACTGATCAAAAATGAGAATAAATTATTTTATCAACCCTGAAAGGCAACTTTTCGTCGAATCGACGAATTTTCAAAAACCTTTCAGTGATTCCAGAGGAATGGGCAGGGGGAGGCCCCACCCGCTTCAGGTATGCTTCCATGGGTTAGTTGGCCTGGAAATGGCGAAGAATTTTGAACGTTGGATGCCCGCTTGGTGAGTTTTTTCTTTACTGACAGTCACTTCGTCGATGCCACGAATGAGTTGCAATATAATACTTTTTTGTTCATAAGCATCCTCCGTTCCACATCTTTTATTTTGTGTTCTGATTTATTCTTCTGTCATGTTTTGCTATCTTTGACTGCATTGAGAAATTAACGTATAGATAAATACTTCAGTGACACATGGACTATAATACAACATTAATTTTACATACTTAGGTAACCTCATATCTGTTGTGGAAGGGTGAGGGTTGGGGGAGGGGGTTGAATATAATATTTAAATTTTTAAAAATATTCCCACCATCCACAACCCAGTTTGAGGGTTATTTTTCTATTTAATTCAGTTTGACGTTTAGTACATCGAACCTCGGGATTGTGAAATTTCGAGATGGGATGGAAGAAATGGAAAGGTAAATATCGTGAACATGAGACATTCCCAGGATTCTCTCCCGATTTTGATGATTTTTTTTTTTTTTCCAATTCGGTTTATTCCTTTTTTTGAACAAGGAGGATTGTCAAATTTTAAGTAGTTATGGAAGAACAATGTATGCGGTGGAGGGGGGGGGGGGGGGCGAAAACATTGTAAAATCAAGATATTCCACTATTCTCAACCGATTTTCATGATTATTTTTTATTCGATCAAGTTGTTAGGAAGTTGGTGAAATACTTGTGATTCTGGGTTTTTATAAGTTCACATGTTCGATCTAAGTGTTTTAACTTGGTGGAGGATATTATTTTATCTAAGAAAGTGAAAAATAGTGAATTTTAGGTATTGATATTTACTAAGTTTTCCTGAACTCCTATTTTTTTTTTTTTTTTTTTTTTTTCCTGGGGTTGCTGCCTTTTCCGTTGACGGTAGTAGTTTTTGAGGGTTAAGAAAGTTTCAATTATCGCTTCTCAAAGTTTTAAAATGTTTAATGCTTTGCGCTTTCGCCGAAATGGCCTCATCAGAGCTAGTATTTAGTGGTTATGTACTTCATCTTTGTCTATTTTGGGGCCTCCTCAGCATCCTAGAAGGTACCTTTAAATTGGAATGTTTTGTCATATTTATTAAAAGGAAACTGTGAAAATCTGGTGGTTTTATCACTCATTGTCTGGTAGCTCTGTTCTTATACGTTTAAGGGTGTCTATATAGTCAATATGATTTTGAATTGAGAAAGATAATGCAGGTTGGAAAATTTTTCACTCTTAACATTAATAAAAGATGTCATAAGAAAATAGTACAATTAAGACTAGATCTAGAATAGTATAATAACTAAATATATGTTACTATATATAATCGCCAAAGTGAAATAAAACTATGACTAGATTGTACAAAAATATATCACAGATCAGATATCATAGTTTGTAGTAGAGCTCAGCGGCTATAATGTTTATATTGTTGTCCATAGGCGAGAAAGGTTTTGACTATAAAAAACTGAAGCCTTTGTATCCACCCATCTGACATTGTTATGACGATTCGTTTCGACGAATTCGTCAGAACCAAAGTACGTTAGAATATAGATCCTTAGTAACCATAGCCTTATGCTGAAGGCCTTTGGACGCAACGAATTGTGAGCCAACGAGTTCAATAAGTAGTTTGAATTATAGTGTCAAGACTCCACACAACGAGGCGATATATGCTCAACAAGGCAAGTTTTTGTTGATCCATCATGTACTGTATTGTAATCCGCTATAATCTCTTCAAACCATTCTGCACGTACTTATATGTATTTATCTTGGAGTGCTATATAAATAAACAAGATGATACTCGAAATTAAAGTTTGAAGATACTACTTTATTATCTTTATTTATATTATTTATATTATGACTGTATCAACTAATCACTCGAACTCCGGCAAAAGTATTTATGTACCGGCATTTTTGTGCTACTGAAATGCAAATAAATATTCACTTGAAATGAAATTTCGTATATTATATTTTATTTTTTATTTTTATGTGTTAATTTGACATTCATCGACCACGCCTCAGCACTCCGGAATCTTATACTGAATCTCAATTACATTAATACTTAAACTCGAAACATAATAATTCGTTCTTCAGCGAAAAAAATCAAGTAAAAGCGAAGAACGCATGAGTTCAGAAGTTAGCACTGTCTACGCGTAAAAATTTTCATAAAAAATCATGTGTAGGGAAACGCAAACCATCATGGGATTTGAAGAGTTTTAACCCTACGATTCGCCATACTAACTAAATTCGAGAACCCTAAGAAGCTCATTAAGAACTAAGTTGCATCGAACCACTTTATTTTCAAACAGTTACGGGCCTTCGTTTTGAGGGAGCATAGATGTTTGAGAGGAGAAGGAGCATTTTAGTTAAACCCAAAGAATCTCACTTACAAAGCTTCTCTGTCCTGCAGTAGTGAGGAAACATAGTAAGTGACGATCAAATGATCATCCGTGTGGTATAAGTTTGTGTAACTTGTGAGCAACGACCCCGAATCATATACAATAAATTTGTTTGGTGGAACTAATAAATTTTGAAGTCACAAAACCTTCTGTTGTTTCAAATATTTATTCGCCGTCGACTGCACCGTAGTTCATGGGCATTACTACGAAAAGGGGTTCAAAACCACAGCGAGGCGAGGTAATTTATGACATACGCAACGTCGAAATGTAATAGGAGAGGTAGGTATAGAGGATCATCGGGCACGAGGGAGAGCCTGAGGTAGATAAGACACGATTCGCGAGGGGTTAGAGGAACTAACAATATCGTTAAATCCTATGGCCGCCCTAGGACCGCTCTATCACCGCCCGGATACACCGGCCTAAGAGGGCGATCGTATTACGGATATTAGCTCGTTCTAACGTACAACACAACAACAGGTAACTGACGTCCGAGGCTGATCGGCGCCCGAATGAAACATGAATAATGGATCCTGTGGTAGCCAACTTTGGGTTGCCATCGAATAAAGTTGTCAAAGGGATTACCTATACATCTTACTGTAATATTCTATGATCACCGAAACATCAAATTGATGATGGCAAGGTTCGTTGTTGGGTGAAAATGTTGTCCGTTACTCGCTTAATCTTGAAATCGGAAAGGTTGCCAAAGTAGGGTCCTTGACTAACCCTGTCTGCTGTCAGAAGGAGGTCTACCCATTCACCACTCATGCACTTTTTTTTTTTTTTTGGATTGTGGTTTGTTGAACTAACTTTGTTTCAATCGGAAATTCTCACTAAGCAGTGGGCTTCGACGTTGTTTGCACGGAAATACAGTACAAAGGAAAGGATAAATCTAATTGTGGGCGACGGAACGAATTTAATTTATTTTTGTTTTCATGATTTGATTTATTTTCAAAGTTAATTTTTCGTTTCCAAGATCAAAATTACTAACTTCATGTTTGATTATTTTTAGGCCCACATGTTAATTTTATTACTTAGAGATTTTTTCATTCAAATAAAATGCAGTCTGTTCTAAAACTCAAAACCGACCATTTCTTACAAATTAATTTCCATAAATATTATCAATTAAGTACAGCACAAAAATAACACAGTTAATAATTTACACGTCCCACAAGTACATCACGAACACGCACAATAAGTACCTTCTAATTAACAACAGATACAAGACACGAGGGGACAAGTGGTGAACCACCGACTTACAAATGGAGGGAGACACCTACTTCGTACCATCCGAAAATGTATCAGAAGTAAGCATAAAATTACCTGCGTTCTGGCCAAAAAAACCCGATATTTGGTTCCATCAAGTAGGAGCTCAATTTAAACTAAAAAGAATAACTTCCGAACAAACAAAATTTGACTATCTCTTGGCTCAAATGGACAAAATTTATGTTGAAAATATTTACGATATAGCTGCTACAAATGCTCAAGATAAGTACTCACAAGCCAAAAATCGGCTTATTTCGTTGTTCAAGGAAAGTGAAGAGGCACAAACTCACTAGTGGTTTACAGTTGGGTGTTCTCAAGCCAAGCCAGGTTGAGGAAAATGCGAGCTTTGGCCGGTGCAAATTTCACTGAGACCGTTTTCAAAACTTTGTGGTTAGAAAAATTACCTGAAAATGTTCGTTCGATTCTAGTCATAGCTGAAGGTAATCTTGATAAGTTAGCAGAATTAGCTGATCGTATATGCGAGTCTAGAGATCCAGCAACTGTATACTCGGTAAGTAATATAAATCAATCTCAACATGCTGTGTCAAATATAGATTTCCAGGTTATCGCCATGCAAATTGATGAATTGAAGCGAAGTATTGACGAATTGAAACGAACAAAAAGATCTTCATCAAAATCAAGTTCAAGTCGTGATAGCAGTTCTAGTCGAAAAAGCAACACTAGCTTCTATCATAGACGTAGACGTTTCAATCCGAATGGTAAGTTTTGTTACTATCATTTTAGATATGGTCGTAGATGTCAGCCAGGCAAGTGTGTACCTCCATGCAAATGGTCAGACCAGGGAAACGCCAACAGACAGAACCATAAGCGACCCTGTGTGCTGTCAACGATAGGAATGGTCGTAGTTTTCGTTTATTCATACGAGATCGGAACACTAAATTGCGATTCTTGGTGGACAGTGGAGCAGACGTTTCTGTTCTCCCTGCCAAGAAAAACCATAAAGCCGAATTCTCCAAATTTAAATTATTTGCAGCAAATGGATCCGAAATTTCAACTTATGGTAATCAGCTTCTAAATTTAGATCTCGGTTTAAGACGAAAATTTGAATGGCAATTTATTATAGCAGACACGAACAAAGGAATTCTTGGTGCAGATTTTCTCCATCACTTTGAGCTATTAATTGATCTAAAAAATAAGTGTTTAGTAGATAACAAAACAAAACTAACAGTAAAGGCCGACATTACAGAAATTACTGAATCCGACGTACTAAGCACAGTGCAAGCGAATTGCATATTCACGAACCTGTTGCGTAAATATCCAGGACTTACGAAACCTTCACTAATCCCCGATGGCAATTTTCATGATGTTAAGCATTTCATCAAAACATCTCATGGCCCACCCGTTTTTAGCAAGGCACGAAGATTAGATCCTGAAAAACTAAAAATTGCTAAACAAGAGTTTCAATTTCTTCTAGACAACAATATTATTCGACCTTCTAAATCACAATGGGCAAGTCCTCTTCATATGGTAAAAAAGAAAAATGGTTCTTGGCGCTGTTGTGGAGACTACAGAAGACTCAATGATCGAACTTTTCCAGACAGATATCCCCTTCCCCATATTGACGATGTTAATCAAATTTTAGTCGGAAAAACTATATTCTCAAAAATTGATCTGTTGTCTGCTTACCATCACATTCCTCTTGCGGAAGAAGATAAAGATAAATCGGCTATAATCACACCTTTTGGCTTATTCGAATATAATTTTATGCCTTTTGGGTTAAGAAATGCTCCATCAACATTCCAACGTTTCATTAATTCTATTATTTCTGGACTCGACTTTTGTTTTGCCTACTTGGACGATATCTGCATTGCATCTCGCACAGTGGGTGAACATAAAGAACATCTAGACAAAGTTTTCGCAAGACTGAATAATTACGGTATCAAAATTAACGTCAGCAAGTCGGAATTTGGAGTGAACGAAACCATATTTCTAGGCCATTTGATAACACCAGAAGGAGCCAAACCTGATCCAGAAAAGATCAAAATTATAAAAGATCATAAACTTCCTAAAACTGTTCGAGAGCTTCGAAGATTTTTAGGAATGTTAAATTTTTATAGACGATACTTGAAAAATGCAGCTATGCATCAGGCACTTTTGAATAACTACTTGAAAGGAGCTAACAAAAAAGATAACAGACAAATTCAGTGGACAGACGAAACAATTGAACAGTTTGAGAAATGTAAAGAACAATTGGCAAATGCCGCATTACTCACCTACCCTGACACAAAATTCGAATTAGCCTTATTCGTGGACGCTTCCGATTCTGCTGTTGGTGCAGTGCTTCAACAAAAAGAACCTAATGGTTGGAAGCCCATTTCTTTCTTTTCGAAAAAATGGAATGATGCACAACAAAAGTATAGCACATACGATAGAGAACTTCTTGCAGTGTATCTTGGCATAAAGTATTTTAGACACATGGTAGAAGGAAGAGACTTTGTTGTGTACACAGATCACAAACCATTAACATATGCTTTTATTCAAAGAAATGAAAAGGCTTCTCCACGACAATTGAGACACTTGCAATACATTTCACAATTCACCACCAACCTAAATTATTTAACAGGCAAAGATAACGTAGTTGCTGATCATTTTTCAAGAATTGAAGAAATAAACCAAATTGATTACTCCGAAATAGCGAAGTTCCAACAAAATGACGAAGAGTTGAAAGAGCTCATGAACAATTCATCACTAAAATTCAAAAAGTATTCCTTATTTCCGAATGTTTCCTTATATTGTGATATATCAACCGAAAATATTCGGCCATACATCCCTTCCAAATTCCGTCAATCTATTTTCAATCTATACCACAACTTAGCACACTTTGGAATCAAATCAACTGTAAAATTGATAACAACAAAAGTAATATGGAAAAATATCAAAAGTTATGTATCTTTATGGGCTAAAACATGTCAAGAATGTCAAAAAAGTAAAATATCCAGGCACACTAAATCTCCACTCGGCAAATTTCCAAAAACTGATGAACGATTTCATACCATTCACATAGACATTGTAGGACCTCTTCCATTGTCAGATGGATTTTCCTACTGTCTAACATGTATAGATAGATTTACGTCATGGACGGATGTTATCCCATTGAAAAATATAGACGCCCAAACAATTGCAGAAAATTTTTATGTTAATTGGGTATGCCGTTTCGGAACACCCACATGTATTATCACAGACCGTGGAAGACAATTTCAGTCGGAACTGTTCCACGAACTTGCAAATTTATGTGGAGCAAAAGTTCAACACACAACTGCTTACCATCCCCAAGCCAATGGAAAAGTAGAGCGGTTTCATCGAACACTCAAAGCAGCGATCAGGGCTTATGGAAAGCAGAAATGGACAGCAGTCATCCCAACAATTCTGTTAGGCTTGAGATGTGCATTCAGAGAAGATGCCATGTGCACAATCGCGGAGATGGTGTACGGAACAACGCTGAAGATACCTGGAGATTTCCTTGAAGAGAGAGACTCTAAATTAGTGGAGCCATCTGTTTTCGTCCATCAGTTACGAGAACAGATGAGAATGCTGAAACCAGTTCCTACTAAAACAAGACACAGCACATCTACATTTGTACACGAAGATTTGAAACGGTGTAGCCACGTTTTCTTGAGGGTCGATAGACTGAAACCCTCGTTAGACAAACCATACGAAGGTCCATATGAAGTTAAAGCACGTACAGAAAAGTATTTCACTCTCAACATTAAACAAAAACAGATAAACGTAACAGTAGACCGACTCAAACCAGCATACATCCTTCCAGAAGACGAAAACTCAAGAACCACTAACAACAGAGAAGAATACAAGAAAGAAGAAAACAAGAGAGAAGAACATATGAAAGAAGAACACAAGAAAGAAGAACTCAAGACAAATAAAAAAATCACACGCAAAACACGCTTTGGAAGAAAAGTCAGATTTCCCTCTCGATATTTGGAATCGTAACTTCGTTACTAAGGGGAGAGTGAATGTGGGCGACGGAACGAATTTAATTTATTTTTGTTTTCATGATTTGATTTATTTTCAAAGTTAATTTTTCGTTTCCAAGATCAAAATTACTAACTTCATGTTTGATTATTTTTAGGCCCACATGTTAATTTTATTACTTAGAGATTTTTTCATTCAAATAAAATGCAGTCTGTTCTAAAACTCAAAACCGACCATTTCTTACAAATTAATTTCCATAAATATTATCAATTAAGTACAGCACAAAAATAACACAGTTAATAATTTACACGTCCCACAAGTACATCACGAACACGCACAATAAGTACCTTCTAATTAACAACAGATACAAGACACGAGGGGACACTAATGTTGAAATGTTTAAACAGGAAGGCTAGTGGAGGTAGGAAAGGGATGTAGGATGAGGTAGGAAAGGGAATTCTTCGCAGCGTTCTTATGTCCTGGTAGGCATCTCATGGTGGTGCATTTCATCTCATCTCCTGGCGCGGTACTGTGTAAATCACAGTTCGGCCAGAGGCTTGAACCGATCTCGGAACATGGATGTGAAGCTTTTAATCGCAGTTTCGAGCGGGGGAATATTAATTATTAATTACAAGATGGCAAACTGGTTGCGAAGTTGGTAGGGAATAGCTCAAGTAGTAGGTGGGCAGAGATAGGCATTGGCGAATACGAATACATACTTATGTATTCACAGAAAATCCATTTACACATGTAAATACGAATACAAGTGTATTCAGTTGAGTGGATACAGGTGTATTGATTATTACAATTACAAATACAAGTGTATTGGAATTCATGAATACAAATATTCTTGTATTTTCACACGTGAATACACTTGTCTCCGTATTCCTAGAATAGGTTTTCTGTGAATATATTCGTAGTCGTATTCACAGAATTGGTTTTCTGTTGATATATTTACGCGAATTCACGATGCCCATTTCTGCAGATGGGAAACCGGCAGAGGTGAAGGTTCGTACATGAGGAGATCAGTTTCTCCTGCATAATTATACCCATCTCTACCTATCAAGAAGTACGTGCTTGTTCAACATTTTTTAATTTTTTTAATACAAACATTTTCGCAAAAACTCTTATGAGGAACTGTCGACTAGTTATCCCTGAACGTAAATTGTCGGCCTCTTCTGAACCAGTTCCCGGGTCATTCCACATCGAACCGATACCATTGACATCGCAGACATGAATGATAGCTATTTTTTAAACTGTATAATTCAACTTTTTTTTTCAAAATCGTATTAGAATACCATCATAAACGACTGTCACTAGATACTAACCCATCCCAACCCAGACGGAAAACAATGAAGTAACCCCAAAATACAAGGACCCGATAACGATTCTAACAGGCTTTTATTACGTTTGTTAAGTTCAATTCACGATCAATAAGTTTAATTTCTATTTAATAAGTTTTCTATATGTTCATTCAGAACTCGTTCATTCTGCAAACATCTCAAGTCAATGTTGAGTTCAAAAGGTAGGATGGAAACAGGCACTGGAAAATCTAGGTGCATTTTCTTGTGACCGAAGTAGAGGTAGTTTAATCATGCAGGCGATGTGGACAACTTCGGCATTAGTATGAGAGTAACCCCAATCACGATACAGTTTAATTAACCTCATTCCTCCATGAAGGTATTTCACTACAATCAATTAATACAATCATGATATTGGATCAAACTCGTTAGGGTATAAATATAGAGTGTTTCGATCTGACCACAACACAGTTAACGGATCTTGTAATTTCATGCTACTGTCCATATGAATTTTTGTCGGAAATCTGACCCATAGTTGGCGATTCAGGCCTTCTCTACCATCATGGTAGATATTTACATAAATTGTAAAAATTATTATTATTAATTTTTTTTAGCGAGAGAGAGAGAGAGAGAGAGAGAGAGCGAGAGAGAGAGAGAGAGAGAGAGAGAGAGAGAGAGAGAGAGAGAGAGAGAGAGAGAGAGAGAGAGAGAGAGAGAGAGAGAGAGAGAGAGAGAGAGAGAGAGAGAGAGAGAGAGAGAGAGAGAGAGAGAGAGAGAGAGAGAGAGAGAGAGAGAGAGAGAGAGAGAGAGAGAGAGAGAGAGAGAGAGAGAGAGAGAGAGAGAGAGAGAGAGAGAGAGAGAGAGAGAGAGAGAGAGAGCGAGAGAGTCATGGGCAATGCATAGGTAAAGCTGGTCAGCGTACAATTTTTAACCAACTGTAGAATAAAAAAATATGTGACGCCGCGCCTCTCCTCATCTATTTTTTTCATTCTGATTTTGTTTATGTTCTTCAATAATTTCTCCAAGTTGTTTGTGAGAAAAGTTACTGAAGAGGAAACTCTATGAGTAATCGCATTAAATCATACAGTACTCATCTGTGTTTGCCTTCAAGTGCGTCTCACCCATCCCAAACCCTCTAGAAATAGGCTTCAAGGAGCGCATACCCTAAAGGTAAATAGTGTCTCATAACATTAAAATCATTTAGAAGCCACCAAAGCCAGTCAGAGTATCGGAAAAAGCCGGCCGAAACATATAGCTGATGCCATTTAATTAATTTTATCAACAATGATCCTGAACCATAGTTCAGAAAACTGGGAATCTACTTGCTGTGAAAATTTCTTACGAGTTTTTCGTGTTCAGTTAAGCTCAGTAATGTTTTTTCTCCCTATAGATTTTTTCCCAGAGTAATTGTTATCTTGAGCACAATAACAATAATCAAACTCAGTAACGATAACAAACAATGATGGGATATTCATCGAAATAGATTAACCATTGTAACTTCGTCGGGGTACCCCCAGAGTTCACACTTGAGACCAAGGCTGTTTTAATATTTATTAACAATATTAAGGAATTATTTTATTGCAATATTAGATTTCTATTACATGCCGATGATCTGAAAATATTTGTTGAGGTTACGGACTAATCGGATTGCGTTCTATTACAAAACAATCAAGAGAGACTTGGCGAGTGGTTTTTGGCCAATAGGCTTTATTTGAATCTTTCCAAGTGCCAGGCGATAACTTTTTCTCGGGGCAAAGCTTTATCATTTGATTAAGTTTTGAGTGGGCGGTTTCTTGAACGACAAGAGGTGGTCAGGGATTCGGGGGTGGTTTTTGGTGTCCAGTTGAGTTTCTCTGACCATTTGGATTTTGTTTGTAACAAGGCAATGAGGATGATAGGCATCTTAAAAAGGAGTACCACCGATATCAGGGACATGGCAGTCTTGACACTCCTTTTTACTTTTTTTGGTCCGCTCGAATATCGAGTATTGCTCAGTGGTTTGGTCCCCGTTTTATGACGAAAGCTGAGGTACAACTGTAAAGAATCCAGAATAGATTTTGCAGGTTTTTGGCAAACACAACGGGCTTGGGATTCAACGAGATTGGTTATGAGAGGCTGAGTGAGTTGAGTGGATGCTAGAATGGCTTTGTTGGATACTAGGCGCAACTGGACAGACGTCACTTTCGAAGCCAAACTATTCGTTGGCACTGTAGATCGCCCATCCCTGCTTCCTATGTTCCATATAAGGTTCCATCGTATAATACCCACCACCAACCATTTACTTTTTTCTGTACTTCATACTGCTACTAACCATCTCTTGAATAGCCTCATAATAAGAATGCAAAGAAATGTCAGTTATTTGGCTTCCCTTACGGACGATTTTGACTTCCTCTCTTCCAGCTTAATAATTAATAAAAATACTATAAGACGTCCTTTAAATTTTTAATTTTGATTTAATTTGCGATTTTTCAACTTATTTTCCAAAAAATGTTGTTTTCCTTGAATTTTCTTTGTTCATCTTTATTGTATTCATATCATTGCAATTGTTCATATGATTATTGTAATTGGGCTTTAGCCCTTCTTTATATTTAAATGAATAAATAAAAATTGAATAAACACTTTATATTTCGGTAAAATGGGCTACATTCTTCAACAACGTTGACTTCTTCATTGAAATTGGTTTCCCCAACTTTGTCGAGAGTGGTTTAGTTCAGACGAGAAGATTTCAAGCGACGTAATTTTTTTCTACTGTGTTTCAATATCAGTTAGATATCGACATGTTACTGGCACGATACGAACTAAATCACTCGCGACGAAGTTGTGGAAACCCATTACAAAACGGAAGTTAGTGAAAAACGTTGTCTATTTCCACGAAAAATAAAGAGTTACAATATTAAATCGATTTCGACGGTTAGGCCATCATCATTAACAAACAATAACTTTTTGTTTGTTATTGTTTGTTACTGATGATGGCCTAACCGTCGAAATCGATTTAACATTGTAACTCTTTATTTTTCGTGGAAATAGACAACGTTTTTCACTAACTTCCGTTTTGTACTGGCACGAAATTTAGAACAAAGTTATTACGTTTTAGTTATTAAAAATTAATTATAAAGTTTTTTCCGTCATAATTGATACCTATTCATCTGTTTTAAGTTTACATTGATAACATGATAATGTGATGTACTACAGTGTTAACTTTCTGTTGCAAAAGGTAGTAATGATGAGAGGTAGCAAGTCAGTGACAAGTACAAATACTGATCCGGATCAATGTTAATTAAAAGTTTGTAGCTCAAAGACGTAGTATCAAGTTGTTCAAACAAGTAAGGGTAGAAAGTTAAGAACACAGTATGTGTTGTAAATAAAGTTGGACCTCCCAACCATTATTATCATATTATTACTAGCAGATCATGTTGAACAACATGTTCGTCCCTTATAGTCTTATAAACATTAAAATTTTGTGTGAAGCATGGTGATAGCATAATTAATACGTAGCATTTCATGCCATATTGAAACTTTTCCAAATTGATGACTCCCCTAATCGAATTATGAATTCTCCAAACCTAATTGAAAATTTCCCATATTGAACTGAAAACGTTTCTTACCAATTTCAGAACTTGCTAAGTCTTTTTTTTAAATGTACAGTGTCTACAGAAATTTTGGGACAAGCTCAAGGAATCGATTTTAAAGCTCATTTCTGATCAAAAGTTACGCGTAGTGATTATTTATTTATTAATTTTTTTAAACGACTTGTTTTCAAGTTATTCAATTTTTAAGATTTTTATCGTGTTTTGTAACTTATGAAATTAAAACGGCCATAACTCCTTCTAGATAGCAAATTTTCGTAAATTATCGCACAATGTTATGTTACATTGTTTTGAACAATGAACACACTGAGTGAAATTAAATTGTTATAACCAATTTTATGGAACAAAACTCTTTCTAAATAATAGTCTGCTATTCAATAAAGGATTTTGGAGTTTTAACTTTTTTGCAAATTTTACCGATTTTTAACATTTTTAATTAAATTTAAGTACATTTTTCAGCATACTTTTGTACATCAATTTTCGAATGTTCTTTTTTTATAGTTTATAATCTTTATTTGAGCAATATTCTGCTAAAATGTCTCAATGTAACGGTTTTTAGCAGCTTTTAAGTGATTTTTCACCGGTTTTTGAAATTTGACCAATTTAATGTACTAAAAAAAAGGCTGGCCAACGAACTTGTCCTTTTGTTTGGAAATCTTAATTTTTTGGCGCAAGAACGGAATTTTTATCACAATCCTAAGAACAGTTATCATCTGGAAGGACACACACACACACACACACACACACACACACACACACACACACACACACACACACACACACACACACACACACACACACACACACACACACACACACACAATTACAAATATATAATCCAGCCGCTAAGTAGGAAATTAGTAATTATTCCAAAGGTGTTCTTAGTTTGGCGCTTACTGTGATTCTAGGGGGAGTTATGACCGATTTAATGTCATAAGATACAAAACACGAAAAAATCGTAAAAATTGAATAACTAGAAAACAAAGCGTGAAAAAAAAAATAAATAAAAATAAATAAAATGAAAAATAAAAAAAATCACTACGAGTAATTTTTGAAATCGATTCCTTGAGTTTTTCCCAAAATTTCTGTAGACACCCTGCATATTTTATGGTTTCTTAACTATCATTTTTTTATAAATTAATTTTTTAGGACGTTCCTTTGAAGCTCTCATACAGTGTTAGTAGAGGCACGGCTTATTGACATTGATCCAGGGAAAACTCAAGCATGAAAAACGAAATTAATAATACCAGACTAAAAATCCGTTTCAGACCATTGCAGGAGGGGCAACCTTTTTTTTCACTATGGATAAAATAGAGATTAAGCCTCATACTCCCCCCCCCCCCCCTCTCAAAAGTGCACACAGGGTTCTAGAGAAGGTGCTCGGGGTGCCCCAGGCAGGGTCTTTAATCTTCCTATTCCTCATTATTCTTTCGCTCCTCCTCTTCCACTGCCCCAGCGAATGACCACAAGTGAAGTCCCCAATGTGATAGAGCCTTTAGTTCCAATCGGGGCATCAGTGGTGGTTCGTTTTACACTGGTGCCTCATGAAGTTTTGGAAGTAGGAAAACAACCAAGAAGGCGAGACTACCAGTGAATCCAGAAGTTATGTAGGAAGCATATGGTAGGAGGCGTATAGTAGCAATGGTATACTGGAGGGAGATGGAGATGTTTTATCCCACCTTCGGGAATTTATGAACTGTTGGGATCCACTCTTGAGTGTTCTCAGCCACAACCCTGGTCCAGCTTTCACCAGGGATCCATTGTCGAGCATTATATATACACAGGTGTTTCATGATGACACATTACTGCCCTGTCGAAAACTCCACTTCGGCTGGATCTTCTGGTATTTCTGCCGATGCTGGAACAAAGCACCATAGACTGTATAGCGGCTCATCCTCAACTAGTTGCTTCAATTGTGAAGACCCTCGAGAGCGGTGTCCCATGCCCACACAATTTCCAGCATGAAAAAGCGTTAAGTAGACCCTCTTTGATTTCCATACCGTCAGTTGTCTTAAACCACTTTCACAAGGTTCTAGTATCTCCCAACCAACTACACTGGTGATCTCCAGAGAGCATTTCAGTCAGTGGATAGTCCGGTTAGTCAAGAAATAAAAGCTTCATCTTGCGCTCTTGACGTCACTGAGGCCTTTGACACTGTAAGCATAATGGCCCTGACCTGCCTTTTATAGTGTATAAGCACCTGCTATTTTAATTGAATACGTTGCTCATCTCTACAGTGAAGGCGTGACAGTCCACCAGGCAAGATGTCAGGAGATGTTGTCATTGGGCTAGGAGGATCCTCTATCACCACTCTTCTTTTACCTGGTCTTGGATACAGAAGTGGGAAAGATCCAGCTAAAATAAGAGTTTGATCTCGCTTTCGGGGTGTAAGTAGGTATATTGGCTTTTGCAGATGATGTCATCTTGCAGTGCAGGCAACAGGGAGGACTCGCAGATTTCCTTCAATGCCATTTCTGAGCAGTTAACAAAGTGTGGAATGTGTGGAATAAATCTGGATCAGTCTCTGTGGTTCCACCAGGCCACCAGCATAAAGTGATTGATAACGGATTGTTTGTGAGAAGGAGTGACGTACAACCATTCAATTCCTAGGGAAGTGTAACTCCCTTAGTTATCGTTCTCCACATGTTGGAAACCTCTCAATTTATCACAAAATTTCATGATTCCTAAGCCGCTGTAGTGTCGAAGGAAGCTGATTTATAGCGCTAAGTTACTAACTAATAATGCATCGTAAACACAATGGCAATATATGTCTTGTTTTTCTTCCTAAAATAATCATTGTAGGTGCCTGATACTAGCCTAGTGATGTAATAATATTATGATGTAATAATATGAATATTATGATACAATAGTATGGCTAAAGCATGTGCATGTTTCCAATAATTTAAGCCGACGGCTTTAAGTCACTAGCAACCGGGTGGGGGGGAGCGGGAAGGAGCCCCCTTGAGAAGCCCGAAGGGCCGCGTTTCTATTCTTTATTATACTTTTTTACTTTAGTTTGTTTTTAGTATATACATGTATGCATTATACATGACGGCAGTAGGCACTTGATAACTTGTTAGAAGAACTAAGGATTTTATTATGGGTAAAAACTATAAAACAATAAATAGTGATAGTAAGAGAAAAAAAGATAATAGAATTCGGACCAGAGATTCAATTATCCTGTACCTTACATTAGTAAACCCAAACCTGTCTTAGCAATACAGTACCTACACATGCATGTACCTACATATATGTAGTGCATAGGTGCCCACTCTTCACTCATCTACGCATTGTGTTGAAGAATGATTAAGTTTGGAAAATTTTCCATTATGTGAGACATTGTTCGTTTGATTTGGAATGTACTCAATTCTATTTGAAAAACTCTTTGTTAAACTTGGAATAATAACGCGTAGTATGCTAATAGAGCGAAGCTAATGTGGCACCTAAGCGGTGTGTCGTGAGCGGGTGGTGAAACTGAGCGTATCATCTGCTGCTCACTTTAAATTGGTCAGAAAGGGATTTCATTGGTTTTTCTACTTTCATACTACTTAGGGAATGTAACAAAAACCTTGAGAGCGGTAAGACCTAATCATATGTATATCTACATCTAAACACACGTGCCTGATTTGTGGTTTACACGCGTCTCTCTTATATTCTCTGTTATTCTCTCCTCTTTTATTCAGTTTTCTTGTGAAATCGATATCCCGAAGTACCGATAGCTTGAAATAACGTCTACCGTAATGTTTTGCCATATCCAAAGGTTTTCCACTTGGATATTTTCGACCATACAAAGTAAACCACTCGAGAAGCATGATTATAGGAATGAATTTTAGTAGATCTGATTTATGTGATCTCAAATACCAGATAGAATAACCTAAAGAGAGATGAACTTCAGTTAAGTTCACAGTATCGTTTACATACGTTTTGTGAGAGATTATTTGAAAATAAGAGAATGAGAGAAAGAAAGAGAGGGAAAAATAAAATAAAATAAAATAGGTAGTATTCTTTCACCTTTCGGAGAGTGGTGTTTCATGTTATTCTTCGGAATGCAAAATATTCGTGGCCTATATGATTCACATTAACACCGGGAATTGTTATTTTACTGAAAAAGTACGAAATTTCACTCCTGAGCACACAAACGTTTTTAGAAAACTTCCAGCCGTGCAGCATTGCCGTTCGAGTGAATTGTAATTTGAGCACTTCGCGTGACGTGTAGTCATCACATTTCAAACACATAATCTAAAGGTGATTATTATTGGGAGACCGGATTTCTGAACTATTTACCTTGGAATGAAAAAGGCTGAGGAAAGGCCTAGTAACTCTATATTTCCACCGTCAAATTTCAATCTATGGAATTGCTGAAGACCATAAATCAATATGTAGTACAACTAAGTTGTTTGTCCTAGATAAATAAAAAAGCGTAAATTGCAAAAAATTAAGGCAACTGAACCCCCCACCACCACAAACCATCGATTTTAGCGAATTTTTGTAGAAAATAAAGCTATTGCATCGGCTCCAAAAAACTAAAAATTTAAATTTTCGTAAAATTTCTTCGTCGGAATCCGTTTTGATGCATTCTGAAACTGATCTTAGATTTTAAAGCTTTTTCATACGTATGTAGATATATATGTATGTGACAATCAAGACAATAGCTCTACCTTAGAATTGAAATGAAAATTCCGTTCTTGCGCCAAAAAATTGAGCTTTCTAAACGAAAGGATGAGTTTGTTGGCCAACACTTTTTGAGAACATTAAATGGTCAAATATCAAAAAATGTACTCAGAAATAATTAAAAATAGCTTAAAAAGGCTAAAAAGCTTTAAATTCATGTTTTTTTAAAGCAAAATTAAAAAAAAAACTGGAAAATTGCTTGAAATCCTATTTCTGTTTCGAATCGAAGATTATTTAGAACAAGTTTATTTGCCATGTTGAAGTTGGTGCTCAACAATTCATTGCCCTCACAGAGCTCAAATTGCAAAGTAATGTAACATAAAATGTTACTATAATTTACAAAAATTCGTTCGTTCGATCATGCTGCATGGCTGAAACTTTTTTGCTTTCAATGGATTCTTATTGGAAATAGAAAGTTTCAGGCGGAAAGAAAAACTGAGGAATTAGTAAGACACTCTTCCAAATAATTTCTTCCATGCCCTCAGCGGATACCGTCTTCAATTGGAAATCACGGAATCATAACACCTTTGTATATCACGGTCATAAAAGATAAAAAAGAAGATCTCATCATATGGATAGATGAAAACTTGAAACAGGGGCCAAAAACCTAAGCGAAATGGCGACCGAGTTCCAGTGTAACTTAATCGCGTTTCCTGTAAAACCCTTTCTTTTTTTTTGTATTTAGGCATATCTTTCTGAAAAACGGATGAAGATATGGCAATCCAGTTTTCTAAGTCTAATAGAAAAGTTCTTGAACTGTCTCGTCTAGCCAGATGTTGAAAAGAGTGTTTGGATAATTTAGCATCCTAGAGGAAATTCAGTAAATGAAAATCATGACTAAAAATTTTTGAATTAAACAAAATTTAGATTTTATTTTCCTTAACCCCTGAAGAAAAATGGAGTAAAATAAGAGAGATAGGTCGAGCGATACCTGAGGAAATTGTACCGGAAATCACAGTTTTTTATTGTAGGATTGGGTTCCGGGTCCACTTAATTACAATCACCGTGGGTTTGTATTATCAGCGAACAATTAGGTATATTTGTAACAATATGTATGTATTCACAAATAATAACACTTCCAATACTTCATTATATTTGCTCTGTATGTGTGAGTATTTCGACACGAGTGTGTTAGGTACTTATAGTCGTCTTCATCTAGGGGAAAAAACACGGGATTCGGAAAAGGATTGAACCAAGCACTGGAAATCCGTAACAGCGCGAGAGCCCTCGCCTGGGAACCACTTAGGGCTTATCCTGGAAGCCAGGTGATTGTCGCGCAGTGCTGACAACGCGAGTTTCCGTAGTGCTTTCGTCTCTTTGGAAGGTAAACAATGGGGATTTCCTGAAAGTTGGGTGACTCGGCGGAGAGGACCCAGACCGCGGACGGCGCGGGTGCGGTGGGGGCACCTGCCAAGACTCGACGGGATTATTGTCAAGTTATCGCAACGCGTGCTTGACTGAGGTTTGATAAGGCGGACTCGGCTAGGATATGGCGCGGAGTTCCCGAGAGATCACACATTCGTATCCCAGACCCCGCTATCAGCTTCCCCGTCTTTCTGTATCCAAACACCCGCTGTACTTGGCGTTTGAGAACTCTATGCCGAGGCCTCGCTCGTACCGGGGAATGCTTGTTTTAAAATATCTTTAGGTTTTATCTCGTCTTGGTGTAAAACCTGTGGTCTCCTCTCGTCAGTTTTGCAACGGTTGAGAATGGAAGTATTTTGTCGCAAATTAGCTAGGTATTCACTTACACAGCATTGATGCCTAACTCCCATGTTCATTTATTTATTATTGTTTCTTTCCCTTCCGTCATCAAACATCACTACTGTGTTCTTGAAAAACTTTCTGAGCCAGAACGAACTGCATCCCAATTCAATATTATTATATAAATCCGTGGTATTTCAAGGAATTTCTTATATTTAATTAAAATGCCATATTATATCTTGCTTTCCTTTCTACCTCAACAAACTGAGTTTGACTTACATGTATGTATCAAACCGTTACCTATACAGGCCTAGATAATTCATCTATTATGAAAAGACTGCATAGTTACATTGATCACAACCAGTAGTACGCACACTCCAGAGTCAAATTTCAGTAATAATCCATAATCGTTGCCAAGATTCCCGAAGCGTTGTGTGAGAGTTTCCGTGAGATCCAAAATAATGCATGTCCGTCGCTCTCGCGCCGGGCGTCATTCTCAAGTTCTTGAAGTGCTGTGGTTGGTGATAGACGAGGATCCGAGAACCGGAAAATCATCTTTTCCGAACATAGCTCATTCGCTATTAGTACGAGTTGTATCTCTTATGATACTGCAACCCCCCCCCCCCCCCCCTCTCTATGAGTGTGGATTTAGGCCCCATTGCACCTCTGGGGGCGACCTAAGTCAGTTACAGTTGTTGGTGTTCGTTCAATCTTCTGTAGATTTCATTCTACATATTATTTTTGTGCGGAGTGGACTGTTGTGGAATCATCCCTAGAAGTGTGGACGATCCATCGTGAGTCAAGTTGTACTGAAACCATGCAATTTTGATTTGGGAATAAATTGGTATAATCGCTACATTCAATAGGATTTGGGTTAATACAAACTCCAAGAAGTTTATATCTGTAGTGACAATTCCCAGGTGAAATGAGGTCTGGATCAATACCTTTCTTTTCTATAGCCAGTGCGCAAAACAATGTCGAATGAGGGATTGACAGATAATTTTGAGAATGGTAGGCTAAAGGCTCCTCAAACAACCCGCACTCCATTTCATCACTAATGAAATTCATCCGCTAATCAATATCATTCTATTCAGAACACTTCACCTTATTGGAGGGCGATGTAATTCTACTTGCCAGCGCACCAAAAATTGCTTCCACTTTAAACTGGTAACCATGCTGATGGTTGACAACCTCTGCAACCCGGTACTCTGGAGCTCATAATATTAATCAGCATTCATCTCAAGTAATCTCTTCGAGAATTACCCTTCCGTTCAATATCTTATTTTTTAAAGCTTTTAAACTTGCGTTGAATGTTTGGTCGGTGAAGGTCAGATATCGATTGATGAACAGTCGATTAGCATCACCGTCTAATATCCTTAGAACGAGTTGATAGGACTTTTCTCTGACGAGCCAACCTGAGGAACCTAACTTTGTCATATCGGGGTAAAAAGATGACCATGATAAGTACTTTCTGATATTCTGATTCATTCGATCATGTGGTATAACGCCTTCAAAAACAATAATAGATTATCAACGAATCAATCAAATCGAACATTCTGAATGCCATCTCCGGCGAATTCAATTATATAGGTAGAAATAACAGCCACTCACAAAAGCAGTCACATTGATATCACGGCTAACTGGCCAGATATTCGAGCCGCCTTAGTAGGAGTTTAAACTCGTTAATTGCTCAGGTGTAAGGTGACGAGCTGTACTCCGTTAATAGCTCAAACTCGTTCAAGTTTTTGGTGAAAGTGGGCCTTAAACGAGTTTTGGGTTGGTAAAAGACACCAAAGTTTAACTTCGAGATTAGTTTTAATGGAGTTTGGCTCAACTCCGTTAAATAATTGTATGTAAAAGGTTCAGCCTTTGCCATCTTTGAATAGTCGAAATTATTGAGGCATAATATGAAGAGGTATGATGGCGCGAAGTCACTGCAAAAGGCGAGACTGAAATGTAAAAAGTAATAAAAGGGAAAAAAAAAAAAAAAAAAAGAGAGAGAGAGAGAGAAAGAGAGTTTGACAATTAGACACTACTGATTAATATTTGAAACCAGTGCAGTACACCATCTCTCCCTGATTCATATCATCTCATAATTGTTGATTATAAGATATTACGTGATTATGATGTTATTAACATAACATTTGAGTAAAAATAAACGTATACTGACCATTACGTACCTGGTGCCTCGAATTTCGGCTCGGTCGACGAATATTTTCTACGTCCCGTTCTCCTCGACTAATTATTCAATGAACCGCCCCCTGCATAGGCTCCCCCGTATGGCGAATCTGCTTATCGAGATGAATCCTGAACTGGACTTCTTCAATTGCACCACCACCATCCTCAAAAATCTGGTCGCATCGACGGTCTTTTAGCCAGTCTCATCATTTAGCCAATCAATTAGTCACACATATTATTTCTTCAAAGACTTTTCTCTTCGATTTTTCCTTCTTTTTTATATACCAAATTGTTACCAATTTTTTTTTTCTCCTCTGTTACATATTATAAATTATTAATAGTGTTCAATGTAATTGGGCGCCGCCCGTATTGTAAATAAATAAATAAATAAATAAATTACTTCATAGGATCTTAACACCTGATAAAGACAATTTAGTAATAATTCTATTGGATCTGATTGCAGGTAAAGCTCGTGAAGAGTAACTGAAACTGTCTCTTCATTGATAGCACGTGCGGATCATTGGTATGTTGTTGCCCTGAACTAATTACGAAGGGTTTTTGTGATATGTTGTAATAAATTTTTATTATTATTCACATCGAAGATTTTTCGTTTAACTTAGAGAGCCTTCGAGTACAATCTAAACTTGAGGAACTGAATAGTACCTAAGTCTAACTGCTTTGATAATCCTTTTTCTGGTCGATACCAGTGATGAAGAGCCTTATTTGATCTTGGAAGTACATGTAATCAGGTCTATGTTATTAGCTAATGTCATTCTTCTTTACCACCTCAGCTTCACTTCTCATTGAACAGAAGCAAGATTATAATTTTCTCTTGTATAGAGCGGAGCAGAGGTTGGCCATGACTTGGTATTGGTCTGGCATCTGATTGAGTTGAAAAATGTGTCATTGTGTTCCTCATTACCAATTCTACAAACATTGAATCTTCTTTTTTACGACTCACTGCACTGTTATGGTATGCTAATTCAATTTATAAAAACCTTTATTGTTCGATCATAGATATATTAATTATCATTATTACTCATGTTAGGCGAGTCACTGTTGATCACTTAAAATTCAATTTACATTTAAAATAAGTTTATAATATTTTAAATAAAAGTGTTATAAGTTGGGTGTGGCATATTGCTTTCGCGTATCCGTAACATGAATGTATAAATTTGAATAATCCTAAAATATTTCATAGTTGGTTCCTATGGTTGTGGGAAACAGTAAATCAAAGTGTTGCGTAAAACGTCAAATTCAGTCAATTAGGAAAGAGAAAATGTTGATTGATGTAATTTACGTTCTCGTATTAGCAAAGCGTAGTATCGTCATGATAACATTGAAACTGAAAGGGGACCATATACAGCCTAACCCATACATTCTCTGAAAATATCATGAAATCAAACAATACCTGTGGAAATTAATTTTGTTACAAGGATTTCAAATTCGCCCATACGCAGCAGCTACTATTGATAAATATTTAGCGATAAATATTTTTCCATCTCCAGAAATTAGAAACATGCTCCATCGACTTATAGGTATCCAAAGAAGCAAAATGACAGAAAGCTGCGACGTTTGAGTGTCGTGACAGGCGCAAAAATATCGGTACAGTCAGGATAAATTTTCTCACTACGAAAATGGAAACACAACGTGTCGCCATTAGCGAGGGGACTCAATAAATACAAAAACCCAAGTAAAACGAACCGGGGATTACTGTGCAAATTGTATGTAGTTTGTCATTTATAATACTCTCTTCACACGTCTACAAAACTTACGGGCGCCTCGTATCTTTTGTACAGGCGATTCCTGTAGTGCGGTAGTGTGTGATTCACACTTACCTAAACCTCCCTCGTGTGGTCGCACGCGCGGTGCAGTGATTCGCCATAATTTTATTCAGACCCTTCAGAATTAACGAACTCAATCAACGTAACTCATAGGTGTCACATTTATCAGTTGTTGAATCGGAGCACTGGATCATATCATCAAAGCTTTTCCTTTTAAGTCTGTAATCAGGGTTTTTTTTTTAGTTTTAATTTTAGAATTTAAGGTCTGTTGGTACCGAATTGGTCGATATGTAGTGGAATGAATGGATGGGGAGCAAAGCATGTTCCAGCCATGTAGCATTACCATATACATGAATTTTGTAATATTTCACATTACTTACGTCATTTTGTTTTTTAACTGGAGCACATTGTGTGCACAGAAATCGTTCAAGTTAATAAGATAATGACAAGAAAAGTTTAAAAAAATTATATCTAGCAAAACAAAACAATTTCAGGACTTTTATGCATTTGTTGGCATTTCTATTGATTTTTTTTAAAATCACATCTTCTCAACACAATTATATCAACATATCCCTATCATATCTAGCAATGAACTGAGTTGATAAGCTTTCTGATCGTTCAAAAGTTCGAAAAAAATTTTTCGCTCAAAATCAATATCCCTGCCTGTATTTTGCGCTTCAAAGCTTCCTGATCAATGTTGGTTCCTTGTATGTGCCATTTAATTGTTACATCTGAAACTATGGAATGGTTTTTTTTTTCTATTTTTGACGAAATTCCCCATGGATTTCATTGCCGTCCGATCAATAGTAGCGTGTGCAATTGTGCGAAAGCGAATTTACTATAACATCTATCTTTAATGATCAATAGGACTGATTTCGTTCAAACTCGGTGGAGGGGGAGAGGTGGGATGGTGCCGATGAATTTAATGACACTTTGTTGTGGCAACTATTGCGCAAGCGCAAACCTGGAATCGGTTGTAACAGACAAAACTCAAAGACCGATTACTTATTCAGTACTTAGCTATGCCTTTGATGGTAGAGTGTGAGCAATCGGGATCATGAATGTAAACCCTGTTTCGCATGTTTGCACGGACACGCTGATATTACGATTCTATTGCGAGTAGTGAGGAAGATATACCCCCCCCCCCCCTCACTGCCCAAAAAATGTGAAGTGTTTAAATGTTTATGTTTAAGCACATTTTTTGGAATTCGAGCATTTTATTGTTTTCAAAAAGTGCTATCCAACCAAATATTGTTCAGGTCGTTCCGTTGAAGTTAGGCCATACAATTATATTAACAATGGTTCTTCTACAATAGAATGGATTGATAGAATTGATCAACGAGAGTGTCGGACAACCCAAGCATGACAGAAATAATAACCGAATACAATTTCGTTTCAGACCGATCTATAACCGAATCTATGAAAAATATCGGTAGTTGTTGGTCTGAGTTTGTGCGTGTGACAAAGTTTGACAACGCTGCATAGACTACAATTCTTCATCGAATTTGGGGATTATTAGTTTAGTCTAGTTGAACAAAAAATCTCGGAATTGAGAACGGAGAAAAAGAAACTGGTATCCCGAAAGAATTGTTTTTTAAACAGAATACTGTCTACGCTGCCAATGCGCTTTAGTTCACATCCTTTTTTACGGTTTTGTTGTTCTATATTTGCAAGAAACTGCGTGAACGTCGAATTTACCGTCAGACGGGTGAATGGAAGGGTTTATTGCCGATTCTTTTTAGAGCTGCCCAAGCTACAATTTTCAAATGAAATTCGTGAATATTATTTTTTTCTCTCTCTGTTGGGTTATTTTATTATTTTGCTGTGTTAGGTTACTTATTAAGTGTTTGGTCTCTCGGTGGAGTCATTTTGAATAAATTGAAATTCAAAATTATGAGAGGGTGAGCGGCAATATCGATAAATCGTAGTATTTTTAACCCTTTTCTGTGAATCATCCTTCATTTCATTTTACAACTCGTTCATCTTGATAGTTGTAAAACAAATACGGGACGGTTCATGTTGAATTATAATGTATACCTATACATAGAGTATTCAAGTTGAATACGTTATGTATATCATAAATAGGTAATGTATTCATATTGGATAATGATGGAGGGGACTCAAAAAGCAAAACCGTGATCAATTCACCACGTACCGTTCAGTTTGATACTTTATTGCAGGGAACCTAAATTAATCTCGGCGCATCTAGTTAAAACCAAATAATCTCCAAAGCAAGAATAATTATTTAGATTTACTGAATCTAAAACAAACATTTTACTCAATCTTACAATCTTACAAACCAGACATGAAGACGTCCCTCAAATGTATGCATTACCACTTTTATCCAAAAAGTGTGCTTCACATTTTTTTAAAGAGGTTTTATATCGTTAGAGGCTTCACATACCATAATCAACCAGCTCAAAATCCAATCCTAATTCAGTACTTGGGAAATAATACCAAGTATGACACGAAAGCCTTCAAACAATCATGAAACATATTACTTAACCACTCTTCGAAATCACCGGTTCGGTGCACTGATAATAACGGCTAACGGCATAATGTCACTAACCCATGCGCTACGTGATGGTAGTTGAATTGAATAGAATACGAAATGTGGCAGTTGCGAACTTAGGCGTACGAGTAGTAGTTGCCGTCCGCCCAGTTTTCAAAGGATGCGACAATTGAACACCCTTTCTAATCAACTGTTTCCGTCTATGATGACCTTACAACTCCTGACGTCACCGAAATCTACGTAATTCGTCCCAATTCGCACTCCCGAGTTATTCCGAGTCTGGTACAGTCAAATCCATCAAATTTTGTAGTATTCGATATTCCTATTGATTATAATGCGTTTTGCAGAGTAGAACTATTAATTGTACATATGTGACCGTGCAAGGGAAAAAAGAGTTTAACATGCCAAGGCATTTTTTTTTCTCAGGAGAAAAAAAAAAACGAAGATTGGGTCAACAAATGACTTTTTTTTTCTTTTTTTTTTTGGGGTCCCAAAACTATCTTTCTTTCCCCAATAACCATCAAATCTTGAATTTTCTACATTTTTCATTGTATTTATAATCTCGAAAAACTGCAGTCTTGCAAGACTGCTGAAAATCTGCTGAAACCTGTTGAAAATTTGCAGTTTTCGGGCCCGTTTTTTTCAAACTTTGAACAATTATAAATTTTGATCGGAAAGCGATAGGAAAAAAAAGATTTTGTTCAGCATGTGGAAAAAAAAAAAAAAAAAAAAAAAAAAAAAAATAGGTAGGTACCTATATATAAACTCAGATTTGACGTCTGGCAAGCAAAGCTCTCTTTTCACTTGCACGGTCACTAATAATGCAACAGAATCATTATTACGGAGTGGTAGAGAATTTCAATGTAGTACTGTGATTTTTATATGTGTGTTAACCAATGACATTGATATTCCAAAGAAATTCTAGTTTCATTAATGCAAAATTACGGGATACGTCGTCCAAAAATGAGAACAAAAATTGATTTTGGAGTAGAAGTGGAAGAATTTCCTAAACTTCCTAAACAGCCACCCATTATCGTATAAATGTGGTACTGAACCAAAAGAACGATAAGAACTAACAATATGTTACAGTGTTCGTATAATAAAATGCTCACTTGCATTAGAGAAACAAAATAATCATGTCAGTGGACTCAGTGACTAATGTTCTGCCAAACCCAGACACTCCTTGAAAGTTGTACGCTAGTCGTATTCCAGTAGAGCCACCTTACCTACACGATTGGTTTTTAGTAACAAGAATGAAGAGAATTACGATACTAAACGCCATCCCGAACTACTGACATTCACTTCCCCTCCCGCTCTCATTCCCTCCCCATCTCTCTCTCTCTCTCTCTCTCTCTCTCTCTCTCTCTCTCTCTCTCTCTCTCTCTCTCTCTCTCTCTCTCTCTCTCTCTCTCTCTCTCTCTCTCTCTCTCTCTCTCTCTCTCTCTCTCTCTCTCTCTCTCTCTCTCTCTCTCTCTCTCTCTCTCTCTCTCTCTCTCTCTCTCTCTCTCTCTCTCTCTCTCTCTCTCTCTCTCTCTCTCTCTCTCTCTCTCTCCCAACATTGGTGTTGAGTGGTCTCAGAACATTCGATGCTAAGCTGGATCAGCCCGGAGTAGATGCATGATTTTTCATTTTCGAGGGCTTCTTCACCCTTTCGATTTAATGAACGTAAAAGCGCGCGGGCCTGGGATTAGTTCACAGAATACTCGGGATGGAGGTTCTGCCGTTCCCCTTAAATTCAATAACCTCCCTCAGTGGCGCGTACTCGGTCAGTAGCCTGAATATAAATTATTTCATCTACCCTCAGGTACATGGTTCTCTGTTATTGATGATTTTCGGTTACCTACACCGTCTGTATTGAGTTTTTCCTTAACAGTATATGAATGATAGAGGTTCAATAATAAAAATGGTTTCATGGTATAATGGTTTCTGATGCTATTTACAGAAGTATTTTGACAAAAGATAGGTAAGTGCGCTACATTCTCGTAACGTAGAAAATGCGTAGTTCCCATTAATTTACCTCCCCCCCCCCCACCTTTTTTTTCAAGGTTGTTTTCTCAAAGGTAAAATCAGATTTATCAAGATAGCCGTGAGAGACCACGTTCTGAGTTATGTAGGATTTAATCCTACTGTATTTTTCACTCAATCAATACATATTCCGACTATGAAAATACGTTAGTCCATACGATTTTTGAAAAACTTATATTTGCAGTTAACGGTTTAGCTGCAAATATAAGTTCTTCAAAAATCGTATGGAAAATGGAATGGAAAAAATCTCAAATGTCACTAAAGTCCAGGTGATACTAATAATGATTCAATAATAATTAGTTGAAGAATCTTCAATATCTTCCCTTTTTAATGATTATTATTGTTGTCTAACCCCAACTTCTTGCATAAAATCAGATGACTTGGTTTATTGAGTAGTTTTTTAACAACATCAGTAATTTGATTTTCGGTACCTATTTTCTCCACAGAAATTTCTTCTTCTCCGACAAGATCGCGTACAAAACAGGAACGAGTTTTAATTATTATGTTTTGTTCGCCTTTGGTACTCCGGGTTGTGCGTCAATCGTATGGCTGCTTCGTTGCCCACAAACGATTTTCGAACTTCTTCTAGTTTGTCCATATCCTCAAATAGCTTCTTCAGCCAAATTATTTCCCGCGCTTCTTCACTAGCGGCGACGATCTCTGACTCAGAAGTGGAGATTGCCACAGAGCTTCGGAGCTGGCTGAGCCACCAGATTGTACAGCCTCCTACAAGTAGAGATATTACCCCTAAGGTAGATCTTCCAGTCTCTCTATCTCCTCCGTGGTCTGCATCACTGTAGCTCTGTTGTGTTTGTGCTTTGAACGTATTTCTCCTGTGCGTTGTTCCGGAGTTGAAAGTTCCTAGGAGATAATGGAATATTCTTTCTACTTTGTTCCAGTCCTTGTTTTATGGTTTCTCAAGGCTGCGAGACGCTGCTCTTACGGCATACGCAATGTTCGGTCTTATACCAACCACATGAGGGCTTCGACGACTTGCCTGTTGGGAAACTCTTAATTCTCATCGTCTTCGTGAAGATCATTTCCTTCTTTCACTATAGGTGTAGGCACTGGCTTGCTTCCTCCCCTCCCAAATCTTTCAAGAATCCTCTTGGTATACGCCTTCTGAAACACTTTAATTTTGTAACCGTCCTTCTCATTTTTCAAACCTAGGAAATATGAAGCTGGTTTGGTTATGATTTTAAATTCTATTCGAAATCCGCCGAGAAATGACCTCATTTCTTCTTCATTTGTTGAAGCTACCTACTAGCTAATCATCGACAAAAAGAGCGATTGCAAGGATTGTTTATCCAGATTTTCTTATGAACAAGCAAGGATCAGCTCTGCACTTACTTTGAATCGTAATATCTTCAGATGTTGAACGAATCATATGTTCCAAAATCTGGGAGCTTGTTTTAATCCGTAGAGACTTTTGATTAATCGGCACACTTTTCCAGTCCCATCACTGTGTCCTTTGGGTTGCTTAATGTATATTTGATTTCCAAGATTGCCACAAAGAAATGCTGTCTGCTCGATAAATGCCGATAAATGCATGTTCTTTTCTTATGCAGTACTCAGAATGGAGCGCGTATGGTTCCAAGCTTTGCGACTGAGCTGAAAGTGTGATTGTACTCCTCACCCTTCTTCTGAGGAAAACCTTTTGACACAAGACGAGACTTACTGTTATGCAGAGTTCGCAGTAGGTAACAAAACTATTAACAAGGTTTATTAAACTCAACACCGCAATAAAAAGTTGTTACTCATTCGAAACGTAATTTCTGAATAGTAAACATTGCCAAACACATGTTGAATTTTGAGGTCCGATTATAATAATTAACGAATGAAGTTCTGTTGATGGTTCTTCACTCCCCCTTCAACTGAACTCCCAGACTCTTCCTCAAATTCACAAGTGAGTTCTTCGGCAACGCCTTTGTAAGAATGTCCGCCAACTGTTATTTGCTAGGAACATACTCAAGATCGAAAAAGCCTTCGGTATATTTTTTTTTCACAAAGTGATATCGTATATCTATGTGCTTTGTGCATTTATCGTACTCGGGATTTCGTATCAGCTTAATGGCACTCATATTGTCCAAAAACAGTTTTGGATACGGACATGCATATCCTAAGCCATTCAGAAGCCTTTTTAACCAGACAAGTTCCTTAACAGCCTCCGAAGATGCCACATACTCAGATTCTGTCGTTGACATGTCTAACTGTTTCAGTGTCAAATTTTCAACAGCAGCTATCGATAAAATTGTTCTGATAGAATCAAAGCGAACCACAGGACTAAAGGTCTCGTTGTAATCCAGTCCGTGTTCTTGACTAAAACCAATGGCTACTAACCGGGCTTTCCACCTCTCTATTTCACCATCCTTTTTGCGTTTCACCCTGAAAACCCATCTACAATCCACTAGTTTTCTCCCTGGTATTGGCTCAACTAATTTCCAGGTTTTATTCTTATTCAATGATTCCATTTCGCTCTTCATTGCTTCAAGCCATTTTTCAGAATCTTCGCTTTCTATAGCCTCTTGATAGGTTCTGGTGGATATACTTTGACTGTAGCAAAACAACAATCAAAATTAGGAGGTTTCAACTGTGATCTGTCTCGAAGGTTATACCTCGGTTCTTGTGATGCAGTCGTAGGTAGATCTTCCAGTTCAGGTTCTATAGAGAAAACCTGTTGATCTGAAACTTCCTCGACAATCTGAGAACTTGTTTCAGTCATAACTCCTACGTCTACTTCTTGAGGATTCCTTTCATCTAAGACATCAATTGTTGTCTTATGGTTACTTTTTGAATATTCTGGAATAATTTCACCACCTAAATCTTGTTTTTCTACCTTTGGGAAATCTAAAACCACTATGCATTCCTTGTTTTCATATTTTTCTCTAATTTTAGAACATCTCTACTTTCCTTAAATATAACATCTCTACTTATCTCAACTCTATCCATATCAGGAAAATACACTTCATATCCTTTTACAAGATCGTCATAGCCAACAAAAATGCCTTTCTTACTTTTTGCGTCTAGTTTCCGCCTTTTCTCTTTAGGCACATGAACAAAAACTTGTGACTCAAACACGCTAAAATCTTTGAATTTGGGTTTCTGGTTTGTCCACAGTTCGAAAGAGGATTTTCCCTTTAAGAGATAAGTTTGATTTAGGATAAATGCTGCAGTATTCACTGCTTCGGCCCATAATCTCAAATTCAAAGATTTGCTGTGCAGTATTGTTCTTGCTGCTTCAACCAAAGTCCTAATTTCTCGTTCGGCAGACCCATTTTGTTGAGGTGTGTACACTACAGTTCGTTGGTGACTTATTCCTTCCTTATCCAGAAGTTTTTGCACTTCATCATTGCAAAATTTCAGTCCGTTATCCGATCTAAATGTTTTAATCTGATAACCCATTTGATTTTTGAATTTTCTGAGAAATAAATCCAGCTTTTCTCTTACTTCGCTCTTATGCTTAAGAAAATATACTTGCCGATAGTGTGAGAAATCATCCTTCAACATGAGAAAATACCTTGATTTTCCAACAGAATCTACCTGGAATGGTCCGCACAAGTCACTGTGAATAAGTTCTTCAGGTTTTGTGGTAGAGGATTTACTTTCTGGAAATGGTAATCTATGTTGTTTTCCTACAACACATGCGTCACAGAAGAAATTGTCTTCACCTGTAAAATTTATTTTATTAGTACTTAGATACTTTCTGACTCTTCTTTCATTTTGGTGACATAACCGCTCATGCTAAATCTTGAACGTCTCAGCATTGTTATTTACTAAACTTATAGGCTTGCAATCATTTGTAGTAATAACTTTTACATTCAACCTATACAACCTCTGGTATCGAGTGCCTTCCAGAATTGTTTGATTATTTTTAGTAAAAACGCACTTTCTCTCATTGCTTACCATTTTGAAACCCTTGTCCATAGCACATCCAGTAGAGTACAGATTCATTTTTAGGTCTGGTATGTAAAGGACGTTCTCAAAATATCTGTCCTGCCATCCGCATGATCTACGTATGCTAGGATTTTAATGTCCCCTCTTCCAGTAGCATACATGCAGTCTCCGTTTCCCATCTTCACAGGAATCTGTTCTGGCAAGGATCTGAAATTTGTAAATCAATTTTTCATACCTGACATATGGTCACTGGCGCCAGAGTCGATGTACCAGTTTTCGTCTACCGTTCCATCAGCAGCAAGAATTATTTCATTATAGCAGGCAACGTTCGCATGGCTCCTCTGGTTTTCCTTTTCCTGTTTCTTTTTCCAGTGGATACAATCCTTCTTCCAATGTCCGGGCTTATTGCAAAAAAAACATGGTCCTTTTGATTATGTTCTTCCTTCTTCATATGTTCCTTTTGAAGGTGATCTTCCAGTTTGACTCATCCCTGGCTTTCCATTTTTCCTCTGATGATTTAAATTTTCTTTCTTTTTCAGCAACGCCATTCTCTCTCCGGTTTCGCTTTTCTCTGATAACCGTGTTTCTTCTGTTAGCAATCTTGCTACAAGCTTCTCCATCGTTTGATTCTGTTCAGAATCCCAGGCACTGTGAAAATGACTGTATGTTGGGTGCAGCCTCATGAGGACTTTCGTAATCATAAACGACTCATCTACTGGAGCTCCTAAAAGTTTCAGCTGCTGTCCGATTTGTTCAAGTTTACTTACATGAGTAAAAATATCGTCTGAGGGATCCATTTTGTATCCGAAAAATTTCTTTTGAACGATATGTAAACTTGTCACTCCTTTTTGTTCGTACACAGTGTGCAGTTTATCCCACATATCATTAGCGCTTTCACAGCTTATAAGATGTAGCAATGGTGCTTTACCGACAGTTGATATAAGGGCCTTTTTGTACTTGGCATCTTTTATCTGCCAAATTTTTAATTCAGTTTTGAACCTCGCTTCGGTTTCAGCTTCCGTTTCGCCAGCACGTGGAGTTCTGTGAGGTTCAGGACACTCACCAGAAATTATATCAGCTTATTCGTGTGCATCCAGGATTATCTGCATCTGGAACTTCCAGCATGGCTAGTCACCTGTTCCTTCAAGACCGTCAATCTTGCTTACTTCCGCTTCCATTTCTGATTACTTCCTCTTTGAGACTCGCGGTGTCTTGTTCCTCTGTTTGCGTGTTCTGGGCCCGATAACCACTTAATGTTATACAGAGTTCGCAGTAGGTAACAAAACTATTAACAAGGTTTATTAAACTCAACACCGCAATAAAAAGTTGTTACTCATTCGAAACGTAATTTCTGAATAGTAAACATTGCCAAACACATGTTGAATTTTGAGGTCCGATTATAATAATTAACGAATGAAGTTCTGTTGATGGTTCTTCAACGAGCCTTATATTTTTCGATTGAGCCATCAGGATTCCTCTTTATTCGAAAACCCATCTGCCTTCAAGGCCCATACTCATTACTCAGGAACTACTAATATGTTTAGTTACCTAGTTGAACTGCCTCGCAGTCATATTTAACTATTTTGTTCACCTGAACATCCATTCTAGTACCTTTCCATCAACAACGACCTACTTATGATGAAATCATAAAAAACATTGGTACTGTAAAGGTGAGGGCTTAGTGTAACTGGACAAACCTACGAGTACAAGTGTCAAACCAACGTTTATAGCCAAAGTAAATAAATAGCTGAATAATAAAAATAAATCATACAACAACCTTTCATTGTAGAACTAATTTCGATCACCATCGATTCACGTAAGCATAGTGGCAATTATCATAAAAACATGGCTGTAAGTACACTTAAATAAATCACTATTTAATTCATTCGTTTGTATGTATAGAATACGTTCTGTGACTGACTTGAGGTACCTTGGGATGGGTGGGAACGATGGTAACGTAGATTAAGAAGAAGCTAATATTTTCGATGTTACCCCATTTGAGAAGTCAACTCGTTTTTCCCGTCAGAAGGAGTTCAAAAAACGATTTTAGGAGTATATCGTAAATTTTTATAACAAGCATTTTGTTATTATTGAATCCTAGCTTACCTACATAAACGCTCTTCAAAATTCAAAAAAAAAAAAAAAAAAAAAAAAAAAAAAAAAAAAAAAAAAAAAAAAAAAAGATAAATAAAATATTTGAATTAAAAGAAATACTTTTTTCAATTCGACCTGCTGTTCCTGAGCCACAAAGTGCATATGAAGATATACTGAATTTTCTGTTGTTCTGTTCGAGAGAAGCCGTCTCGATCGATACAACACACCAAGATCTATCGAAACTCTAACGAAACCCGTACTTCATAGGTGTTTCTGGGTGGTCTACAATATCGCCGCCACATCATGTAGGATCAGCACTAAAACTTATGCAGCAGATATCTGGTGTCTCACAAGTCTACGAACCAAACTCCAAGTCTATAATTCCCAAATTGTCGCCTGTAGCGAAGAACAGACAGTTTTTGTTTGTTCGTAAACCGTATAGACAGTTTCAGAATGCAGGTCGAATCAGAAACTCACGTCGACGTTCGTCAAAAACTTGGCGAGCCCTGGCTACTCGCGGGCTGTTGAACCAAGAGTTAAAAAAAAAAAAAAAAAAAAAAAATTATATATATATATATATATATATATATATATATATATATATATATATATATATATATAGTAGAAATATAGTATGCCTATTCTTACTTATGCAACTGTATTTTATAAAATAAAATAAATTTAAATTTTCTCCCTCTCGACGGCACTATATTTTCTTCGAATTATTTCCCAACCCTAGACACATTATTTTGCTGGTAATTAGACACCATTTACCATGTTTTATCGTATAATTTTTTGTAATATAGGTATGTACATACGAAAAAATTAACAAAAAACACTCTTCAAATATTCCAATTCGGTGTTTTGGAAAGAAAATCATTAAACATGGATGTAAATATCTACTAGGATAATTGAAAGAGCCATTCATTCGATAGAAAGAACTTAAACTGGTCGGAAAAAAGTAGCATCAAAATCCTAGCTGCGGCATCGATGACCTCTCATGTGAGTTGATCTTGGGAACGTACTGTACAGAGCAATTGAAAGATTCACTTTGTTCGCTTGTACGCGTACGATTACGTACAGGGGCAAAACCCGGGGAAATGGGGGGTTCTTGAATTTTGCTGTAGTGGGACAATGCAGTGGGAGCGGAAAAGCTCAGGGCGGCACGGTGCCACCGATGGAGACGACGAGTTAAGTCACGAAATGCAGAAACTAGTTTTACCGGTTCCATTTGAGTCGAAGGGAGGTGAGTTAGTTGTTGGGGCTGATTACCACTCCACCAGCGCCGGTGAATCGGACCCCCTACCCCCACCATTCACTCTTCCGATATATATATATATATATATATATATATATATATATATATATATATATATATATATATATATCCCTCATCATCCTTCCCCCTATCGCCACCTTAACCCGCTATCTCTTGATCCAACTCGCGAGCCGGTCGCGTGGCTCCCCAGTCCGAACTTGCCTCCCGGGTTTTCGGTCTCTCGAAGACAAACTGGAACAACAAAATAAATTTCAACTTATCGATACAGGTGGCCCTTGAGCGCGGGCAGTTTGACATAAACTCTAGGTCAAAGTACCTTCAAAATGTATTTGAGGGCCTGATTTAAATACAATCGTTGGTCATGTTCTATATCTAATAATACCGTTGACATAATATTCAACACTTTTATTCAAATTTTATTTCGGGAAATCTTGTTACCCAAGTACTTTCATTTTATTTCATCATTATTTTTTCTCAGAAAAACACGGAGGATGGATAACAAATTATCACTGATTGAATTATGCTAAATAAATATCAACTACACTAACAATTACAAATTTAAACGAATTAAATAACTAGATCAAACAAACAGACCTTCAGGTCCTGGAGTTCAATATGCTGACTGTATTACTGAACTGAAATAAACAGAATGAAAAGAGATATAGGAAATGTAAGAATGTGTAGAACTTCAAAATATCACCCAAAAAGCTTGAATGACTATAAACTGACTTGTTGCAAACAAAAATCAGCACTGGTTAAAAGGAATGAAACAACTAACACTCAGTCGAACTTGACATACGGAGCACCAAATTCGTGATTTGGAATTACGAAAATGCTCTTGCCAACTGTCGAATGTTGCCGTATTTCGATTCTTCGGTTACTCTGTGATGAAGAGTTCTTGTTTCTGGTATGCGTCTTGGGGTACAATACTTCATGAGCTATCCAGAAGATAACGACCTATGGATACAGAGTTGAGTTTACTGTACAAAATCCGTGCTTTGTCGTCACCAAAATGACACAGTTCTGAATGAAGACCGGCCACCAGAGCATCTTCCTTTTCAGATTAAAAATTTATATTTTAACTGATGTGTTATCCTCATCCGTTTCGTTTAGTTATCGGTTTTGTAAGGTAGGTTGTACGATATTTTCCCCTTCTCCTCACAGAGGTTACACCCGCTCTGGGATAAATTCAATGGTTTCTACTATGAACAATATACTGATTTGCCTGACAAATCCGGGAGGTCTGCAGATACAGATCAGTGCAGACTCTTCGCTTCAGTATACACCAACACCTGATGTTAGAAAAAGTTCCAAAGTACCTACGCCTTAAAGAGCAGGTTATATAAACAAAAATGAATAAAAAACCACCAATACCCGAAACGGAGTAACATCTTAATCATTTGAATAAAAATTAAATACAGAAACAAGTAAAGTTTTCACAATTCGAATAAAATCCATATTGAATAATTTCCTGTATTTACTACAGTTTTGGAAAGCGAGGTTTATTGTAAGCTAATCATTCCCCACCAAAAACCCATAAGGTACCTGTTCACTTCCCGAATGTGAGTTGGTTTAGTGGAAGCTTCAATAGAAATCCGCTTGGGAGCACGCTATCAACATGGTAGTTCATTCTCCAGTATATGAGCCATCCGTGAAGAATTCATTAAATTTATGGAGTTGTTGTTTTGTGCAATACGAAAGGTGTCGCCCATTTGTGTTTCTCTTTCCTTCACTAATTCATTGAACTGCTATACCCGAACATTACCCTTTAGTGTATCACTACATGAGTCAATGCTGCCAACTTTTGGTTACAAACTAGACTAGAATTATAAGTAGATTTAAATGCTTAATCAAGTAAACGTAGTGGAGAGTCTCAGTCAAAAAGGTGGCACACCTATTGGTAGCTCTGAATAAATGGTAGACCAACTCTTTATGACCCCCCCCCCCCCCCCCCCAACTCCTCCAACGTAGGCCCATCGTAATACCACTGACGTGTAATTATAAAGGGGTCATCAAGGTCAGATCAGCATAGACAGTACAGATATTTCTGAGAAGACGTAGTTCTTAACGTCACTTGTGGACATCATGGTAGGAGGAGGAGGGGGGAGGGCTAGAAATAATGAATGTAAAAAAATTAAATATAAAAAAAAATTAAATACAAATAAAAATTGCGAAATGTTCTTTTTATTAAGGTATACTCATTTTTTACATGTATATAAAGTTTTCATATATTCTGATTGCTACAAAATGAATTGAATTACTTCGCTTTTTCTTTAACCCATTAGCTTTATTTTCATTTTTTTTAACCAGAGCTCATAGTCTCGGAAGCAAAATTATTTGTACTAGCTTATTTGACGGCTAAGACTTTTTTCCTGACTCAAAATGCCATAGCTATTTTTACACAAAACAGACACACATAATGGTAGTAGTTGATTTGCTGATTCGCATCGTTACGTATTTCGAATTCGGTCAAAACCCGTGCAATGAGGGAGTTTCAGAATTTTTTTTTTCCAGCCCGATTGGAAACATTTCTTTCGATCATTCAGGCTGTTGGGAAAGTAAACAAGCTGATTACCTAACTTTCCTTTGACTCTTCAGGTATTGGAAAGTAAAAAAAAAGTTTGTGGAGTGGTTGGTCTGTTAAGCCCCCTTTTTTGTTGCATGCAACTTTTTTACGCCATGTGAAGGGAAACCTCTTTAGACCTCTCTCGTTAATCCCTCCAGGATTGAGCCGAGGGTGAGCAAAAAGTGTCCTGTGACGTTATTATTACTATTTGTGTATGAGATTTTCCTGAAATTGTTTATCATGATTTCGACAGGTTGCCTTGGACAGGCCATATGTACAGGAGACGAGTTTTTGCAAATCAAATAGTATATGAGTTATAATGTTCGTTTGGAGTACATATAACGCGCACCATGTCTCTTCTTAATCATCTGATTAGCGATTTTTCAACACTATCAACAAAAATTCTTCCGCAGAAATAAAACTGATTAAAAAAAAAAAAAAAAAAAAAAAAAAAAAAAAAAAATCAAGCCCCCTAAAAAAGGATGAGTTTGTGGGGATGGGGGGGGGGGGGGGGCTGCGCGCGCGCACGCACACACACACACACGAAACCAAAGTTGTTCAGAATGGTCTAAAACGAAAAATGCGAGTAGAAATTCTGATTTCGGAGACCAACAATTTTTTTCTCTCGAAAGTGAAAACAATGCTTCCGCTACCTTTAGGTAGACTCGGAAGCAAAATTTCAATTTCAAAGTATTCAGTATTTTAAAATGTTGACCGATCGCAAAAATATAGGTACCTACGATGAAAGTAAAACAATCAGATCTCAGATCGTCCTCATCGATGAGCAATACCTAATACTATTTTATTATAACACCTGATACTATCTTACTAGAATACCTAATATTATCTTACTTGTGTATAAAAATCGAATGGTGTCTGTGTGTGTCCCTCGCTGAGTTAACCTGGCTACGTAGGCTCTATTACGTTCCCCCAGACCTTCTCCTTCATCGAGAACTCGGCTTTCCCTAACGACGCCAACGTCGCCTGGTTATACAACCTTGTAATTAAGGACAAATCTGAAATGCGTCAAACTCTTCACGTCAAATGAGGATGGGGTCGGTTCACGCCTAAAGAACTTTTGAAAGAAAATTCAACGATACCGAACCGATTTTGGTGGGTTGAGCCGAGCAGTTTTTATTCGTTAAGACGGATATTCAAAACGTCTTAGTAACTGCTGCTAAGTTGGTCGGGAATAGCAGCTTAACTAAGGTTAAATTGGTTATATTGAGGGGACGCTCAGTTGAAATATTAATTAGGTACAACTTAAAACTTGATTGCAGAAATTTGAATTGAAGCCTCCTGGGGACTGCTGGGTAAAATGACAAGGCACATTTGGATAGAATGACCCGGTTAAATGAAACGTAGAGTTGGGTCCGTGCAACCTACTGGTAACAGGATATAAGTTGCACGTTTACAGCTCAATGAGCAATGTAGTTGACGAGACGATAGTAAGAAAGGGTTGGGGAGGGGAGGTATTTGTTCAGTTGGCGTTGTATAAATTATTGCTTTTTAGGACGTCTCTCAGAAGCTAGGTCATACGGGCAAGGCTTCTTATTTAAGAGGGACGACCTATTGGAATTGATCCAGGGGGGGTAGGGAACAACCCAAGCAAAATAACTACATACGAATCCGTTTCAGACCATTCTAAGACCGAATCCGTGAAAAAACTATAGGTGTATGTCTGTGTGTGTGTGTGTGTGATAAATCATGATGTTTTAACTATTCTGGTCCGTTTTCGTGATTCTTTTTTAGTTCTACTTTGAATTTGGTCTAGTTTTGGAACATGTAACAAGAATTTCCAATTTCATAATGGAAGGTAAATGGAGGGTGTAATACCGGTAAATCGTGATATTTTATTATATTCATCAGACCGTTTGGGACTGATTTTATTTTATGTTCGATCCAGATTTTAGTTCAGTTATACAACCTCGGAAGTTCCAAATTTACCGTCGGTGAAGGGGTTAAATGGTGGGAAGGGGGAAGGGGATTTGCGAGATCATTATACGTTTTTTTCTCTCTTATTTTTATTCTCACCAAAATTATATACAATCCATTCATAGAGACGTCCCTGTAATGCTTTTTTTTCTTACGTCGGCGTTCTTTGGAGGGGGTTCGCTGTAAGGCTATTGATGTTAACGAAAATTTGACTGATGAAACGGGCTCATTCATACTTTTAATATCCCCGGTTATCGGAGCGGTCGGTGGGGGGGAGCACCTACTCGAGCCAACTCGTAATCCGTCTTTCCTTCGGGCTCTTTTCACGCTGATTTTGGCTCAATGGGCCCTGAACTAACAAGGTCCACCACTAGGAGAGGTAAGGGGCGAAGAACCTAAGGAACATGATGGTTGGCATGACTTTCCCCTTGTTGATCCCTTGCTTCGCCCCTTTTCGCTCTACAATTCACTCCCCTCCCCATCAATCAATCAACTAAATAATGGTCGAAAATGATAATTATTACGTTAATAAACGTATTATTATAATAAAATACGCACAAACCCACAAAAAAACCGACAAAACAACAGAATCAACTCGTGCTCGTCACGACTGCTCTTATAGGGAACAAAATAATAGCAAATCGGTAAGATTATTGTTTACGTGCTGCGCTCTCTCTCGGGCTTCTCATGTTACGAGCCCCATTAGAGCCTGCCCGGACGGCATATGGCGATCGGATGGATATTTTTCATTCGATTTGGGGAATACAACTATCTTGAAACGTAAATCAACAAATTCTGAGGAGGGGCTGATAAATTATTTTTCTCGGTCGATTAATGTTAGCGCTCGACTGGGTACCTTGAATGAGGGTTACCCTCGTATTCATTTAATATTTTTAGATGGGGGAAAAAAAAAATCAGTAATCCTTTGCCAGTTTCCGAGATAACACCTCGCTGTCCGGCCGCTCTCGCTTCTATCTTTTTTTATTGCTGTTTTCCTACTCTCTCACTTATAAAGTTTCGTGGCTGTTGTTTATAGTTTGCCCCGATAGACTTCTACAGTGCCCCCCCCCCCCCCCCCCCTCGAAATGCCTGGCTCATCAGATGGCCGCGCGGTCCATAAAAGTCCTCGCACTGTGAAACCATTCTATCTCCATGTCCGTTTGAAACGTTACAACCACTCGAAGATATGAACGAAACCTATCGATCACTCACTTCCTATCTTCATCACAAACGTAATATCATCGTCCTTCTTACCAGCTAAAACCAACTACAACTAACTAACTATAAATATTCACAGTTGCAATCAACAAGATCAAATTTCCTTTCGATAATGTTGACAGCTGTCGGGTTGCTACCAAATACCTTGACGAAAATAAAGCGTAATACTACAGCTACCAAATGAAAACTGATCGTGATCTACGCGTAGTAGTCTGAGGGCCACATCATACTTGCGATACTACCTTAATCATGGAGGAATTTAGGAGACATTGCTTTGATCCAGTCCAAATGTTAACAGTCCATCATCCAGTGACTAAAACACCTTTACCATCATTTTTCCTGGACATGAAACAAAAACCCAACATTTAAAAAATGTATGAGCTTGACCGCTTGTACGCTGCAATAATAAACGAAGAACCTTCTTTCCATGGAAAACTGTCTTTCGATGCACGAACTGTCAAGAATATAATCACACTAAGAACTAATCCCATAAACCTGCGAGATATGTCAAATGCGATAGAGTACACCCCACGCTTAAGTGTAACAAAGATGCGCAGTCACAACCAGTTTATGTAAATTGTGGAGGGCAGCACACTGCCAATTACAAAAACTGCCCAACCCATGTACAGCTCCCAAAAAAAAAAAAAAAAAATAAATAAATAAAAGAAAAAAAGTTATCCGATATAATTTTGTTGTTATAAATGTGTCACTGTTGTGCTATTACTTAAAACTTACTTTGTTTGAACTGTTTATTCATCAAAATTATTGATCAAGTTTTCTATCTATATGTTTTCTTGACTATATTCAAGTGTTTATAGCCTATCTTTTAAAATCTATATGTATACTGTCCTGAATACCTACATACACGAGGACCATCAATGGATTGTACCCTCGTAACAAGTGACATTAGGAGACAACGCCTCAAATTGACGCTTTAGCAAAAATGTAATGTAAAAAAGAAATTACAATAAAGTTATCATTCTTTCAAAAAATAAAAAATAAAATTAAATAATCTCAAGTTTGGTTTAATTTACTGATAACTCCTTTCACTTATTTACTGAATGAATTATAATGACGTATTATATTATACTTAGTGTACATCGTTTATTAGTACAAAGACACATGCACAAATTACCGTTTGAACCTAATTCGTAAAATTTTACTTGAAGTTCGTGGATACCTACTGAATTGATAGTGTGAATCCTCCTATGAATCATACTGACATGGTAGCAGTGTCCAACATTTGTGTATACTGTAGATTGCATGAAGTACTTCACCCATATACTGAATTCTCTCAACTTTCCGCAATGTTCGTAGGATGTGGAGCAGATAATTTTAAAATCTCCCTGATTCGTGGATGGCCCCAAGTGCTTAAATTAACAAAAAATATATGATTAAACTGGAATATATTCGTCAGATGCTTCGGTTGAATATTAATAGCTCCCCCAAGCCGATTATTGTAACTGCCGTTCACTATGCATTTCCATTCACACATTCCCTAATCCATTCAATTATCTCCTTGACACAAATTCCGCAAATATCTCGTTTGCATTTATGTCCACTGATGTTGCCAAGTCCTTGAAGCCACCTCCTCTGAACACTGTAGTTGTCTTCCAAAATCAGTAATTCCACAAATGGCTTCCCCAAAAACTTTGGTTCACTGTCTGCCTGCCCGACTGTGTCCTGTATCACTCTGACTGACGTCTCATTGAACTCACAATTTTTTCGGATGTATCACAATTTCGAAGAATTGTAATATATATAGATCCATTTTATAAAAGTGTACCGTAAACCGGGGTGACTTTGGTACGGGTTTTGATGTTTTTTGACTTTTTCAACCTTACTGAGCAGGATCGTCACTCTGATCGCATTCGTTTAAAAAACCACATCTATCAGCAAGCTTTTCTACGATTTCAAATATTTTTTTAGGTTGAGGAATAGTTGAGTAATTAATCCTCAAAGTTGTACTAGTCTCACCCCGTGTTTTGGGGTGAGAATGGTACACTGACTTTTTCAGGTCATATATCCTATCAAAAACGCTTTGTACCATTGTCACCTCTCCCAATCGAAGCAAGAACTTTTTAAAAAGGTGTTAGAGCTCATAAAAGTTGAAAAAATATAAAAAAAATCTGAAAATGAAAAAAAAAAAAAAAAAAAAAAAGAAACTTTCAAATTAGGAATCGTAGCACACGAGTAGACATCTCATTGCATGCCTTCCCTTGTGAAAAAACCATTCTATCCACAATTTGGGATTATACATGGTCATAATGAATGAGCGGGAGTGTGAACAAGGTAAGTATAAAACTATTTTTATTTACAATCTGTTCAATATCTAGCTCCCATTGACTAGTAAAACAATGATTGCATCCCCAGCAACAAGTAAAACAAAGGGTTGCCACCCCAGAAACAAATAAAACAATGGGGCTACCCCAATTAAACAATGAACCATTAAAACATTAAATCAATGGATCGCTACTCCAGGAACAATTAAAACAATGGGTTGCTTCCCCAGGAACAATCAAAACAATGGGTTGCTACCCCAGGAACAATTAAAACAATGGTTTGCTACCCCAGTTACAAAAAATTGTTTGAAAATATTCAAATCAAATTGAAATCCGTTGAGAAAATGTCACACACCCGGTGTACCATTCTCACCACATGGAAGGCAGGTGTTTTAGTTTATCCAACAAAGAAAATCACTAAGTAACAATTTTTGAGCAGTTCTAACGCGAATCACTTCACAATAAGTAAGTTTATTTACGGATATAAATCACTTACAATGCATGAGGAGGTCCTCAGCCACCGCACCATGTACACCTTAGCAGGACTTGTAAACCAACTTGTAAATCCATCCTCTACAAGAATAAAATAATAACTGGCCAATCCCGCCATTTTTAAGCCCGCCAACAGGATTTGAATTTGAAAAACGTCGTTGTACCATTCTCACCTCGTGTGTTCCCAAGTCACCCCGGTTTACGGTATATAAATCTAGGTGATTCGTTACTGTTTATAACACATCATATACGTGCATCATAATTCGTTTTGCCGTGGTTGGTACAATCCATTAATAGATTTTGGGCGAACGGGTAGTTGTCTACCATTTTCAGTACTCCTTCTGCGGTTCAACATCAAAATTGTGGGTCCACGATTGAAGTTACGATTTGGAACATTCTAAACTATTATAATTTATTATTGGAGCCTGATGGCAAAATTAAATAGTAATGATAATTGCTGTAATCGTTCTGATTTTAGATAAGGACTAACTGTCTCGATTTACCGTTCCTCCTCGTTTAAAATACTTATTGAGTGAACATTAGTAGCATTGAGTACGAATAAAATCTTTAAAGCCATAAAAACAGTTACGAAAATGGTACTGATCTTCTTTGGAAGGGAACAATATAAGTGCGAACGGTGGTACACGATTTTAATAAGGTACGAGACACAAAGGACGGAAATCTCATTGATTGTGCAGGTTAGAATGATCTAAGATTTAATTATTGCCCAATAAGGGCAGATAATAACTGTTTCTATTTAAAATTTGCACAACCTTCAGTGTATTTGCTCAACACTTAGATTACGGTTACGATTATGATTATATTTGTATTCACAGTTTCTCTGTGATTGTATTCGTAATCACAACTTTTTTAATGTGATTTTTGCCGTAACAATCGATGTTTCCAATAAATAAGCCCGTTACCGCAGATTTTTTCTTGTAATTAAAGTCATAATCATAACTTTTCTCGTGATTACAGCCATAATCTTACTTTTTTTAATGTGATTTCTCTCATAATCTTAGTTTATCTTGTGAATACAAACGTAATCATAAAATAGTTGTAATTACAGGAAAAGCTAAGATTACGGATTTAATAACAGAAAAAACTAAGATTGCGGCTGTAATCACTGGGAAAAGTATGATTGTGACTGTAATTACAGGGGAAAATCTGCGGTAACGGGCTTATTTACAGGGAACATCGGTTTTTACGGCCCAAGTCACATTAAAAACTTGTGGTTAGGTACAGTCTTAATCGCAAACAAAGTTGTGATTACGGATATAATTACAGAAAAACTATGGTTACGAATCTAATCATAATCGTGATCATATCTATAGGATCTATGATTATAATCGCAATTGTAATCCCAACTCTAAAACCCTATGATTATAAAATCAATCTTAATTATGATTACGATTACGCTCAACTCTGCTCATAATACACAGCTATTACCTATGGCATGAAAATCGTTCTTGAACTAGTTAATATGAGCGAAGGAGATACAGGACGATTGCAGGACGAGACTACCGAAGTTAATTTTTCACCCTCTCCGAATCAGAAGAGAGTTGATTCAAAATACTGACCGCTGAGGGACCGGTTTTAGTAATCAAGGCAATGAAATATGCCGAGTAGTCGCCCTGAGCGTTAAAAAAAGTGATTCCTCGGCGATTTGATCTTATTATAACCTTAACCAGGGGGAACCATGTTCTATATGTGAAGTTCCGTTTAATTTCAAATCTCAAGTTTCAGAATGATACGGAATTGAAGCGTCTTTTTGCACGAAATCAAGAGTTACGATACAAGTGAATAATAGTGCAACTGAATAATTGAACAAGTTGTTGTTCATGATGATTGTTATAGTTCCGTTAGTGTTTGCTATTAATGAAGATCTAACCAGCCGGAAATGTTCCTGCAACATTTTTTCTGTACATTTTCGTGGAATGATTGATTTGGCTCGGGTGGGAAGGAGGACGATGAGGAGGGGTCTTCGTATCGGAAAGTTAGTAACGATCTGACTATTTTCAAGAAATGAGAGAGCATTGCAACATTAAATTCCATTCATCTACGTAATTTCATTTCAAGAGTTCAAGTTCAATAAATCTTCGTTTTTGGATTTTTGATAATTTTTTCCCCATCATACTGTTCCCTTGCCGCCCCCCGAACTTGAAAATCGTAATTTTTCGATGCTTTGAAACGTTTTTAATCAATACAGAAGGTCAATTTTAATTATAATATACAGGATGTTAACAAAATTGGTTGTTAAAACCGGTTTCACAACTTTTTCCAACAAAATGTAGTTCTTACAGTTTTTTTTTTTTTTTTTCCACCGCTTTGTTTGCGAGTTTTGTGTTATTTGACTTCATGCCATAAAAACAGTCATAACCTTCCCTTAGGTTCACGGCGAAATCCAAAATAAGCGTATAGTTAAGAAGAGCGTATAATTTATTTGCAGACAAAATTTTTGTTTTGTAGTTTTAAGCTCATTTAGTGGGAAAAGTTTAGGTCTAAAATAAAGATTTTCTCACTTTCCCGAAATAACTGCACTTTTCAAATAAGTCTACGACATTCGAAGAATTTATTTTTTCTGTTCCTGTAACAAGGAAAACATTCCCTGAATTTCAGCGTTTCATTGATATAGTCCGTTTCACCCATATATTGATAATTAGGGGAGAAAATAATTTTTTAACGTAAAACACGTTGTTTTCCCAAAAAAATCTAGGGTTTCCCTGAAACATTACCATCCAGGATGCAAAGATTTCATGATATTTCATAATCCTGTATAACCGATTTTTACACTTTCGCTAACTAGTCTTACCCCATAATTAATCATGCATTCTAGGAAAAATCAATTATCTTAATTAGGATAATTAATTTGTGCAATTATGTCAACTGAATCAAAACTAAACTTGATGTACACTAATAGGGAACATGTATCCTCGTAAATCTTGGTTTTCCGACTTCTGAAACTTCTCCACCTGACCCTCATATCATCTGTGCCCCGACCTTGATAGTATAGATGGACGATCGACTTCAACCTTTAGTTTGGTATTGGGGTCACCTTCAGCTTCTTAGGCCCAGATTTTCTACGCCGTGAGCGGGAGGCTAATTCAATACAATGTATTGTATACAATTGTATACATTGTGTTCAAGTCATTCTTCATTTTCATTCTCAGGCCTTCCGGCTACATAGACACGTTTTCTTGTGTGTCCAGTCACTATAGTGTCTACGTTAGTTACTGATGCTTTCGAGCAACTAGGATCGATAACGCCAAGTTCATAAAAGTCACTCTATTAATCTTCTGTCATTAGACACGTTCATTTCAGTACAGTCACACTCTTAGTGCGATAGTCACGAAAGTGCCTGTATTGGTTGTCGATGCTTTTTAGCAACTAGGATCAACAACTTCATTATTTCATCTTGAATATTGTTTCAAAGTATTGAAGAAGTCATTATTTTCTGCCTGCGGGCATGTTTATAAGCAAAAGTCACTAAATATGTGAAAAGTCATGTTTTAGGATAAGAAGCTATTTAATTAAACGATAGCAATCATAACTTCCATAATTCTATAAATTTATCTTGTTTGTTGTGTTGAGACACTAATTTGCCAGAAAGGCACGTTTTGCTCAAGGAGCCAAGTTTTCATTGATAAGACACTTTTTGACCTTATTCACTATTCTTCTATATTTTGATATCTTGTTTGCATTGAAAAACGTCATTTTACGCCAAGAGGCGATTTACTTAAGAAGCCACGTTTTTTAGAACGCAGTCACGTGTTTTCATTGTTTGTTGTTTTGGTCGTGTTTCGACAGTATCACCTCTAGTATGTTTCGACATATTGAACCTTGCATGTGTATAATCACGTTTATTTAGCATTGATTGACAAAAGTCATGTTCGTGTCACAAAGACACTCATTGTCATTTTGGTTCAGAGCATTAACTATTGACACTATTCCCTATTGACACAGTGGTCACTTTGGGTTGAAGATTTTTAAGTAATTGTGATAATTTATTACAATTTATTACAATATGGAGGCATGTTGTTATGAACAAGATGTAGTAGTTCCTATCAAACTGGAAATGTTGGGGATTTAGGGAGGTTGCAAATGAAGTTGAGGGGAGTCACAAAATGACTAGTTTCGTGGCCCTGGTAGCTAAGGAAATAATGGCTGAGGAATAGAGTAAGATATTTTAAGTAATTTATTTGGCAATTCAGCTCATCAACACTTGTGGTCACACACACATTCCACATAGGTCCATTCAAGAGTTCGCGTGGTAACCCGCCCCTCATGCAGCTATTTTGTGGCCAGCTACTCTCACCTTCAGTGGTAGTATCTTTCAACACTATAGTGGTCGCGCAGCAACATCCCCCTTCAGTCACAATAACTCTTGTGTCTATTTCCTAAAGTAATTTAGCTACATTTCCCCTTCCCTTAGAGCTTCAACGGGCTTACGGGATGAACGTTTGGATTTTTTTTTTTTTTTTTTTTTTTTTTTTTTAAAGTAGGTACTTATGCCAGTTAGCCCACCACGTACGCTGAGTGTTTGATGGACGTTTACGTGGACACCGAAGTCATTTTTCCACCATCCATTTGGGCACGATGTAGCGCAGGCCTTAATTTGACAACCAACGCATGCAAATCCTTCCATTCCCTTTTTGCTAAATATATTTTTTTCTCGTCATCCTTATATCGATTTGTTTGTTATGGAGCTGAGGGATATCCTAGGAATAACGTTCATCAAGTTCAACCCTGGAAAGAATACCTTGACTTTTTCAAATGCAGCAAGGAAATGATTTTTCATGATGATGATTTTTAGGAGAACAAGTTTTGATGTTCAAAACCGGTCAAGACAATATTTTCGCTCGAGTTACGCAATTTTGTTATGACTTCATTTGAAAGAGTTTAATCGTACCTGTAATTTGTAATATAAAGATATTTTGTACAATTGTTCGGACCTTAGAATTGCTCATTACATTGTACGAGTAGTGGGATTTTCATCCATCCCTTTACCCATCTACTAGATGACCGGTGAAATTTACTAAACCATAGCTATCGATCGAATTTACATTTGAAAAATAGGTGGAATTTGGAATCACTATGAGAAACGGACGTTTTCATGGGCGTCTCCCAACAGACAACCACTGCATTATAGTCCTTTAAAATCAGGAGCTTTTCGATCCCTGCTTGACTTTTCCATCATCTCGTAGCCTTGATCTTGATGAACACAAGGTATTGTCTCTCAAAGGGCCCGATGGATATTAGAAACTCGGAGATCCAATTTATATTTCGCTCCTGGCTATATAATCCAAGATAATTAAGTTGTCCAATTACCACAGGCATATCTCTTTCATACAATTCAAAAAAATAAATAAATTGAAACTGCTTTCTCAACGCTTTCTCAATTCTCTCCTTTTTATTTTATCAATAAGTGTTGCTTCATTATTTATTCATTTTTATTTTCATTTTCATTTCATTTTTGTAATGTACTAATTCATTTAGGATGAACGGTAAACCAGAAAATAAAATGGCAATAAACCCTCCAAAAATGAGTTTCAATCTACAAGGCATATTCGTTTCTTCCAAAAGTATTTTGAGTAAATGGGTTCTTAAATTTTTTTTCTTAAGCGAATTTTCGTAGAAAAAGAAGCAATAAATTGAAATTGCTCGGAACTTTTTGAAACAAAAATGTTGAAGAATGTCTTAATTGAAATCGGTTTTAAGGCATTCTGAAACAATTTCTGAAGTTTGCCCTTTTTCATATATATATATGAAAAAGGGCAAACTGACGCGCGGCGCGCGTGTTTGTGTGTGTGTGTGTGTGTGTGCGCGGGACAGTGGACACCCTTTGCCGTGCCTGTCGGGGTAAAAATGAGAATCATGTGGTGCAGCAGTGTCCTCGTACTCACGGTGGCCGCATTGTCCGTCACGATGCGGTTGCCAAGCAGATAGCAGGCGCTCTGTCATCCAGCGGTTGGGCTGTTGAGAGAGAGAGACTATATCACATGCCGAGTGACCGGGGCAAGAAGCCAGATATCGTTGCTGTCAAGCCCGATGGGTCTGCCATAATCCCGGATGTCCAGGTTGTCAGTGGTGGCGTGGACATGGAGCAGATCTGGCGGGCTAAGAAAAGTAAATATGATAGAAATGATCTGCGACAGGTGATATCTGAGCTAAAAGGAGTGGCACCTAATAACATCAAGGTCATGGCTGCAACCTTGTCATGGCGCGGGGTGTGGTGCGGGAAAAGCGCCACGGGGTTACTTGAGTTGGGCATTTCAGCAGGAGTACTCCGTGGAATCACCACCCGTGTCCTGAGGGGTTCTTACTTGAACTGGTGGTCATTTTATAGGGGCACTTCCTTTCATCCAATTCTTCCTCCTCGTCCTGCAACTTCCCTTATCCCTAGAGCCGGCGTCGGGTAAACCTGGGCGTCCTCCCCACTTTTTTATTTTATTTGTTTATTTTTCAATTTAGTGGTGTGCCCCCTCCGCCTTTGAGGGGAGGTATTTGAAAAAAAAAAAAAAAATGTGTGTGTGTGTGAGTGAGCGAATGTGTGAGTGAGTGAGTGAAAAAATGTGTGTGTGTGTCATTCCAGACGATAACTCTTCTTAGGATTGAGATAAAAATTCTGTTCTTTGGCCAAAAAATCGAGTTCAAGTACAGTTCAGTAGAAACATCAACCACATTGTATCTGTAACATAGGAGCACCGTCATCATCCTAGTGATTTTCGTCCGTATTTTCTAATTGTTTTCTCAAGTCTTTCGTAAGTGTTTTTTTATTAATGTATTTCTTTATTCCTTGCTTCCTCATACTTCCCTGGATCCTCAACAGTATTGGCGAGTCTTAGTGCACAAGCATTAAACATTGAGCTGTGGGAGAAATTGCACGCATAAATTGCAAGGAAAGTCAACCCTTGCAAATGTAAGAACTAATGAGTTGTGAATTTATTTTTTAATCATCTATTGTATCATCCATGTATTTTTTGTACTTACATAGAACAGAAAAACGAATGTGCGTACTAAAGAATGTATAAACTTGTTGTTACAATATGATCTGTGATTAGTAACCATGAGTCATAGGTATATGGATAGTTCACTTAAACTACGAAATGGACGAATTGTGTAACATTCCCCTAGCAGCTGACGATTTCAATCTCTTCAAAACGCAGTTTATGGACGCTCTGGCTCAGCGATACGGGAAAGAAGTTGTCTCCCTAGTAAGTGTGATGGATGCCCGAATGAGCAGGTGAGCACCAATCACGCCCTTAACTGCAAGCGTGGAGGCCTCATAAAGTCTGGCCATGATATGATACGAGATGAATGTGGCAGACTGTCAAGCTTGGCATGGCAGGGAGTTGTGGTCGAACCAATGCTTAAAGAGGCTGCTGACACTTGCTCGGGTTTGGTGGCTGATATTAAAGTGCAGGGGTTCTGGGAAAGGGAGAGGGTCGCTTTCTTCGATAACCGCATAATAAATGCCAATGCACCCGCTTACCTCACCCCAACCTGGACGATATCGCAGAGTCCGCCTCCAGGGAAAAGCACCACAAATACAATGAAGCAGCAGAAGATCTGAGAGGGTCGTTTAGACCATTGGTTTGCTTATGTGAAGGTGTTCTCCATTGAGAATTTCACCTCTTCAATAAGAGGTTAACCACGGTTTTCAGCGACAAATCATGTGGAACTAGATCACAAATAGGTGAGTGGATACGGACGGATTCAGTTCTTTGTAATACGAGCGGTTTCTCTATGACTACGAGGCGCGAGCAAGTTCCCGGGTTCTTTGCTCCGGTTCCCGGTTTGATTCAGAAAAGCTAATGGGACCCGGGATAGAGGATGGAGCACCTTTGTCTCTTCTCCAAGACTAAGAGGAAGAAGACTTTGAGTTTTTTTTTTTTTTTTTTTTTTTTTTTTTTTTTAACATTGTTAAATTTTTGATATTATTGTTACATTTTTGTTTCGGGGTTTTCGCTGCATGACTGAAACTTATTGTTTTTACACCAGTTTTTAAACAAGATAAAAAAAAAAAATTGTTATGCATTATCATTCACTACTTGATAGTAATCAAAAGGGTAAGTCATAAAAAATGCTAACTAGATAGATATCCGAAGAATTCAAATATAAACTAATTTCGAGGGCCAAAATTGCAAAACTTTTAATATTTGTTATTCATATTTACTTGATAATATGCATTTGTAGTTAGAAAGTGTTAGTATTGCTTGAGACCGGGTTTCCTAATAATTTATGGCTCTTGTTCAATCGGACACGCGATCTAGTCATTGCTATAATGTGACTGTATACATTTACTGATCTTATTATTATTGGTGCTTTGTTGTATTGTTCGGAGGTGTCGTTAGGTAAATTTATCGAATAACCAAAAATCATGATCCTTATCTGAGAGTTTTCAAATCAGTGTAGTCCTAACCACTAATTTTTTATATTTTTTTAATGACGCATTTATTCTAAAAAGACATATATAACAGACGTAATAGGAGGGTTTCAATCGCTGTTCTCCGCTGTAAGTCACTGACGACTTGTGCTGTGGGGGAGGAGTTACAATGACCACTCTAGATCTTAGCTTAATGACACAATGTTATCGCCTCTTCATATATTCAATTTATCGGTTTCATATATTAAAATAATTTATTCTATCTAATACCACCTATGTAAATAATAAAGAACTAAGAAAATCAAATAAGAAGAGTGCTTCCAAATTCAATTGTTCGAAATTTGTGCAAAGACCCTAAATTTCGTTATTGTAAAACTGACAGGAAAACCATCTGCAGTGGGTTCAATCTACTCATATGAGTTTTCAGCTCCGTTTTGAACGATGAGAATTTAGATATGGCTCGCAAGTCGAGGGGTAGGGCATTGAATAAGGTAGTACCTTTGTAGTCACAGGCCTGTTGTCCCAAGTAGGTCTTCCGAAATGGGACTTTTAATAGAAATTTACCACGGTTTCTGGTGATCCCCTCTTCTCGAAACTCGAGGTTGTTCATCTGTAAGTCCCTGAAGGTTTTCACAATGGTGGACTTATCAGATCTCTGAATTTCGGGACTTTGAATTCCACGAAGAGTGCCTCGGTTGAATATCTTTTATTTTTCTTCAGCGGTGCTTTGATAAGGAGTTTTTGGGCCAAGCATACTGAGTCTATCAAAGTTCAGCTATAACCCCCCCCCCCCACCACCCGGAGACGCCGTATAAAAAAATCTAATTAATTTTTTTGTAAAACTTCCATTTATTTTTATTTTTTATTTTTTTTTTTTTTTTTTTTTTTAATCAATGTACATTATATAGAATTTAAATCAATTATATAAATAAAATTAGGCATAATTTATAATAATTTATTAACGAAATTAAGCACAGGTAGATAAAAAAAAAAATATATGAGTATTGAACAACTAATTATCTTCTTCACTTGTATCATAATATGATGATCCAGATTGATCTGATAAATTGATCAGATTGTAGGTTGAATAACTGATATACTAAAATCCAAGTCATCTGTATCAAGCCAACTAGAGTATTTATTTAAAAAATCTTCCATTTTTCTGTGACATTTGTCCCACCTTTCCGAAATTTTGTCGGAAAGACGGGAAATTCTAGTTTTTAAAGGCCCAATATCCACATCTTCTTGATTTTTAATTTGAGCGGAAGTAAGAACAAATTTCAGCAAGTGGTCTTGGCGGATTTTTTTGTAGGTCATAATTGACTGTACCAGTACAAAGTACAACATCCTTCTGGTCTGTTTCGGAGGAAATTCCTCACTTCTCTGCACACGTAAATGGTATATTATTCAATTAATCGTTGAAACATGATTCAATAGCTTTGACGAAAATGTAAAAAAATTCATTTGTTAAAATCCGACCTAAACAGAAATCGTATCCACATGAATTTAATAGGTTTGTAAAATGGATAGGGATTTATATATTATCCTCGTAGAGTAATCTTTATGAGTTCATTAGCTTCAGAATTGATTCAGCCTTCAATCAATTATTTTTAAATTCGAATAATGGATTAGTTGATTCAATAACGTCCATGTCTCATAACTATTACTAACTTGACGATTATAGAATACAACAATATATTAATAGTTGCGTCCTAAGCCAGTTATAACATGGTTTGTCAAAACTATTACCACATCATGTTGTATGATCTGCTTTCAATGTCAACGTTTCGTTTGTTCCGTTCAATTCTACTGTAAGTAGAATTTAACTTAGTTTATGTTAAGTTAAAAGTTTACCATGCTGTAGCCTCAGAGAGCATGATATAATCTATTTAGCTGATTGAACGAATATTTATCTAATGTTATTTTCTTGATACAGTACATTGAGCAAAAATCAATAAACGTAAGTAGTTTAGCCAGACAAGCGGACCATTTCTTCCCATTTTTTGATGTTATATTGCTAGAACATTAATTCCAAGTGGGGTGCGGGCTAAACATTACATTATTGCAACAACATACACAAATTAATGAAGGAGCATCAAATATCGAATATATAAGTCAACTTTTAAGGTTAAAGATCGATTAAATCTTAGAAAAAGGGTTCACTCTCAACCGCTGTGTCGGGACTTCGTGTGGAACGCAATAAGTAGGTGCTCTAACATTAATTATAAATGAATGGCTTTCATCTCACTTAGAGCGATAGCATTAGTTTACTCATTGAATGGCTTCAGAGGTGCTCAGTAAGACTAAACTTAGCTAATAAATACAACTGCGGGCAAATTAAAAACGACTCAGAGTGAAATATTGAAATGGCTCAAGGGCGGTAGGTATTATCTGTGGCGAGAAACACTGGGGAGCAGAGCCGGTGTAATTAACAGTTTGTAGATTTTCTTATGAAACTGTTATTATCTGGGTAATTAATTCAGAATAACGAAAGATCGATGACAAAAGGAATTCCATGAGGCATTCCTCCTCCTTTGCATGACAAGGAATGGTTTGAAATGAAACGGCATTGGCTATCGGCACGCGATCTAGTCCACACTCAAAATATCCTATTCGGCAGCTATATCAAGAGACTTGATTGCGGGATGATTATTTCATGCATCCTAACATTGGTTCTTGGTAGGCTATGCCATGATACTGTCAAATTTATTACTACAATGAGTTACTAACAGCAAGGGTACCATTTTCCGGAACACATCGGAACTATAAAAGATAGAGTCATGCAGCATGATCGTATGAGCGAATTTTGGTAAATTATCGTACTAAATTATGACAAACTGTTTTGAAAATTCAGCGCTTTAGGTAAAAGGAATCTTTAACTACCAATTTCAAGCCAAAAAATCGTTCCAAGTGAATGTTCGGCAATTCAAGAAAGACTTAAGATTTTTCTAGCTTTTTTTGCAATTCCTATCTATTTTTCGGAGAATTCCAATGAACTTTAAGCACATATTTCAGCATACATTTCTGCATGAAGTATTATTATTCTAGTTCATCGTTATTAAGCTTCTTTTGACTAACGATCTCCAAACATGAAATAAAATCTAACGATTTTTAGCCGTTTACAGTCATTTTAATGGATTTTTTATCACATTTTTTGAAATTTGACCAAATTAATGTGCTCAGAAAGTTCTGGCCAACGAATTCATCCTTTTGTTTGGAGTGCTTGTTTTTTTGGCACAAGAACGAAATTTTTATCTCAATCCTAAGGAGAATTATCGTCCGGAAGATCATATATATATATATATATATATATATTTATTTATTTATTTATTTAGTTGAAGACTCATTGAGTTAATATAAATTTAGATATGATAGAGAAAGTAGAAAGATATAGTTGCAAAAACTTCTGATAAAAGGGGAAATACCTCAATATTTCAGCGACTTGAAGCATCAAACTTGAAGCAAGGACATGTTGAAGCATCTTCCTGGCGTCATCTGACTCGTATCAGTGGTAGGTGGACACTTGGTTGTTGTCTTAGGGGGGGGGTATTGTGTGGAGGAAGAAGACGGGTGCAGGGTATTAGTTAGTAGGTAGTCGTCAGTAGGTAAACAGTTGTTGTAGGCTTAGTAGTTGTAATTCAAAAATTAATAAGTCCTAAATTGAGCTTAAATAATACATCATAGTTTCTTTGTTTTGTTTTTTTCTAAGTAGGTATGTATTATTACTTCTAATAAAACCACGCACGCATATATACACATATACATTTACACACACATAATCGTAATAAACCATATTATATACACACGTAATATAACCACATATACATAAATATGTACACACATACATATAGGTATAATTAGATTTAAAAATGAGCAGAAATAAATAAATAAAAAATAAGTAAATAAAATAAAAAAATTTAAAAAAAAATATAAATAAACAAATAGAAAAATATATACAAATAAATGAAATGTTAAAAATAGAGAAATAATGAAATTTCAGAAAATAAAAAAATAGATAATTGATTGAATTTAAAAAATAACCGGGTAGATCTTTGTACCACTTTTTTTCTTGGAGTTCAAATGGTCAATAATATTGTTAGGGAGCTGTATGATATCCATCTTAGGGGATCTTCAAGAGAAGAAATTTTAGCAGCACCTCTCTCCAAAATATACCGTAGACCAGCAAATTTAGGAAATATAATATCTCCAAAATGTCCTACAGCACAACAATCTGATGATCCTATGGTTCTTCGTCCTTGTCGTCGACCTCGTTGTAAATCATGGCGTCTAATTGAACAACCACCATCCATAACGTCACCTAAATGCACAAACGAGTACCACCTACGATCATTAGCCACATGAACTACCCAAAATTGTGTATATAGGCTCAGCTGCAATATCTGCCCGTTTTTTATATAGGCAAAGCTACTACTCAGCTCAGTTTACGAATTAACAATCATCGGAGCTCAGTGAATAATTGGTACGATGTGCCAGTGAGTCGACATGCGGAAGAGCATGATCTTACGTTCGACAGATGCTTCTCTCTGAGTATCCTTGAATGTCTTGGCCCCACTGCATCAGATGTAGATGTGAAAAAGGCAGAAATGGACTATATTTATTTACTAGGTGCGTATAAGAGACCTGGCTTGAATATTCAACGGAATTAAATTGTGATTATTTTTACTAATTCATCATTAAATTATAGTTTATTTATTTTATAATATATTTTTTCTTCTATATTTTTTTATTTTTATTTTTAGTAAATTTTTTATTTTCATTTATTTATTTTTTTAATTCAATCAATTATCTATTCTTTCATTTTCTGAAATTTCATTAGTTTTGTATTTTCAACATTTCATTTATTTGTATATATTTTTCTATTTGTTTATTTATGGTTTTTTATTTTTATTTTATTTTATTTATTTATTTTTCATTTATTTAATTCTGTTAATTTTTAAATCTAATTATACCTATATGAATGTGTGTACATATTTATGTATATGTGATTATATTACATGATGTGTATATAATATGGTTTATTACGAGTATGTGTGTGTAAATGTATATGTGTATACAGGGTGATTCCCTCGCAGATGCAAAAAACAATTTGGGTGAAACTACATCAACAATGGAGTAAAATGCCGCCAACTGCATATTTTTATCTCAATCCGTTCTCGAGATATGATTTTTTAAAGGTTTTTTCAGGAAAACAGTGTTTTTTTTCCTTTTAAACTCAAATTTCTCCACTTTACTTCATTCAATTTTAACTTTTGACCACATTTTTGGAATTAGCATTAAATTTACTATAAGAATAGTGTACTTGAGTTCTTAAAAAGTACGATCCAAAGGCCCTCACATCAGCTCAAACATTGACTATTTAAAAAAAATAATATTTCTGAAAATCTTCAAAACTTTACTACTCTTCCAAAACGAATCCTGGAAACTGGCAAATCTCATGAAATCTGCTTCGTCTAATACTCTTTCCAACGGTATAATCAAGTTTACTTTTATTTTGTTATTTAGTGGAGAAAATTATGTTTTAATGTTAAAAAATGTGGGTTTTTCAATGAAATTGTTGGCTTTCTCGAAAGATGACCATCCATGAACCTACGAATATGGGGTCGGTTTATATGTATTTTTTCACGCTGTATCGAATGGTAACATTTGTAGATCTCTCCAACTCCGTTATAATCGAGTTTTACACTTAAAATCGCAAATGTTTAGTTTGTTTGTTACAATTAAATGTATGTGTGTTATGGGGTAAAACTAGTTAATTAAAGTGTAAAACTCGATTATAACGTAGTTGAGAGATCTGCAAGAGTTTCCATTTGATCCAGCGAGAAAAAATACATAGAAACCGACCTCATACTCGTTGGTTCATGGAGGGTCATCTTTCGAGAAAACCAACAATTTCATTGAAAAACCCACATTTTTTAACATTAAAACATTATTTTCTCCCCTAAATAACAAAATAAAAATAAAATTGATAATACCATTGGAAAGCATATTAGATGAAGCAGTTTTCGTGAGATTTGCCAGTTTCCAGGATTCTTTTTAGAAGAGTAGTAAAGTTTTAAAGATTTTCAGAAATATTATTTTTTCAAAATCGTCAATGTTTGAGCTGATGTAAGGGTCTTCAGATGGTACTTTTTAAGAACCCAGGTACACTATTCTTATAGGAAATTTAATGCTGATACCGAAAATGAGGTTGAAAGTTAAAATTAAATGAGGCAAAGTGGAGAAATTTGAGTTTAAAATGAAAAAACACGGTATTCCTGAAAAAACCTTTAAAAAATCATATCTCGAGTACGGATTGAGATAAAAATATGCGGTTGGCGGCATTTTACTCCATTTTTGATGTAGTTTCACCCAAATTTTTTTTTTTGCATCTGCGAGGGAATCACCCTGTATATGCGTGCGTGGTTTTATAAGAAGTAATAATACCTACCGTTTGTACATTTAAGTGACGTTATGGATGGTGGTTGTTCAATTAGAGGGCATGATTTACAACGAGGTCGACGACAAGGGCGAAGAACCATAGGATCATCAGATTGTTGTGCTGTAGGACATTTTGGAGATATTATATTTCATAAATTTGCTGGTCTACGGTATATTTTGGAGAGAGGTGCTGCTAAAATTTCTTCTCTTGAAGATCCCCTAAGATGGATATCATACAGCTCCCTAACAATATTATTGACCATTTGTACTCCAAGAAAAAAAGTGGTACAAAGATCTACCCGGTTATTTTTTTAATTCACTCAATTATCTATTTTTTATTTTCTGAAATTTCATTATTTTTGTATTTTTAACATTTCATTTATTTGTATATATTTTTCTATTTGTTTATTTATATATTTTTTTAAATTTTTTTATTTTATTTACTTATTTTTTATTTATTTATTTCTGCTCATTTTTAAATCTAATTATACCTATATGTATGTGTGTACATATTTATGTATATGTGGTTATATTACGTGTGTATATAATATGGTTTATTACGAGTATGTGTGTGTAAATGTATACGTGTATATATGCGTGCGTGGTTTTATTAGAAGTAATAATACCTACCTACTTGGAAAAAAAAACTATGATGTATTATTTAAGCTCAAGTTAGGACTTATTAATTTTTGAATTGATTCGCCACAATAAGTTCACCCGACAAAGATACTACAACTACTAAACCTACAACAACTGGTTACCTATACTGACGACTACCTACTAACTAATACCCAGCACCCCTCTTCTTCCTCCACACAATACCCCCCATATACAACAACCAAGTTAGTGTCCACCTACCACTGATACAAGTCAGATGGCGCCAGGAAGATGCTTCAACCTGTCCTCACACTTTCTTTCTACTCGTGATCACGGCAAGTCGCCGAAATATTGAGGTATTTTCCCTTTTATCAGAAGTTTTTGTTACTATATATTTCTATTTTCTCTATAATATCTAAATTTATATATATATATATATATATATATATATATATATATATATATATATATATAATAAAATAAAAAAGCGATAAACTGTAGGATTTGTCTCAGAATGTCTCAAAACGGATTTCAGGGAAGAAATATTCCGAAAATTTTGATTTTAAAGTTTTTGGTACCATTGAAATAGCTTCATTTTCTGCAAAAAATCGCTGGAAGATCATAGTGATTTTATCCAGCTTTACGAGTGGTAAACCCAGCATCATGAAAATACCACAAGTTTAAACAGCTGTTTTACGAAATTTATCACAGTAAATTTTCAAGTAGATAACCCTTTTAACATTGTAGTAATAGAATTGAATATTCAAGTCAGCATATGACGGCTTAGCAGCGCAGGTTGACGGGTCGCATCGCAGGTATACTCGTCGCCAGTGACGTAGAATGGAATAATTCCAAGTGTCTCTTTAGCTGGTTTATTTCAGGATGAATAACATGACCTAGGTAGGTAATATTTATACTAAGTCTAAGGACCATTACAGCCAATAGGAAGCCTCGTTATTGTGACCAATAGGAAATCAGCCCTTGGAGGGCTAAACTACCCCTACAGAACATAGGCTGGCTATATCATCTAGTTGGGTGAGGATAATATATTTGAAATTCGAAAATCGTTTCGGAATGTCTCTAAATGTTCATGGCCCATCTACCACATCTTATTTTTCCACCTTTTGTCTTTCTTCTTATCGTTTAATTCTGAAAATTATTTTCATACGGATACTGGATTGTTATCAAAACACACGAGGATCGTGGAATGCACAACAGACGTTCTTGTGAACTTTTTTGGAACACAAAACCGAGTTACGCAAGAGTCGAAATGTTTTTTTGTTTTTTTTCTCCTCTCTCCTTTTCGTCAGGACACTGCTTTTGTGCCTCAACGCCTGTTATCTCTCGTCTACACCCCAAATTAGATTCAGATGTCTCCATTGAGACTGTACGAGTAGGTCCACATCTGACGGGTCTCACGCTGGAGCCCCCCACCCCCGAAAATAACTCGCATTAACCCCCATTGCAAAGTGCTGGAATCTGAAACACATGTACTCCGATTGTGAAACACTCATTTGAACCAGAAAACAGCTAATTCGCTCAATCTCTGGAATCCTACGCTGTAGAGGAGTGATTCTGTCAACCCAACGAACCTAATAAAAATAGAAATTATTTGACAAAAGATTTACACTATATATATATACATAATATTTGTGATTTTTGTTGCCCGTTTGTCTGTTCTGTTATAAGTATCAGAGGATGTTGACGGTCGGTCAATGAAAACTCTTCTTATTTCGCCAACGTTTTGAGAACATATTTCCTCATCCTGTTGATAAAATACATGGTTTTACTATGGAAATATATAAACTTATAATTAGTAATTTCGCTTATTTACTAAGTTCTATACATACAATGTTATATGATGTACTTACAATTTTATGAGTTAAGCTAGAAGGTCATCTCAAGATGGAAACTTTAGTGATGCGCTAAAAACTGTACCTACGAAAACGTACAAGTAGTACATACTTACATATTTATCTCAAAATTTGAGATCCACAGAAATAAATAAGAGGGTCCCCATTTGATCTTTTCGCGCACGTGCGAAAATAGGAAATCCCCATCGTTTATTGCAGATTAGAATTCTTTTATGAAATCTCAAAAAGAAATTACCCATCACTCAAATTTGCGAATGCGCAGAAATGTGCGCGAAAATGCGCAACAGAGCGTAATCGAGTGCAACTAGCTGTGTAAGTATGCTTTGTAATGGAGGAATCATGGTAATCCTTAATGGTTCACAATCAAATTAGAAAGGAAACATCGCGTGGAGGTAAGTGTGCTCGATGGGGGTATAATGTGGGAGGAAAATATGACATCCTATGCACTACCTATCATGTGCAGTGTTGCGCTCTAGCCTTATGTGGTGGGAGGGGGAGAGTATGAGAACAAAACCAAAAGGCTAAGCCTCTTGAAAATCTACTGTGAAATTTCCACACAAAAAATCACATTAAGTGTTTACACCCTTAAAAAATATATAGGTACATACAAATTCAAGTTTTTACGAGAATGGGTGGATCATGGTGTGATATTATGTGGTGGGCCTGGCGGGATCTCGACTTTCAACTTATTTTAATTTAGCAAGTTTTGAGATATAGCTCGAGAACTATGAGGAATATATAAAAATGTATAACATTTTATTCCTTAGTAACGTTTTTTCAATTAGATTCTAGATTGGATCACTCGTTAAGGCGCTAGAGGCTATATTTTCTCGATCTTAAACCCTCCTAAAATTTCTAATTTTAAACCAATCGTTTATAGCGGAAACTAGAAGACGAATCTGTTTTCATTTTCTTGACTCGATCTGAACCGCGAAGTGCTATAGATTAAGTAGTTGTGGTAGTACAGCGATGCGCAAGCGGGGATTGGTATTTGACAAATTGTGGTAGATTAGATCACGTCTCTGTATCTGTGTTAGATTTTCTGTCAGTCAAAAATACAGTGCACGAATTTTGAAATTTCCTCTCGATTCTGATTTCGGGGTTAGTATGGGTTAGTCCATAGATGGTCGATCCCAATGCAATTTATTATATTCAGACCAATAGTAACTACTGTGAATGGGTGGAAGTGAAATTTTTAGATACGAATACCTTCCGCAAGTATTAAGATGAACCCCTGTGTTTTTCTTCTAGCGAATTGAATGAAGCTACAGTGAATACTTCGGATTTGGACCGAAGATGGATGCCAATTGCATTGCTTTGGGATCATTAATCGCTACTGTGAAACACGCTTCTGAAAAAATTTACGGGGATTGTGTGTATCCTGCGCCCAGTAAACTTTGTTATAAATGGCTAGCACTCACTGCCCATGTTAAAACGTAATAAATCATAATAGCATGCAGAACTATAAACTTTTGTTTAGATCATACCAAATCTAAAAGGTAGTTGAGAACAAACTTTTAATAATCCTCCCCAAATTTCTAGCTGCAGGTTTTTTTACGTAATCAAACTTTGAATGGAGACGCTCAAAATACGCCAATTATACCGTCTTTCGGTATTTTTTTCCGTTCCACCCAGAACTCGCCCTTCTGGTCACCTAGAGAGGCTTCCAGTTTTCACTAAATGATGGTTTTAAGGGCCCAGCAAGGGGGAAGTAAAGGGTTGGGGGAGTGCATATGCGCACTTGGGTCCCCCACTATTAGCCAAACAGGTCGGTCCAGTGATGGATAGGAGTAGTTCCTCCTTCTCGGTTCTTGAAAACGCCGCAGCTGGAGATATCGCTGAGGTTTATTCCAACCTTCAGGATATCCTCTGGGTGTAGCAGGTTAATCGCATCGCACCATTGAAGGAGACACTACTCAATTACCATCACCTCCTTGTCACAGCCCGCTGACCAGTAGGCGACAGATGAATGATAATGATGGTAAAAAAACGTGGTTTTTGAAATTCAAAATTTCGAAGGTGTTTAATTAAGTAGGTGTTGCCCCGTGAACACACAGGGTTTTGCCGGGAGATGAATGGCCAGGTTAGGCGGAAAGACCCATGCGACGCGACGGGTTGTGAGCCTTTTTTGCTTCCGAGACTGCAAGACAGCGGAAGCTTTGTTTTCACTTTCGAAATGAAAAAAAAATTTTTTGCTCCAAAATCAAAATGTCCACTCGTCCACTCGCATTTTGCGTTTCAGAGCCTCCTGAACAAATTTGGTTCCGTGTCTGTGTGTCTGTCTGTCCGTCCACATTTCCTTGTAACAGCCATAACTTCCACAATTTTGATCCGATTTTAACCAAATTTTCAGGGATCGTGCGGGTTAAGCTTTAAATGGTCCCCTATCAACTTCATCATGATCGAATCAACGGTAGCTTCTGCGCAGGCGCTAACGTGAATTCCTTGTGACGGTCATAACTCGGTCAATGTTGAACGGATTTCGGTCAGATTTTCAGGGATGATGTTGGTAAGGTCCCTTGAGGTCCCATAAGACAATCATCATAATTGCATTAGCGGTACGCTCTGCGCATGTGTGAACGAAATATTCTTGTTACGGTCCTTCCAACAGCCGTAATTTCAGGGAAAATGCGGACTACATCCTGGATTGTCCCACATTAGAATCAAAAATTTCCTTATTAATTTCATTTATTATATGTACCATTCTGCTTCAAATTTCCCACCTTATTAATTCCCTGATGCCAGAACCGGTCGTTTCTAGTTTTCTGGAATTTAATGGTGACGTACTGTGAAGGTCACGAGAAAGCTCATGTGCCATTTCCTTGGCAGTGTATTTTCTCTTTTTCAATCATGGGGACATTTCATTATTCATGCATGCCAACCTTAGCCACTAACATTCTATGTAGCTGATGTGCCAACTCGCAGATGTTATTCGGTTCACTTTGTTAGCTTGTTTGACTAGCTAGTTTAATTAGAAGTACGGTAGGAAAACCAACTGAGAGGTCATAGCAGAAGTTGAATGATGAGACCGCAGGAGTCTGGGGGAGATGATTTCGCTCCGAGCCACCCCATTAGCGGCCGAAGTGACGGGAGCCAGAGATCAAACACCTGTTTTGTATGCTTCCCAACTCCCGCGCCATCTACGCGCATACTTATGCATATTCCTCGGCTCATTGCTTTTCTTATGCTCCCTCCCGAAAACTCTTTCCCTTCTTTGGTTACTCACTAAGTGCTCTTCGATTCCCGATATTCAGCTCGGTCCCGGAATATTTATTAGCGCTAAAGCGGCAGCTCTAACCGATTAGAGGCCGTCCATCACTCGCTCGCATCACTTTAAAAAATACTGTCCCATTAATTAGAAAATAGGAACGGACGACGCTACAAAACCGAAGTATCGGTCTCTTGGCTCCCACGGGTATTTTGTTATATTTATTTTGACATTTTTCTTTATTAACTATTCACTATAAGTTTATTCGGAATTATTATTAGCTTTTAGTTATCTTAGCAGGTTGTACACTCAACTGATTACACTCTAGTTGAAGGTAACAAGGATGTATAATTAGGTTCCACCTAATTCGAAAATGTCGCTAGAAGGATAAGATGAGTAATGTTTACACATGGCTGGTTGAGTCTCAAATATTGAGCCTAGAAAGACAATCTGAATGAGCCACGCTCTCCTAACAGAGGCTCACTGTAGTAACTAGACCACCAGACACATCAGGACAGCAATTTTACATTACTTGGAGCGCAACTCCTAGGTATGTTTGAGGTCTATGAGTAAAATATTTACTCAAAAATAGTCTTCCACTTAAGAAATTTAGACTTCGTGTGCGAGGGCGATTAATGAAAGTACTGTTCGAATTGTTCAGATCAGCAAATGACTTCTAATTGTAATAGTACCTAGCCCCTGGCACAGGAACGAGAGTTATTTCCCTAGTCTTGTAACACTGGTTCTAGATAACAACCCCGAGTTTACCTTCCTTGGTGGATACCTTTCCACCATAAATGTTTATTCCAGCCAATCCACCGGCCATCCGTGGATAAATTAGTTAGCATTCAAGTTCTTCTCTTCAGATCAAACATTAGTGAATAATAGCCGATAAAACTGGAGCTACTGTATTTTTTGTCCAACCTTTCTGCATTAAAATGATAGATGCCGGGCTCAGTTTAGCGGCAACCAGCAATGCACTTGTGAGTTGTCATTTTTTACCCCATGAACATTTTTTCTCTTTCAATGATAGTTCTTCCACTATTAAGTCTAACACAAAATAAATAAATCCTTTGGATAGACGAAAAAGATTATAAAAAATCGTTGTCCACCAATATTCGTTCTCTACTTATTTCATTTGAGGAATTTTCACTTTTATTAATTCAGCGGAATCATCGTCCTCAGGTGACTCATTGTTTCTCCGCTATTACAAGGGGAAATTTTGTAATTACAGAAATAAGGCGGGATTACGTATGAGGAGAAACACCAAACGGGTAAATGAGTTTTCACAATATTTTAAGACGACGAGGAGGGAGAAAGTTGCGGATCAGCGCTGATCCGAGGGTTAACCCACTCCGATGCCACGGATCGGAGTTCATCCGTGCGTTATCTAAAGAAGTCAATGAGTCAAGCGATGGTACAACTATCATTTCACCATTTTTAAGAAAAAACTCACGGTTAAGAAAAACTACCGTTACGAAATAAATCAATCTCGACGAAATTGTGGAAACCCATTTTATTGAAGGAAACGGAGGTTCATAAAACCGTTGTTTATTTCCACAAAATATAGAGTTACACTGTTGGATCGATTTCGACGTTTAGGTAATGATCTGTAATATACAGTAACTGAATATACATTAGAAACGACACAGCTCATGTAGTTACAGGTGAAAAACAGCTAGAATCCAATTGGTCGATAGAAACGAAAGGGCTGAGATGTATATGTGTAGAAATAATCAAGTGCAAATAAAGTTAATGGGGATTATAGCTAATTAGATAACGTGAAAGGAGGGGAGAGAGCTACTAAAACAGGGTTTAATATTGTGAAGGCGGTAATTCCAATCTTTCCAGGAAGGATCAATCAATGCTGAAATATATTTTCAATTACACATTTTACAGACCTATCACTATTGAGAATTTCGAATTTTTCAAGAACATCGAACATACCTCTCTTTGGATGTAACCTTTGGCACAATAATGTGTGCCTTAGTTAGTTAGTCGACAATTATTTATGATAAAGGCTGAGTTTAACTGAAAAGACATCTGTCATTTTTGTTATTATATTGGCTTTTTGGTTATTTTCGCATTTGATTTCGATTTTAAGAATTTTTTCAAGTTTCATGTAACTGTAATGAAAATTACTAGATCTTGTATAAGTGGTTGTTTGCTTCGAGTTAATTATGAAAAGTGTATATTCGAGTCATAAAGGAGGCGAACAGACAAAATTTAGTACTAATACTATTTTATTTATTCATACTTTGTAACAATAGATAAAGGTTAATGTGTTTATGGTTAGATGTCCATGTGATAATTATATTTTGTGATGATACAATTGTTGTTCTGATTGTGCTGTACTGAATTTACAAAAGTTAGTTGTGGGATTGGAACCGTGCGAAAAGTACAGTACCTATTTCATGAATATGGAGAATTCACTCAACGATGTTTGAACGCTAGTTGAATAGGAAGTTAGTGAAAAACATTGTCTATTTCCTCGAAAAATAAAGAGTTACAATGTTGAATCGATTTCGACGGTTAGGCCATCATCAGTAACAAGTAACAACAAGTTATCAGTAACAAACAATAACAAGTTATTGTTTGTTACTGATGATGGCCTAACCGTCGAAATCGATTTAACATTGTAACTCTTTATTTTTCGTGGAAATAGACAACGTTTTACACTAACTTCCGGTTTGAAATGGGTTTCCACAACTTCGTCGCGAGTGATTTAGTTCGTGCTAGTTAAGTCATGTTATCCTCCTCTAATGTCGTTGATGATTTATAAGAATTATTACATTTATATTTTCCGAGCATAAGGTACCTAGTGATATAAAGAAATAGAGTTGAACGGGTGAAATAAAATTACCTATCTGTTGTCTCCTGGAAATTTGGGAAAAATTAAACACGCAAGGTTGCTTCTACAACGGTGATATAGGGTTTAGTATGGAACGGTGATCAGTCATTTTTATGTGGAATCGTCTCACCCCCTTCCATCTTCTCTTCTCACAAATTTTCTACCCTCTCTCCCGTCTCCGCCCTCTCAGTCTCTTGGTTTATCACCCTCGTTCGAGATCGTCACGGATCCTCGAGCGCGAAACCCGGTCGCTGAACCACTCAACGCTGACGGAGGGCTTGATAATGTAAATGTAGTTAGCCCGTATCTCTTGTCCAGCGGGGCGACCGTTCGGTGACGTGCACCACCGATATTGTAATAGATGCTCCGGCCAGGACTACAATTATACCCGTCATCAATTACGCATCACAGCCTTTGTCTGGGGCGGTTCCCACAAAATAGGACTCCACCGGCAATGTGCTTGTATAAAACCTGTTTACCGTTTTCATACTCTCCTAAACTTAACTTTACAGTTAATATGGCCTGTGTTTTCAATTTTTAATAATGATTAGAGAGGTTGGGAAACAAGATTGGAAGAGTCATAATCCTGCAGCATACCCATATCAGTGAGTTATTTATTTAATTTTATTGGTCTTTTTTAGCTCTTACTAGCAATTTATGCGAAGGTACAGTTTATTGGAACTTAGGCACACCCACATACACAAAAATATTTAACGTTCAAATCATTAAAAATAAAATAATATAATAAAAAATGGGAAAAAACGTATTTTTAATAAAATCTATGATAAAAACGAGTAAAAAACGAGTTAGCCAGTTATAAGCCATTTATAATCTTTCTTTAGTAAATTTGTTTGGCATGCTTTCCGAAATAACAGGACAAAATTAGTATACAACATGTATTCCTTAAATGTTTGTAAAAACAATGAAAACTTGAAGTATAATTTTGAAAACGTTTTTGAGACAATACTGAATATTTAGATTTAACACTTTATGGGACTTTTACCACATTACCTGATTGAATTTTAGCGCATTCATCAGCATAAAGCTAATGTCCCTCAAAACCATCATATTCCCTGCGATGCTTGATTCATGGCAAAAAAACACGAATGACTTGATTTATGGTGGAAAACCACGATTTTCCGTTTCAATTATTCTAATCAGAAATATTGTCAGAAATTATACACGCATAAATGAAAAAGCCTGCCAAGTTAATAGAGCAGTTGCGCTTTCTCAATCATTGTAAAAAAATGTATAGAACTTGTTGAAGAAATATGTTCGAGTGAAATGAGTAAATACAAAGTAGAACAGTGATGTAGCGTGGATATGCTAATATACGAAATACGAGATTTCATGTTTGTGTATGTGGATACTCCACCATCAACCCCCAACGGCATTCTCCATCTAAAGTATGTATTTGCCGATGGAATTAGTCGGAGATCGTCTAGAGTTTAACCAGCACAAGCCTTGAAAATTTCATTAAATTCGGTCCATTGATCTTGGGAAGTCAGAAAATATTAGTTTTGCGCATGTGCAATTATTATTACTCAACCAATCGCAATAAAATACATGAGGCATCATCCTGGACTTATACTCGACAACCTCCCGAGTTTAAGCGAAGTAATATTTGTGTCTACATGCTAATATGAGAAATTGGGATAAAGTTCATATTTACGCATGCTCATACCCTACCATCATTCCAACGACTCCACTATTTGGATGAATATTTACGGTGTGGTAGTTTAATTTTCTATAAAATAATGACGATATTATAAGTGGACTGTATGAAATAGTTAGGTATGGTTCCGAATCAGATGATCACAAACATTACATAGATAAATAATAAAAGGCACATCTTTGAGGCAGATAGGAAATCTCTGACCTCACCATTCCCATCACCATAATATCGTCAACAATAATAGCTGTATCAAGTTTGGCTTTTTTTTCTTCTTCTTTTCTTATTGCAAACGGATAAACATATAACTGAAGAGTGTCTAAGCTACTTGACCAAGGCTGCTCATACCCCCAGTACGAAATTATCTCTTGAGGGGTATTGGGCATCAAGCAGTACCTAATAAATATTGTTTGTGCACAGTATACAACATAAATATGCTTTACACTAAAATAAATAAATAATAAAAAATATTTTTAAAAACCCGTCTGTGCAGACAAGTTTTCCTGGGTTAAGAGAGAAAAAATGACATAAGACCTCTCCAAACTCGAGTAAGTACCATATTTAATTACGGAAAATGCACCAAACGAAGTAGGGTGGAAATATAATAATTATTTCAGTCAATATGTACAAGAAATTGACGGCCCACCTGGCAACCGACTATTCTAGAATCAAGTTGGTTCTGATCGTCAGCAGATTACGTTAGCAACAAAAATCCTCTCCAAGAATCGAACAAGATAAAATCACTACAGCTTCTCAAAATTGAATCAATACTTTGTTTTACAATCAACCAGAGAGGACTAGCTATGTCTATGTGATAACTGGGAATCTCTGAACATCACGTCAATACCGGCCGAATAGTCTCGAAGTCAACCAATTTCTGGTTTAAGCATTCACAATTTCAACGAAATCAACAGGATACCTAACCGAATAACCACCAGTACCCCCGGATGAACGAAATCAGACCAAAGGTAGATCATGGGGAATCGTATTTCGGGATTCTTGTTTGAACATGAGCAAGACTATACTTTTCGTCCAACAGCCACATAATTGATGGAGGGTTTGGAAAAAAATGCATTCGCACCATACTAAAACCTATACTTATCCCCCCCCCCCTCCTCCCACGAGTTTCAAAGAAATCGGACCGATAGATCATAGGAAATCAATGTTATGGGCAATTCCCCATGAGGGGACCTTTTGGGGAGGAGCCAAGTCGGATAATATCCCAAAATGTCATGAAAATTAGGGTAAAACTTAGTTAACTTTTGGGCCTGACAAAGAATTGGCACATATCCGGAACCGAATTGATCAGCAAGCTCTGATACTAAACAAGCAAGTGGAAATTTTGATTTTGAAAGCCAAAATTTTGTCCAACTTCTTGCCCCCTGTCTTCGCGAGTAAGAAGCAAAAATAAATAACACATGACACATGTAAAATCATCCTTTACTTTTCCAAGGAGGACATGCTTAACAACTCCACTGTTCTCGGAATGTTGAGTGGTACAAGGCTGATGGTACAAGCGTACCCGGATGTGTTCACACCACGAATTAGGAAATTCCCACTGGGATTCAGTCCACGCCAGGAACTATCTTATAGCGCATTGACTTGAATGAATAATATCCAGTACTCAAATATTACAAGTATAAATCCAAATAAATTTGAAAGACCACGTAGGTGGGATATAATCTGAGTCAAACGTCGTCACTTAAACAATTCCTAGTTTTAGTTCGATCAAATTTTTTATGATTCACATTTTTCTTTGGTAGTTTTAATGGTGTCGTACAATCGTCTCTATGTATGAAAATATTATTATGATTCCTAGCTTTGTACCCAATCCTTCCTTGGATGTTTATGATGTAATAATACACGACTGTCGTAAAATTTCGTCCATAAGAGATCATCAAAACTTGGTAGAATCTTCCCTTTGTTTGGGGAATATTCTAACTCTCCGCAAATCAACTCTATGATATTAGAAAAGAAGATCGAGAAAGAACTACGTTAAGAGGGACAGCTACCAATTCAATTGAAGCGTGCCTTTGACCTTGGTCTCTCACTATTGTCACTTCAATCGTGGCCTGATCATGAGAGTGATTCTTCGGAAAAGATTATAACGGGTCTGACACAATGGTGGGCTCCCTCTTCATTATACATCATTTCGTTTCCGTCCTGAGAATACAAATTAGGAAACAAGACTAGGAGCTTTGAAAGTCGTCTTCCGAGCCTGACAGCAGCTACTGAAAAGTATCCTACTTAATCATCTCCCGAGAACTCGTTTGTATTCCAGAGTTTTATCGTAGACGTTGGTAACTACAAGTTCTTGGTTCTCTTTTTAAGGAATACATCAAATGGAGTGTCAAGCTACATCGCTGTAGAATCGCTGAACTCCTGCAGAGTGACTAAGATCGAACCAAAAACGATCTCAATACAAGGCTCTTGTGAATGGTCTGACCAAACCCATAGCTGAAAATGGTCCTTTAAGGTGGTATGCGGAAAAACTAAGGTGAAATATTCGCATATTGTGTTATCATTCTAATAAGAATAAAAATTAAATAAAAACTGTCTCACAATGGGCAATTAATTATTGTCTTGGATATACCACTAATGAACGTCTGGATGAAGTGTATCATTTAAATTAAATAAAAGGAAAAAATAAATATTTATTGATTTGTAAAGAAAAGCCTTATACCAAATCATCAGATGAAATCTAGCATTGTGGATTGTTTTCTTGATGTTTACATTACATTATTGGGTATACTACCGAACGAGAAGGCTCAGCTGACTGTCCTTAGTTCATATCTGCGTGAATATCTTCACATCTAACATCATAAAATATCTAATCTACGATGAGTGCAGTAACAATTTGCCACTTCCCCTGTGAAACTGCATAAAATTATAAATCTAGGGAGAACATTGGAACCAAATGTGGAAACACACACAAGAAACCAAGAAAAAAATGATGATAGAATGAAATTATTAAATAATAATGTTATGGCAAACAACTCAAACTAAATAAAATTCGGCAATTCAAAAAAGATTTTGGATTTTTAGCATCTGTTTTACATTTTTTAATAGTTTTTTCAACAAATATTATTGAAATTTAAGATGGTTTTCCGCCAAAATTATTTATTGTCCTAGTTAGTTGTTGGTAATTTTGTTTTGACTGAAATTTTGCTAGAAATCATAAATAAAAGAAAAAAAAATTCACTGTTTCAAGCAGTGTATCAGAGAACCAAATTTAGAGGGCGATAACCACATTGATCTGTGAATTTTTCTGCTAAGCATACTAAAACTCAGGTTTTGTGACGGAGATCTCAATATCAGTTTGAAATGGGAAGGGAAGGAGGGGGGGTTGCTGAACACGAGTCGGGAGCCCGCATTTCCCATCCCTCAGGGTTGTGAGACATTTTCCTATTCGTCCAATTATTGGTCCAACTTGCCTAATTTCCTGCCTCCTTTTCTGTAGTTTTTTAATCTTCCAAACTCGATAAATTAAACCCGCTACGATGCTTGGTTATGGAACTAGATCAGTGCTTAAAGCCCATGAAATGTGATCTCCTTTTCGTAATCGTTCTTCAGGGATTGTTTAGAAGAGACACTTCTGCGTCGAATGTAATGAAACACTGCTCTGTAGTACTATTAATGACAGAGGTACAGTATAAAAACGTCCGCCAAGTTAGATGGGCAGTATAACTTCAACACTTATTGCAACAGGACCTGTACTAACTAATTCTGTAAAATTAGTTGTAGAACAAAGTGCGAGTCGGAATGATTGAATGCAAAATAGAACAGAAATATAAGTTTGGACATGTCAAGTGATGTAGACATTTTATTTTTGCGCATGTAGAGAACTCACCATGAATCCACGGCATTCATCATATAAAGTGTATATAAGGCAGTTGAATTGGTCGGATATTGTCTGAAGGTTAACCCACACAATCCTTGAACTTTTCATCGAAATTGGTCCATTAGTCTTGGAGTGACAAAAGTATTAATTTCGTGCATGCGCAATTATTATTAATCCACCAATTGCGATAAAATACATAGATCATCATCCTGGACATATTTCCAACAACTCCAAGAGTTTGAACGAAATCGAACTAATAGACCATAAGAAATCGGCATTACAAGAAATTAAGGTTTGCGTATGCGCACAGCCTTCCATTAATCAAGCGGTGATAAAATGTATATACATAATGTAATTCAGGAGCTAACTCACACGATCCCAAAAAATTTAATAAAAGTCGGAATTTGAGTTTCGCCTGTGTTTATAAATTTTAGTTATGCGCAGGCGCAGTAGTTATTGCTGAATCAATAGCAATAGGTAAACTGTAGTGAGGAAGCAAAACCTACCCATGGGTGTGCATATTGTTCGAGGAAAATATGATGACGGATTGTAAATTGAAGAAATAGTTTAAAACAGATTAACGAGCTTCCTAACGATTAATGTAATAGAGCTGCGGTTGTTTTCATTCTATTTAAAAAAGCTGTAGGAACAGAACAACTTTTGACGGATTGAAAAATATCTTAGAGTCCAGAAAAAATGAGGGAAAATGGGCTTCCGAATCGCGATTAACACACCAAAGAACCTGAAGATTCGGTAATGATATATCCATCACGAAACAATTTTTTTTAAACTTCTATAGTTAGCAAGATAAATAAACGAAAAAAAGTATGTGTGTGTGTGTGTGTGTGTGTGTGTGTGGTGTTTAGCAACCTCTAAATGTTGATCCCTACGACCTTCATTGAAGCAGCGCTATTGAAGAACTTTAGAGACATAATTCCCGTGGAAGACTCAAGAGAAATTAAAAGTTTCTTTCTTTGAATCGACCTACTGTTAGTAATTTTCATCGTTGAAGCAGCATAACATTGTGCCTATGAAAGTGGAATTTCTCGTATTACATAAACTTGTTTTGACATTCAGTTTGGTTTCAGGCTTAATAACAATGTCCAGGATGCAATGACATGTTTGGGTAACTTTTTAGTGGAGCAGTTCGACTGCGGAGATAATATGTGATTTCGATTACAGTGGGATATGGCGAAAGTCTTCGATACAATATCCTATCGGAAGCTAAATCTTAAACTAGACGAGGGCTCGCGTCAACCTTAAAGGTTTTGAGTTTTGTTGTTCAGATTGAAAGCTAAATCGGTAAAGGTAAACGGGTTGCTAAGTGATAGTTATGAAAGCGAATTGTGTATTATATCGCAAGGAAACGTGAAAAACATAATTTGTTTCATCATTTACATCAGAGAATGACTGGAAAACAAATTGACGGTGAGGTAATTTTGATTCTAATTGACGCCTTTGTTATCATTTACTTACCTATTTATAAACTCAGCTCCTAGAGACGCATTATAATAAGTCTACACTAGTACTAGAATATTTTAAAAATTACTTGAGTAGAACCTGTCAATTCAAAACGCGTCTACGATATTATTTATTGTCTACACCTCATTATCATTAAATCAACCTAACTTGTTGCCCAGAGGTCGTAATTCTAATATACCGTGGAGTTTTAATAAAATCACATTTGAAATAAGATCTTAATGTGAAAGGCATGGTGAACTTATTGAGGGAGTTGCCATGCGTTTTATCCAAATTAAGTATGGCCCAACTTACTACCTGTGAAATTGATAACATCCGTAGTTTTACCTCGCATGTGTTAACGGGGTTGATGATGGTGTGGATCCGTACATGAATATTTTCAACGGAATAGTAAATCTCCAAATCTCCTTTGTACGCATGGTTACTAAATTACTCTTTTGTTTCTTCTCCAAACTTCTTTTAAGGGGTTGTGTCAAAAGTTTCTTCGTGTACTAACGAAATAAAACAATAAACAAAAATAATAATAATATACAATTTGAGGCATGAATGAAAATGTGCAATATTTAAAATGGTGGACTACAATTCATGGACAAGTTGAACATAATCAACTGTGCTACCCAAAAGACTTCTAAGTACATAGTCTATTTAATTGAACAGGTCAAATATTGTGAAATTTTCTCGCGAACGTTCAAGGTGGAAACATCGATCTCAGTGAAAACAAAATATTTGCCCCGAGCCGCGAAGTCTTCCGGCAGCACAATGAACCCAGTCAGCGGCCGCCGGCTGACGATAGCTGACATTATTTCGTTTACGAAATATCGTTTACCTATCTTACGCAACACCATGCGTTAACCATCAAAGTTGAAGATGCGGGAATCCGGAACTCATTCAGTGAGTTATGTAATGCAATTAAAAAAGTTGTGGTTATTTAGCAGAATGCAACGAAGCCGTTTAAGAGGACAATAAAAAAGTATCTTCTCTTACCTTCAGGCTATAAAGGACAAAATAGAACATGATGTGTCTTTTCATTCAGACTCAACTGTTTTTGCCAATATAAATTATTAGCGACTTCGAGATTTTATCGCATCGCTATTTATTCTGTTCCGGCCGTGGATAGTATATTGAAGCATGCAGGACTCAAGGAATTGTTTCTACGCCACATTCTGTGATCAAGATTTTTTAGAAATATTAGAAAACAATCATTCATTCTATACATATGTCGAAATTACTATCATAAATAATGATATACAGGGTGTCCCACGGAAAGGTCCCCCTTCGTTTCCCCTGAATACAGCATAAAAACTTGGAACCAACGCCATACTTCCCAATGTTTTACTTAGATCTCAGGAGAAATACTTCCGCGCGCGCCTCTTGCGCCAGAAGTGGCGCAGAAGACATAAACTTTGTTTTTTCAAATGGGAATTCCCCATGTTTATCGCAGATATGAATTCTACTTAAAATTTCATGAAGAAATTACCCATCGGTGCAATTCCGCTCCAAATGAGTGCAATTCCACTCTAAAAGTGCGAAAATTGTGGAATACTAAGTTTTTGAAGGTATTCAATCGCCACTGTAGTACATGATTTAGGGATATTTTTCCGTACTGAACCTCGTAATAATGTTCATTTATTGATACTTACAACACCAGCTTGAGATAGCACCGAAAAACATACATTTTCGTACGCTTTGTGCACTGTGGAAATGATTAAGAAAAATGCTATTCTGTTCGCTTTTTCGGTGTTTTCCCAAGTTGGTGTTGCAGATATCAATAAATGAACATTATCACGAAGTTCAGCACGAGAAAATACTCCAAAATCATGTATTACATGTGGCAATTGAATTTCTTCAAAAACTCTGTAGTTCACAATTTTTGCACTTTCGGAGCGGAGTTGAATAGTATATAGAAATAAGAAATGAAAAAGAAAAGAAAAAAGATTTGTTTTCGTCGTTCGAGTTCGATTTGTTTCTTGATGTGAAAAGTTGCAATGAAAAACATAATATATACCGTCATTTTACTGATTCGTATAGACATCCAATTCCTGTCCATTCACAGAGCTTAAAAAATATTGATTTCCGGTGGATTCAAGAACTTTTTTGAAATTATTTTTTCTTTTCTTAGAACAGACAGCTTTCCAGGTGTTTGGGTTTTTCTGACATTAAAATCTACATAGCATAAATTTCATGTTTATGGCACAAGTTTACCGGATTATACGCGTAGTGAAGCGAGAACTATGATGAACTAGTGAAGTGAGCCCTGCGATTGGGGTCCGAATGCGTGCTGCGGTCATTTTTTTCGAGCGTATACTGCCTTTCTGAAGACCGATCTGAGTAGTAGACTGAGATCTGGAATCCTTGAAGTGGGTTGTTTGGTGGCTACGATGAACTTCCGCAGATAAGTTGTGGTAGAAGCCTCTAACACTGAACTCTGCAAGGAGATCGGTATCAGGGATTTGTCCCCAGCTCGAGCTTACTTTTGCTTGGATCTGATAAATCACCCACTTCCCTAGGTTGACTCGGCTCCCCTAACATCGTTTTTGTACGTTAGATAAACTTGGTTAAAAAGTTCGTAATACTTGTCAGTTATTTGGGCTCACTCTCCTTCACATGTTCAACCTACTTTACTTACTCTAGTGATTTTGAAACTACGGAAATTAGTTGGTGGAACCTGGAACATCACCAACCCAATTTATATACCACATGCTGAATGTAATCTGTAAATCTGAACGCAACAACCGAAATCGTTTTCAAAACTACAGTTGAATTAGTGAAACTACTGGAGAGTAGATGTCACGTAAAATTGTAAAGTAGTAGAATTTTATGTAAAAGTTCCAATCATGCAGCATAATCGTATGAGCGAATTTTCTTAAGTTATCATATTATACCATATTGCATTGTTTTGAAATTTGAGTTTCTTGAGTGCAAAGGAGATGTTAACCATTATTTTTATGGCAAAAAACGTATTCTAAATAGTAAACCACTATTCAAAAAATTATTTTGGATTTTTCGCTATTTTTGAAAATTTTGTTGATTGTACCTATATCAAATTAATGAAATTTAAATTCATTTTTCATCATAATTTTGTACATAAATTTTTTTTATTGTATTTTGTATGTGATAAACTATATTTAAACAGTTCTGCTAAAAAAATATGAATTTAACGATTTTTAGCAGTTTTTAGCTATTTTCATTTATTTTTATAGAATAATTTTGAAATTTGACGAATTTAATGTGCTCAAAAATGTCGGCCAACAAACCCATCATTCCGTTTGTAAAGCTTGATTTTTGGCGGAAGAACGGAATTTTCGTCTCAATCCTAAGAAGAGGTATCGTCTGGAATGACTCACATACACACACACACACACACACACACACACACACACACACACACACACACACACACACACACACACACACACACACACACACACACACACACACACACACACACACACACACACACACACACACACACACACACACACACACACACACACACACACACACACACACACACACACACACACACACACACACACACACACACACACACACACACACACACACACACACACACACACACACACACACACACACACACACACACACACACACACACACACACACACACACACACACACACACACACACACACACGGAATTTACTCCTGCCGAGATGCCCAACATCTGCACAATCGGAGTTCTAAAGATGGGATGCTGGCAGAAAGAGAGACAATACCGAGCCCACCGGCCTTGACCGGTGCGTGGATGTAAGCACTTGGGACACCAGGTGGAAAGCCTAGCCAAGAGCGCACAGCAGAGCGAACTTCACGATCTAACTCAAGCAGCCTCCCCGCAGTAAGCCTGCCAAAGACTAACCAATAGGTTAGCTTTGGCAGTAAGTACGTGCGAAGGAGGCGCAGCTTCTGCTGTGGCTTCAATGGAGCCTTGGTGACACGAGCTAATGCTCCACCAAGGTCCACACGGCTTGCGGCTATAGTGGCCACACCCATGAAGTCGACCCCAAGGTACCGCCAGACCTCCAACACGGATCGGGCGGGGATGGATGTCTGTCCTAAGACAAAGCACTCCTCATCCACCACCTTCACCTTATGTTGGCGGCCAGACGGGACCAAGGAGACCGACCCACACTTAGAAGGGTTGGCCACTAGACCACACCTGGCTAGCTGCTCAGCAAAGGCATTGAGGGCGACCTGCAAGCCCTCGCGGGTTTCTGCGAGTAGGATGACATCATCGGCAAAAGCCAATGCACCTACTCGCACCCCAGGGGCGAGATCAAACCCTATTTCATCTGGCAGCTTACCCAAGGCTGTATCCACGACCAGGCGACAGAGGATCCCCCTGGCGTACCCCGCGCCCAATGACAACATCCCCTGACATCTCACCTTGTGCCTCGAGGGCCGTCACGCCTTCGTGGTACAGACAGGCAACATACTCATTCAAGCGAGCAGGGGCCCCGAAACCACAAAGACAATCGGTCAGGGCAAAGTGGCTAACTGTGTCAAAGGCCTTAGCGATGTCCAGACAGGCAAATTGACAGTTTGGAGAACTGTTAGGTTCTCCGCTGTGCCATCCGCTGGCCGAAATGCTCTCTGGACGTCACCTATGACACCAGCCACTTGAAAGCGAGATGCCAGAATCTTTTGGAAGTGGCGGAAAACTACCGATGATATTGAAATCGGACGGTAGCCTCCAGGCCCACTTCCTCCTTTCTTTGGGATGAAGATGGTTCGGGCACGGGTCAACGCTTTCGGGGGCCTTCCCGATAGAAGTAACAGGTTGAGGATAAGCAGCTTGACACATTTTGGGGCTTTATTCCAGCGTTAGGCAGAAATACCATCAGGTCCAGCAGACGTGGAGTTTTTGACTTGGCATTTATGTGCCTCGTCATGAAGCACCGGCGTGCACATAATGCCACGTAAGGAATTCCTGGTGGAAGCTGGGGGTACCACTGGCACACCAGGGTTGTGGCTGGGAGCACTCAAAAGTGGCTCCCAAAATTCCACAAACTCCTGGAGTGGGGGCAAAACTTGTTCATCCCCAGCTCCCTCCAGTACCTCCGCAGCTACACAAGCCGGATGCTTCCTCCACAACTTCTGGACCCGCTGGTATTCCCGTCTCCTTGCTAGCTTGGCTGCTCAGTGACCTCCACAAGGCACCAACACAGGAGAATGTCCTCCCTGATGCCCCGCCACGGTCGCATCCCCAACCTGTGGGAGCCAGTTCCTGCAGGTAGGCGCTCTCATAACCTTCAATACGGCCTGCCTGCTCCCCGAGCCTCAATATTTCAGTCTTCAAATCCTCAAGAAGACCGGAGGTCCCGGGGGAGGATTGCTGAACGGCGGGCTGTTGTCCCACTGCTGTTTGCCAGGATTGCATCCTGCACAAGCTGCTTATAGTGGGGCCTCAGGCGAAGATATTGGATGGCAGAAAGCGTGCGCATGGGAAAACGTGCTTGAAGGAACATTAATATTTCGTACCCCATTGCGCACAGCCTCTGCCTCCTCTGCTGCCATTCGCCGCAAATCCTCAGAAGCATACCTGACTCTCGCTCTATAATTGGCCTGTACAGGATGCTTCTGCCAGACATGGGTTTGGTACTGAAGGCTCTCTCACAGTGGGCACACTGATGGACATCTCCAGGGGCATTGGAAGAGGAAGAAGGATAGGAAGAAGAGGAGGAAGAAGAGGGAGAGGAAGACCGACGCCCCTGCCTGGGGCGCCCCCGAGCGCCTCCCTAGAACCCCGCTGGCCAATGGGCCGGCGGGGGTTATGAGGCTCTCTTGTATTTGTGTATATAACTGGGGAGACGGTTATTAAGGGTCGGGAGACCCATTGACATGAGCCTCCCCCCTAAGCAGATAGTCATTCTGCCACCTTCTGGTAAACCAGAGGGTGCCCGGGTTGCACGACGGGGACGTATGACCATGACTTGGGTAGGGACACACACACACACACACACACACACACACACACACACACACGGACACACACACACACACACACACACACACACACACACACACACACATATATATATATATATATATATATATATATATATATATATATAGATGAAAAAGCGCAAACTCCAGGAATGCTTTCAGAATGCTTCAAAATGGATTTCATTGAAGAAAGTTTTCAAAAATTTTAATTTTAAAATTTGCCGAGCCATTGCAATAGCTTCATTGTCTACTAAAATTCGCTAAAATGAAATATTTACCAAATTTTATCGGTTTTAGAAATATTTAGTGATTTTTACGGCACATTTTTGGAATTTTACCAATTTATTGTGCTCACATTTGCTGACCAACGGATTCTTCCTTTTGATTAAAAAGCTCAATTTTTTAATCCAAGAACGAAATGTTTATCTCATTCCCAAGGATAGCTATCGTTAGGAATGGCTCACATACGCACGCACACACTTACACACACGTACATATGAAGAAGCGCAAATTTCAGGAATCGTTTCAAAATGCCTCAAAACGGATTTCATGAAAGACATTTTTCAAAATTGTTTATTTAAAAATTTTCTGAGCCATTTCATTAGCTTCATTGTCCACAAAAATTTGCCTAAATCACAACTGCAATTACTAAATTCCAAAAAACAATCTTTTTGTTTGATTAGTACTACTAGTTTGATTACTAACTAGGTGTTAGTAACCAACATTGTTTGGCGACGGAGAGGGGGGGATGTTGATCATAGTGCTATTTTTCTTTTCTTCGTACTTCTCTAAAATTGTTATGAATTTGACGATTTCTTCGTGATAATCTAATCTAATCTACCGTCCCTGACTAATTACCTCACGATATCCAAAAGCTCGGGAGTGGTTTGTATTCTTCATGAATGACGAGAAGTGGCAGTGAAGTCAGCTCTCGGATCTGCTGGGCCCGCTTGTCAGTGACAATCAAACACTACCGTCCTGTTCCTGTGCTGTGATTGTTTTTCTACCTTCCTGAGTAAAATTTGAGTATTCGATTTTCTTGGTTTTATTGCATGTTCATATAGAGCCAGTGTCAACCTAGTATTTCCCCCCCATACTAGCGTCCATTACTATCCATATATATATAGTATCCATTATATTCATTATACCAGTCCCTCCCGTGTCTATCAACCAAATCATCAGTTATAGGAAATGAATAAAGGCAGTACCTACCTCACCAATAAATTATACTACATTACATACTACATTATGGAGGGGGGGGGGGGGGGGGTCATGCATCCGGGTGGAACTTGTGGTTTTTTCACATTATTTAATGTGCTGAAACCGGGATCGATTTTTTTCCCAAACTCTTTTTTCCGTTATACAACTTATTTTCATTTTTTGTGTGTGCAAAAACGCTTCAGGTTTCTTCGTTGAACACACTTCCAGAGTAAATGCCTTCCAAAGGTGCTTAACTTACCTATGTAAAATTTATCACTGATTCCGAATATCACCTTAATTTTTCAATTGCACCGCCTCCAACCTCCCGTTTTCTAAACAAGTGCGTGAAAATTAGTTTTTCGTCATTTCTTCATGAGCTAATAATATAAATATAGGCCTGGAAAAATTCTTTTGGATCAGAATCTTGTAGAGTACATTCTTCTACGTCGAATGAGGCTAACCATGCGTTGAGGTCTGAAAATAACGGAGGTGTCATTCATTTTGTCAGGCATCAGAAAATCACAAAACACTCAACGAAACGGGGTTCAACAATCAGCTCACCCTGTCTATTATACTTTGGGAATCAATGCACGCTATTTATGCTCAGGCCAAACAAATATATATATCTATATAGCTGTTATGTAGGCTGCTTAAGTAGATTGGATGAACATGATAACAATAGCTTCTGTTTTTCCTGGGGTTTGTTTACATAGTTATGAGATGGTTAGGGATGGTTAGGGATCGGCGGACATTTTTACAAAACTGTATGGAAGAAAGAAGTTTAGTCTTCTTCGGGGGCTATGTGGTATATCATACCAGTTGAAATAAGTGAGGGTGTTGTGAGTAGTTGCTACTCCGTTATTATTTTCGAATAGGGGTTTTTTGAGCATACTAGGTCATGTGTTAACGTCAAGTATATAGATATTATTCTGTTTTTTGTTCTCTGCTTCATACAAATTGTTATTACAACTTTACCAAAGTCCTCTTTCATTATAATGATGACTGCTCTAAAATCTTTTTTATATTAGCAGAAAAATACGTGAAATTACGTTGATGGTATTATGCTTCCTTGCGCTCATTTGTGATGAAAAAATAGATGCGACCGGAAAAAAGATTATATAATATTTTAGAGTGCACTACAGATCCTCATGATCAAGGTTTTGATGACTGTGATAATAGTATCGGATACCATCAAACGAATCTATATAAAGTTGATATCACATTTTCGGTTGGAAAGAGTGGAATGTATTTTTGTTACCTGTTAAATATGAATTAATGAAGAGTGCGTATGGGTATCTGTTAATGGGACTCCGACGCTGTTGCATTCTACTCTGATCACCCACCTCAAGCCTAAAAAATGCTTGGCCGACCCCTCTCGCGCCGCTGACTACACTCTTTTGTTTTCGATAACATTACATTATAATTGAGTATGCCGTGAGTACAATTGTTATTTTGGAAGTAAGTAAAAGTAACAATGGGACAAGAGCAGTTCTCTCAAGAGAAGACAATTCGTGAACTCAGTGCATAGCTACCTACCTTTGGGGAACAGTTGGTTGTCAAAACTGAGACAATAGTTGTTGGGAGCACTTCTGACCGAAGACTGTATGCAGGAATGTATAATTCTCGTGAGAAAATATAATATAGTGTTTAGATTTTTCGGTCAATAACATTTGATTTTTGGGCATTTCAGTCCAAAACCTGAGGATGATGTAGGATCTATGGAAAGCTCTACTTTCAATCATAAGGTTTCCGGCATCATGTTCTCAATATAGAAAACCTGATTATAGGTTATACATAAATAAATGTTTTCAGATCACATAAGTGTGAAATTTTGAAATAATTGTCAAAGTCAAAACTTACCTCTGTCCTACCTCTGTTGGACACTATTGTCCATAATCTTGGACAATGGTGGCCCAGTAGATAGACAGCTAACAGAAGTCATTTTGGGTACCTTTTTCTCAACTCCTCTTCAACCGAGTTTCCTATCTCTCTTCTATGTTTATTTGTTTTGTTCAGAATATTTTCAATTTTACACCCACGAATCGTTTTTCCAATATACGCAAAGGAATCGTTTCCCGGTGCCGCGCCGAAAGATATATGTCACATTTATTTTCCCAACTTTAAATCTGTCTATCTCTTTTCTAAAAATCTCCTTAAAAAAAAAGAAAAAAAAAAAAAAAAAAAACCGATGAGAAAAATGCTTGAAAAAATCGACCGAGTTTATTGAAAACGTTTCTGCCATGCAGCATGATCGTATGAAAAAATTTTCGCAAACAATAATATTATAGTTTAATGCATTAATTAAAAATTTGAGCGAAAATTTGAGTGCAAAAAACTTGTTAACTACCAATTTTATAGCAAAAACTCGTTCTAAGTAATAATCTGCTATTCAAAAAAGATTTGGGATAATTAGTTCTAGTGGGTAGTTTTGATGGGTTTTTCAAGCTAACATTAATTCAATTTAGGTACACTTTCCAGCACAATTTTTTGCGTAAATTTTTTCATGTTGTAGTTCGTTAAATTTTTTGAACTAAAATTATATTTTCAGTAGGTTTTAGCCATTTTTAGTTATTTTTTTAAGCAAATTTTTTGATATATGACAATTTAATGTGCTCTAAATGTTCTGTCCAACAAACTCATCCATTTGTTTGGAAAGCTTGATTTTTTGGCGGAAGGACGGATTTTTCGCTCAATCTTTGGGGGAAATCGCCATCTGGAATAATATATATATATATATATAACCACATAGAGAAAAAGCTTTAAACTCTAGGATTAATTTCAAAATGCCTCAAACCTGATTTCAATGAAGAATATTTTCGAAATTTTTGATTTAACAATTTTAGGAGTTATTGCAATAGCTTCCTTTTTTACGGGAATTCGCAAAAACGATGTTTTACAGGAGACGCATAAAACGGAAAGGGTCGTCCTTTTTCACATCACCGCGCTGCGCAAACCCATCACCTTTTGCTTTCCTGGCACTCGTTTTGCTTCCAAGTCTACCTGTAGGTAGCGGAAGCATTGTTTCCACTTTCGGGAGAAAAAAATTTTTGCTCTTTATCTCTCTCTCTCTCTCTCTCTCTCTCTCTCTCTCTCTCTCTCTCTCTCTGTGTGTGTGTGTGTGTGTGAAAATTTCAGAGAATGTGCGGGCTAGGACGTAGACAGCTCCCTATCAGTTTTCTCGTTACCGACTCAATACTTCACTCTGTGCACGCGCAAACGTAAATTCTACCATGAATCTTTTTTTCTCGCCCCAGTCGTCCGATCTTGCTCAAGTTTGGATGATAGTTGGTGGATGACGATTTGATCATCCCATATTAATTTCAATATGATCGTATCAATAATAGTTACTGGGCATGCGCCAATGTGAAATCCTTGTAACGGTCTTAATTTCTAGTTCTCATCCGATTTTGATGAAATTGTCTGTGAATTCGTGGGTTAGGCTGTAGATGGTCCCGCACCTATTTCATTGTTCTCAACTCATCAGTTTTTTTGTGCTGATGCTTTGTTTCTTTTGATTTTGGTAACGAAACATCGATACATTACTAGATACATAAAATATACATGATAAGGTTTTTTTGATTATTTATGAAGGTTATTGTGTATCCAAATTATTGTTCTGCAGAGTTGAATTATTGTCCAAGAAATAGACCGTTTGGTCGGATAATTATTTTAAAATAAGACAGTCCACCAATCTGGTAACAAACTGAACAAAATAGTTACAACGCCAACTTTACAATAAGATTTCTCACATAGAATGGCGATGATATATTTGGCAGGAAATAGGATCCACAGTCGGTAAAAGGACCGCATCCTTTGTCATTAAGAGAAAGTAACCGAGCAGTTGGTTACCTTTCCTTAATATCAAAGAATGCGGCCTTTTTACCTTTTTATGGTATACGGGACTCTGTCCAACTATTGCCCAGTTACCCTACTGTTCATATTATATAAATAATATTTCACACTATCTAAACTATACTATAGGTGGATAGGAAACTATGGAGAACTTGCACTTCGTTTCCAATAGCATGACTCTAGATGTGCATAATTAACCTGTATAACCTATACCTTGTAGGTAGGTACCAGAATGACCGAAGTTAGGTTCACTCAAAACATATTTATCACATTGAACTCGAAAGTACTGTTATGGTATCACGAAGTACCAAAGTAACCAAGTAGCTTGTTAAATTCAATTCAAATCGGCGAACCGGCCGGCGCGCGGCGGTGCGGCGGGTGATGAGGGATTACGTGCTTTACCTCCAGCTTCTCACATTCGCGAAGACCCGTAACCTGGGTATATATATATATATATATATATATATATATATATATATATATATATATATATATATATATATATATATACCAAACTATATGGTACATGTTGAAACCAACATGGATCTCATGTACTACACCACGCGCTCACTCCACTGCACCTATATCAGAAAGGTGATGAAAATGCCGGAATCACGGTATCCGAGAATAGTTTATCTAGAAACGGCAAATAAAAACATTTACTGTGCTAAGGAACTGATGAGTCTTGCCTATCATGTTGGAATTCGAGCTTTGATACGGGAAATCTTCAGCAGGTTGATTCGCAGTTGGACTACCTGTTGGAGGCATGGAGGTCGCTACGTCGTTAAGAGATTATGACTCTTGCGCTTGCATCAAGTAACGCGTTATATATCGAGCTGGATTTGACTTTGCACTCGATGGAAATGACAAATAGGAATTCGGGACCCCTACATGTGCGCCGTTGGTTGGTGATATAATCATCGCCCGTTTCTCCGGACTGCAGATATAGGAGGGAAAATAGTTCCTTGTGTAATATGGGGACCTTATAGGATGTTTTTCATTTTCTAGGGGTCTGTTCCGTGCTGGGAGAGTTTAGGAGCGCTTGTCTTGGTGCTAGGGTGATTAGTAGGGATCACGTTGTGCAGCTTTTAAACGGTGAAAGCATGGGTCGGTTGGCGAGTTAGTGTCGAGTGGCATTGCGCTATAGGTCCGAATTGATAAGAGATTTAACTGGTGATTGCATTCTGAGTAGGAATTATCAATTTCAAATGTTTAGTTTTATGTATAGTAATTTAGTACCTAATTAAAAGCGGGTTCTCTCCGACAGAATGATCTTTGGTCCATTGACGTCTAGCATTCCAGAACGAAATTGTGTATTTTATTTATAATCTGAATGTTGATGAACAGTAAAAAAGTGATGTTTCATGAATCGAGAGTAATATCATAATTATATGATGTCTGTAAAATAAAATTAGGTGAACTGTAATAATAATAATATAATGAAAGCCATGTAAAATAGTGTGAACCAGCTATATTTTGATAACATTTTTATAAAAAATAATAAAGCATGTTTTTCTTCTTCTTCTTCTTATATACCAAACGTGTTATTTTTAGGAAATGATCAGATCAGAAATATGAGTGATATGTTGGGTGTTTATTGGATAACTATTGAAGAATCAGTCAGATCTTTCTTTTTCTCTTACACTACCACTCCTTACTACCCTTTTGTATTGATTATAGCAAAGTTTTTTCCCTCTCAAAGCTTCGTTAATGGGTAGCAGGTAGCCCTAATGGTTGGCCTCGAGTTAAAGAAAAACTCCTCTGATAAAATAGCCGGTCTGATTAATAACCTGGTAACGGCGAGAGCTCACCGGTCGAGCGTTTTGCTTATCGGTCGATTGTGATCCCCTTGAAAGATAGATGAGAATTTCCTTGGATCCTAAACTTGTAGATAAACCCGATCAGCCAGTTATTGAAGGCTTATCTCGCCACGATTCCTTTCTCACAGTTACATTATCCGCTAAGTTCTGGTAATATGTTATTTTGTACAAGCACGATGGTGATGATAGGTATTATAAACCACCTTCAAGTAGTTAAGAAACTTACATTCGTTACCTACTATATCCAAAGAAAGATCAGGTGATTCACTAAAAAATCCCAGTCATGAAGTATGATCTTATTTGGGAATGCTTCTCAAATTATTTTAGAAGGTGTATTTAGGTACCTACGTTAAATTGTTTTGACTTTTATGCACATTTTGTGCACAGAAGTTGTTTACTATCAATTTCATGGACCTGGAGAAAAAATTTGTCCAAATAATATTCTTCCATTGGTTGGATTTTAATTGGCTCGATCTGTCGCATTAAAATCAAGACCTCAGAAATGCTCCTTTGCCCGCCACCAGAACGAGCTTGACCCCTCAAAACGAAGGCGCTAATGGTCGAATAAAACTAATTGCTTGAACATCGCTCATTTTCAACGAACTGTTATCATGTAGCCTATGAAATATATAGAAATTACACTACCAACCGTCATCTGTAAACAAAAATTGTATGAGAGGCTCGTCCTTATACATCAAGAACCTCACTAAAATCCCTTGTTGTGGAAATATCTAGTTACTATATTTTTCTCCACGAAACAGTAATAACTCAAATAATTATATCTAGATATTGAAAAAAAAAAAAAATCGCACCTACTCATTTTGCAACGTCTGCACTCATAATGGAACTATGTAGATCCGTCCCGATGATTTATTTGTCACTTGAAAATTAATTTATTGTTCTTTTCATTCGTTTCTGAGGGTGGACAAATATCTTATTTCTAAAAACTTGGACGAAGGGGTAGGAGCGATTTTTCATTGAATTCAAATGGAACTAAATACATTTTAGACTAAATTCAACCACCAAGAGCAGTTCAAGTTACACTTGTTTTCGGCCCACAAGGAATTGAGGGTTGTCACAATTACAGTCAATCGCATAGGTAAGAACCTAGTGAATCGATTCATGGTTACAAGATACAAGCAGAACTATCATTGTATTGAGTAGTTTGGTACTCCAGCGAAAGTAACTGTTAATTGCTTTTGGCGAGTATGTCGCCAACATGTATCTTCTACAAGCGAAAGCCTTTTATTTTCCCAATACCTCCAACTTTCTTAGAGGAGACTTCTTTGATGTTAAAAAAAACAGTAGCCACCTGACATTTTCCGGATAAAGGTTTAAGGAAACGAAGTGAATTAGAAGTTTGAGCTGACTTTTCATCCAAGATGGATGGAGATGAAAATATGACGTAATAAACTTTGAACAAACTTTTATAAAGGCAAAGTTATCTCGTTATATTAATGAGACTCAGTGTTCACCGACGGCATCTACCTCGAGGAAATAGTAATTCTTTCGAGTACCTACTAAAATTCGTTCAACCGAATCGTTGTTTTGGGGGTCTTATCTCCATACTTTAGTACTATAAACTGTGGCAGCCTTTATTGAAAGAACGTTTCTCATGAGGGAGAGTGCTTTATAAGGCTTCATAATTTCAATGCATATAAAATCGAAATTAGCAACAAGATCGTACAGAAGTTAATAAATTTAAAAAAACTACAGTCTAGTTGAGCTGGAGTTCTCCACTTATTGTTAGGAACATGAATACGTGTTGACTAATCATAGAGTTAGACGAAATTGTCACACACACCATTAACGGTAATCACATTGTTTGGTCTCCTTTAAGTAGGACAGTTGGTCCAACAGCTTTTGGTCAGTGCATTACTTTATCACATTTTAAATGAATTCAAAAACTATTTGTTCCTATTTCTAACCCAATCTCATGACACTGAACTCGCCGAATGAAATATTATAATCATGAGCCGTTTGAGGAATACTTAAATTGTGAGGTATAGCCCTCATCATACCTCCTCTTCAACCCTTTAATTATAATTTCTCAGGAACTTTCATCGTTTAAGATCAAGTGAATTCATTGATTCAAAATCTGAACTGTAGTTAATACATGTACATAGTGTTCACACTTTTGGCTAATAACCTCCTAGGGGTCGATTTACAACTAATTCGTAACAAAAAGTATATCATAGGCTTTTTTCTTAGAGGCATTGTTTTCGAGTTATTCGTGATTCAAGATTTTTTTCGTGTTTTCAACCTTACATCACGAAATCGGCTATAACTCCCTTCCATATTGAGTAAATTCAAATTTCAGGATACCGTTGGAAAGAACGTTAAATTTCATTTACGATAAGCTGAGAAACTTGTGAAAATATGCGGATTTAGTGATCACAAATTCACACCAAAATGAAAAAATGGTCGAAGCTTGAAAATCTTGTATTTTTTAAATCGCAGGACGGCATACGTAATCCTCTGAATTCCCGCGAACGTTACGGGAAATACTTGGCCCAAATCTCATTTTTTCTACGGTATAATCTATTTTTATTTTACTTTGCGGATTGAAAGAGAAAAATACGTTTGTATGTTGATAAACATGGTTTTTTCTATGAAATCAAGGGATTTTGTGAAAAATGCCCCTTTAAAAAAATTTGAGTTTGGCGTCGGTTTCTACATATTTTTTTCACGATGAATTGCATGGCAACACTTGCAGATATCCTCAACTCCGTTATAACAGAGTTTTTAACCCACGAACTAAAGTTTTTTTGCTAAAGTTGATGTGTTTTTAAGGGTAAAACTAGTAAGTTATAACGGAGTGTAAAAATCTGTTATAACGGAGTCGGATCAGGGGAATCAGCAAGTGTTGCCATTCGATTCAGCGTGAAAAATTACGTAGAAACCGGCCCCAAACTCAAACCTTTTTAGCCGGTAATTTTTCACAAAAACCCTTGATTTCATTTTTAAAAAACATATTTTTCAACATACAAACACATTTTTTTCCTCTAATTCGCCAAGTAAAATAACAATTGATTATAACGTTGAGAAGGTGAGATTTGGACCAAGTTTTTCTCCTAACGTGCGCGGGAATTCAGGAGATTGTTGTATGCCGTCCTGCGGTTTAAAAATACAAGATTTTCAAGTTTGACAATTTTTTCAATATGGGGTGAATTCGTGACTACCAAATCTGCATATTTTCACACGTTGAATAACCGATCCAAAAGGAAATTTATTGCTCTTTCCAACGGTATCCTGAAATTTGAATTTCCTCCATATGGAAGGGAGTTATAACCAATTTTGTGATGTAATGTTGAAAATACGAAAGAAATCTTGAATAACTCAAAAACAAAAAAGAAATAAAAAAGGTTAAGGAAACACTTTTTGTTGCAAATAATCGAACCCTAGGAGGTTAGTAACGTAAAGTGTGAACAACCTGTATAATGTTGTGAGTTGGACATGTCTCCAGTACGACCAGTAAGCTCTGTGATATTGAATAAAATAATTGAATATTCACAGAAAATCATCGAACAAAGAATTTGAGTCTTTTCCTCGTGGTCCTGTGTTTGAAATTTATTAAACTTTTTCGCAGTTGTATGTAAACACGAAACCCCGCATTCCTTTTTTTATCGAATGAGTATTTCTGTCATTTTATTCCATTCTTCTCCACCTGAATATTTTTCTTTCGAGATCGTGAGCCTTCGCCATTCTATGATATTTTATTCGTTCCCACCGATGCGATCTTTTTCTTCTTTTTTGTGTTGGTATATATATATATATATATATATTTTTTTTAATACATTCGTTGAAGATACAGCTAAAACAAAATAAAATCAGTAAAATGGATGGAGCTTTTGTGTATTTATTCAAAATGTCTAATTTCTACCCTCCTGTGAGGATGTATCATTTGAAACTATAAAAAAACATTGAACTCGATAAAAGGAGAAAAAAAATGTGGAAAACAAGTAGGGTGTAGCACATGGCTTCCACGTATCCATAATATGACTGTACGCATTATAGAAATGTGCTAATCGGAACGATTGTTTTACATCGATTTATAAATTTGAAGAAATCTTTGAAATATTGATGTTTTAGCAATTCCGTTAGCAAAGCACAGATTATGGCAATCGAAACCTTGACCCATACAATCACGAATAATGTCATTATAAGCCTATGGAAACTAGAAGTGAATATTTTACACGTTTTTACGTTTGCCCATGCACAGTAAGTAGGTTTAATCTTGGGTGAACTAAACGCATACGTGACCATATAGGCTTCACCCCGTGATTCAACGTTAACAAAATAGTGAAAAAACATGTACCATACTTGGGATTGCCTAACAACCGAATTTAGGCCAAACGCTGGGGTTGCGGAAAGCCGAAAAATTCGGATGAGGGGTCGAATTTTCATGAAATTCAGCGTAGAATTCGAATTTGAAATAAAAAATGGGGGTTCCCGGAAAAGAAAAACCAAGTTTGAGTCAATTGCGCACAGTTGCGCATGTGCCCAGTGCACTGTTTTGTCATTTTTGAGATCCTTGAAAAGAATCATGATGATTAAAAAAAAATCTCATACAGCTGTAAAATAACGATTTTAGGAGGGGTGAACGTCTCGTTGGACACCCTGTAGAGGTTACTATGAAAGGATAAAATTATTCCAGAACTCTCATATGCAGGTATCTGAGAGGGACCTACCACCACACCCAGAACATCGTTCATTTTCGATTTAGAGGGTTTTTGGAAACTTTCAACCAGTGTGCGACATGCAACTCGACTGAATTGATCTTAAAGTGAACCTGACTAATTATTCAAATAGAGCTGCCACTCCGAATGATTAAATTGGGATCTTCTGGATAGCACGATTCCTGGATAGCACGATTTTCAACTGATTAGCGATTTGATATATTTCCAGTTACCTAAAAATTTCCACGAATAAATTAATTTCAAACTGAAAACACAGTACCTTAGTAACTATCGAACGCAGACGGTTAATCCCCCTCGAGCCGTACTTCGCTCTGAGATATACAATTGAGCCATACCAAGAAAGGTGAATTTAGATACTACTCTTCACAATAGCGCCCTTCTATTTCTCTCATTTCATTCCTCTAGTATTTCAAATTTAATTTTTAAGACACCATTCTCCGAAACGTTGTTGGCTCCTGAAACCCTTCTCACGTAGGTGCGCTGTAGAATGTGTCTAAATATATCTATACATAAATATGAATTCAATACTACCAAAAATACGTGGGAAAAGGTGAGGTGGCGGAATCCGTTTTTGATCAATGGATATCATTAATATAGAGTGTTTTACATTCTTAGCAACTCAAATGATTGATAGAAAGTGGTCGTCGTAAAAACAGAATCTCCACACATCATACATACATCCATACATCACCTGTAGAAGATGATTAAATGTAGATATTTGTGCGTGACTTAGATTCATGTAAAAAAATTAAACATGAAATTGAGAATTTTTAATCTTAATAACTTTGAAACGTTATTATTCCTTGGCTGGCTGATCATGGGGACAAAGGGAAAGTAGCGAAGTAGCGTGCGCACACACACTTTTTTTTTTTTTTTTTTTTTTTTTTACGAAACTCCCCTCAAAGGCGGAGGGGGTACATCGAAGCACATTGAAAAATAAACAAATAACATAAAAAAAATTGGGGAGGACGCCCAGGTTTACCCGACGCCGGCTCTAGGGATAAGGGGGGTTGCAGGATGAGGAGGAAGAATGGGATGAAAGGAAGTGCCCCTATAAAAGGAACACCAGTTCAAGTAAGAACCCCTCAAGACGCGGGTGGTGATACCACGGAGCACTCCTGCTGAGATGCCCAACTCAAGTAACTCCGTGGCACTTTTCCCGCACCACACCCCGCGCTATGACATGGTTGCAGTCATGACATTGATGTTATTGGTCGCCACTCCTTTTAGCCATGAAATCGCTTGCCGCAGGTCATTTCTATCATACTCATTTATATTAGCCCGCCAGGTCTGCTCCACGTCCACGCTGCCACTGACAACCTGGACATCCAGGATTATGGCAGACCCATCGGGCTTGACGGCAACAATATCCGGCTTCTTGCCCCGGTCACTCGGCATGGTGTGTGTCTCTCCCTCTCAACAGCCCAACCGCTGGATGACAAAGCACCTGCTATCTGCTTGGCGACCGCATCGTGACAGAATATGCAGCCACCCTGAGTACGAAGGCAACTGCTGCACCACATGATACAGATTCTCATTTTTACCCCGACAGGCACGGCAAAGGGTGTCCACTGTCCCACGACTACTCCGTGAAGACCTCACTGAGGTGGCTAGTGTAGCCACCCGGACGCCATGAAAACAGCAGTAGTCGCGGGCCCCAATGCCCTCTGAAGCCCATTCCACCCACTGGGAAGAAATGAGGGTTTCAGAGCACTGTCGGAGTTCTTTACCATCTACTGACTCATGCAGTGCAGCAGCTAACTCAGCAGATGAGCTGGGTTTTGGAGTAGATGGTGTTGTTCGGTCACATCACAACAACTGCTGCCTGACAAAGTCCAGGTCAGCAGCAGTGCGGGCGTTCTCCCAGCTCGAGCCCTTTAGGGCAAGCAGGCGCTGGTGGCGTAAAGTTGGGATGCTGGCTGAGAGAGAGACAATACCGAGCCCACCGTCCTTGACCAGTGCGTGGATATAGGCACTTGGGTCACCAGGTGGAAAGCCTAGCCAAGAGTGCACAGCAGAGCGAACTTCACGATCTAACTCTAGCAGCCTCCCCGCAGTAAGCCTACCAAAGACTAGCCCATAGGTTAGCTTTAGCAGTAAATACGTGCGAAGGAGGCGCAGCTTCTGCTGTGGCTTCAATGGAGCCTTGGTGATACGAGCTAGTGCTCCACCAAGGTCCACACAGTTTGCGGCAATGGTGGCCACACCCATGAAGTCAACTCCACGTTACCGCAAAACCTCCAGCACAGATCGGGTAGGGATCGGTGACTATCCGATGACAAAACACTCCTCATCCACCACCTTCACCTGATGCTGGCGACCCGACGGGACCAAGGAGAATGACCCACACTTATCTGGGTTAACCACCAAACCACACCTGGCTAGCTGCTCAGCAAAGGCATTGAGGGCAATCTGCAAGCCCTTATGGGTTTTGGCGAGTAGGATTACATCATCGGCGAAAGCCAGTGCACCTACTCGCACCCCAGGGGCGATATCGAACCCTATTTCAGCTGGCAGCTTACCCACGGCCGTGTCCACGACCAGGTTAAAGAGGAGTGGCGACAGAGGATCCCCCTGGCGTATTTCGCGCCCAATGACAACATCCCCTGACATCTCACCTCGTGCCTCGAGGACCGTCACGCCTTCGGGGTACAGGCTAGCAACATACTCAATTAAACGAGTAGGTGCCCCGACACCACGAAGACAATTGGTCAGGGCAAAATGGCTTACGGTGTCAAAGGCCTTGGCGACGTCCAGAGCGGCAAGATGGAGTTGCCGTTTCTTAACACAGGCCAGCGAAATGACAGTTTGGAGAACTGTAAGGTTCTCCGCTGTGCCATCCGCTGGCCGAAATGCTCTCTGGACGTCACCTACGACACCACCAGCTTGGAGGCGAGATGCCAGAATCTTTTGGAAGTGGCGGAAGACTACAGACGATATAGATATCGGGCGGTAGCCTCCAGGCCCACTTAACCCTTTTTTTGGGATGAAAATTGTCCGGGCACGGGTCAACGCTTTTGCGGGTCTTCCCGATAGAAGCAGCAGGTTGAGGATGAGCAGCTTAACTGTTTTTGGTTAACACACACACATACACACATATATACATAATTTAAACACACTCACAATGTGAGTTCTGACGTTTTCCGAACGTGTATCCATATTATGTCCATACTTATGTTTCATACAAATATGTGGATGTTGTGTTGGGTGTAGGGATTGATGTACGAAAATGGATATATGTATGAATGGATAGATGTGCATGCAACTCACGCACTGAATTGCGGCTTTTTGTTTAGAACTTTAAATTTGGCGTAAGTGTTCTATACCCATCAATTAGATAACCCATCAAAATCAGTCCTCTAAATACAGACTCGAATGGAAAAATTAAAGCTTCGAGTAAGACTTTTTTCATTCTTTTATTTATTTATTTTTATTATTATTTTATTTATTTATTTATTTTATTTTTTGGGATTTCTCCAAAGTGGATCCAGTAATTTAGAATAAAATTTCAGGAGTTACTCTTTCCAGGGGTACAAACATTATCTATTAAATATTGTGCTTCTAAAAGTAGTATAAAAGTGATGTTGGTGGAGGAAAAAACCCCCATTTTTCCGGAACTATTCATAGAATTACCCCAAAATGGATCTAGAAAATTCGATTTGATTCTGAAGAGCTACTTCTTCCAGAGGTACAGGTATCAAACTATACTCTCAAACGGGGGAAAAATTATCTAAAGGTGGTGTTAACGAGGAAAAAAAAAAAAAAAAAAAAAAAAAAAAAAAAAAACGAGAAATAAATATTAGCAACCATAAAATATCATATCATAGTAAAATTGTGTGTCGCTCAGCTCTCTTTGGTTTAATAATGATCAATGATGGTCAATAATGATCCTACGTAATCGACCAAGGGAAGAAAACTTTAACCCCTCCCCCCCTCTCTCAAAACTTGTTGGTGTACGTTTCAAGATGCATAGACTCCAAAAATGGAATTAAAAAAGTCCGTCCGTCCGCCCTGCGCCGCGCAGAAGGGTATGGCTGAAATAAACCCCCCGAAAAAAATTTTTATTTTGACGTAGCTTCGTTTTACTAGTTGTCTAAGAAGCTGAAACTTTGAAATTTACCAAGCTGTTTACACATATCCACTGGAAAATTGAAAAATATATATTCAACCGGCTCCAACATTTGCTACTTCGCAATGATAAGAAACGGAGACGATGGGCGTTTAAAAAAGTGATTTTCGTATATTTATTGGTGTGTACATGATAGACCCCGTCTTCCGCCGGCCAGGAACTTTTTTCCTCGAAAGTCGACATATTCTAATTGTCCTGTAAATTTCATTACCAGCCTGCAACAGCCGTGGTGTCAGTGACGTTTCAAACAATACTAGTTCTATTTGTGAACTTCGTATCATTCAACGAGTTAGTTTGTTCGAACACATTTTTTTGTACAGAAAGAAAGTTGTAGAAAATGGAGTTCTGTTTTGAACGAGACGAATGCCAGCTCGTTAATTCTTTTCCTCGATTTTTGTTGATTTTTCAAAGTTTTTGTGATCTACCACTCACTTGTCGAGGATGTGAGGATGTTGTTTCACTCGATGCAGAAATCCAGATCCTACAACTTTTCTTTCACACTAACAACTGGCCAAAATTTATGAATACATCGGCCGAGATGTGCCAGTGACGTCGGCGTCAATTTTGCTTAACCTGTTTTTTCCGTAAAATTATTATTTAACCATTTCCACGCACGCAAAAAGCTCAAACTTCAAAACAATTCAACAGTACTTATACAATACGGTAATTTACAAAAATTTGCTCATACGATCCTGTGTGACTGGAACTTTTTTCTATTCAAAGAAACGTTTTTCTCAGTAGCATTGGATCATAACATAGTGCCGAAGATTAGGAATGATGAATTGGGAAGAAAAATAAATACCGGCAGTAATTTATCCGAATCTATTTATTTAATAATTTGTTTTTATATTCGTTTGATCCATTGGAACTCATTAATCCAGTTCTAATTAGCTGTAGGTCATTTATCGGTTAGTAAAACGAAGAATAATTCCATTGATATCCATTTAGTACTGCTCAGTTGAGTCCTCTGTTAATTATTTCTCTCTTAATTACGGGACTGTAATAATAAAAGAAAATATGATGACTATCGAAGAGGGGGACAAATAAAGGTTCTAATATAATGGGACTTGATAAGGTGAAGGTAATGAAGCAAAGCGACTCTGAATTAGAGAGGGAGAGGGAAAAAGGAAAAGTAAGTTTTCTTGGGTTTTATGATGTAAATTTTTATTTCTTCTTCCTCGTAACCACTAACAGGCTACAAAATCCTAATTGAAACCCGGGCATTGTTTTATCAAATCCAAATGAGAATTTCATTTGAATCTTCCCTGCACTAGAAACAAGTATTAATAAAAATGAGCGAAAACGTTGGCCGCAATTGGCCAGGAGTAGAATGGGCAAGGAGCGAAGCGAATGGAGATTCCTTTTTAAGGTAATTATTATGAAGAAAGTTCTAGGGTTTTTAGAAGACAGTGAGAAAGGTGGACTATGAGGGTAGGAAGAGAAATGATACTTTCCGAGGAGGTCGGAAGGAGAATGAAATTAAGGCACGTCAAGAGAATGAGATAGGTGGAAGGTGGAGGGGGGTTGATGTTGATAGTCTCCGAGAATCTCAAAGTTACCAGTGAGCACCACGAACTCGTTTGTTAATTAACAGTGGATTGAGAACCCTCTCCTTCTCCATCCCATCACCCATCTTCCCTATCTTCTATCACTTTTCTTTATTACACCTCTTTCCTTTCTCACCCGCATCCCCAAGCGATATACTAATCGTGAAAAGATTAACTGCCTTTTAAACTGAGTTTACTCTTCTTCCGACCGATGCATTCGGTAGTTGCCGCGTGAAATTATATGAAAGTGCTGACGCGAAAGTGATTGAGCATAATACTTCCATCTATTTGAATATACCTAATCGTGACGAAGAAACAAACTCGCGAAGAGATAATACATTTATGAAGGGCTCAGGTGGACTATCGATAGTTTTAAAAATTGATGAGAACTTCGAGAGTGACGAGTTTGATGAATGATGAACGTTAAACTGAAAAACTCATTTGCTAAGTACATGTCGTGAATCAGTTCGTGTATTTTTTACCATTTTCAGTGTAAATCGCTGAAACTTATAATTACGTAAATCGCATAAAATAGGATTTTCAGTTCAATTGGAATCATTATGGAAGGATTGGTAGGATTCCAAAAACGCGCATACACGTGCACTATTACAACCATTGATTTTTACGCAACGAACTCCATTAGGGCATGATTTCCTTCTGAAAAACTGATGCAATATCGGAATCTATGAAAATTCAAGGTGCACACTTTGCCATGAAGAGGAGGCAAACCATCGGCGCCTGTCCTGCTCATCAGGGTGTTAGGGATTGTTTTCAATTTAACGATTATTGCTGGATGAAAACAGCCAGAATATATTTGGCTGCAAATGAACATGACAGCAATCAGCGGAGGCAAAAAAAAAGTATATATATAATTCTATGGTCATTGAATTTCACGACGAAACTCAACATCGAGCTGACGGTCCGTTGACGGAGATGTCTGTCTCCTACACTGCCTCAATAATCTGAGTGGGATCGTGGAAAAATTGTGCGTGAATTTTGCGGTGGCATCTGGCCTAAAAGTTACTCGGAATCGTATTAAATTCTTAGTACCTAAATCATGAACTAAGTCGTAGTGAAAATAAGTCAGATATTACTGGGGTTACTTAATCAATGTACGGTACATTCGCAACAGTACGGTATATCGTTCTAAGTTCTCAAACTATTGGGTATCCATGCCCATATGTAGTATCCATGCCCTTCATCTTTGCTGTGTGTCACCTCAATCCTCTGAGACTCATATCTATGTGCAATGTTTACATATAATCCCCGTTTTCAAGATTCGTTACTACAGTATACAATACTTTTCTTCTTCCTTCTGATAAAGCTCAATAGATCAATAGTTTCAATAGTGTCGTTTAATCATAGATGATTATTCTCACAGATCATTAGATACCTACCTATCACCAAATTCCTACAACTAATTTATCAATTAGTCTCAACATTCACAGTATAAAGCGTAAATAGTAATACATGCCCTTTTATTAGATTTTCACACTCTGATGTCTAATGTTGAATGTATTATATAACAGTGTCAATATTTTTATGTAGACACAGCTTAGAGAGATTTCAAGTTCCTATGATTTCAGTTATATTCAATCGATTGCATCATTATTTTTGCCCTGAAGAAGGATTATAAATAGAACAAAACTTTTGCATGCAATTCTGAGTATTTTTCTTCTCAAGACCGATTCTCATGAGGCCTACACCTAATTTCATATGAAATGAATTTTGTTATGTTTCATCATGTATTTGTGAATCGGAATTTATCTAGAGCACAGTAAAGTAGTAGATGTAGCAAAGTAGCAGTCGATGTGCTGGAAAATTATCATGAATTGTCCCGCCCAATTTTCCGTCTCAGTTATCATGCGCTCTCATATATTTTATCTGTGCAATAAGTCTTCAAGCTGCCAATTGATCCTTTTTTTCCAAGCATCATCCGAGTTAATTAAAATGTTTGCTCTTCAGTGATTCGTACTCTAAAGGGTTCTAATTTCACAAATCAACAACTCGTAATTTGTATCTTACTAAGCATTTTTCTTCTCTCTCCCCCTTCTGCTGCCATCTAGCGGCTGGATACCCGAGTTTTTCGCTTAATGTAAGAAAGACGAAAAATAACTGGAGAGTAAACGCATTTTCAGGCTCTCAGGAATAATAAAGGTTTGAAAAGGGCACTTGGTCGCTTTTTACGGGAGATGGGTTCCGCTATTCGGTTTGAATAGAGGCTGTCCAATTGAAAGCACTCCTTCCGTCACGGTAGCTCTCACTTCTTCGCTGTAGTACACATAATAAACAAACAAACAAAAATAATAATAAATAATTTAAAATGACGTAAGTATATGAAGACAGAATTCAGATGAATAATGGCTTATTAAAAGATGTTCCCCACTTTGTCCGGGGATGCTTTCTTTCCTCCGTATTAGATCCAGCAAATAATAGCATGGAATCTGTTGATTGACGGATTTAAGTGGAGTTTTGGAGTTCTTATGGATGGTTATACTCTAGTTCGTTGAGGAAGCCACGTAGGCTGTAACGGATAAGTGCCAATGAACTGAATGTGTAGTTGGAATTGCGCAACAGCGGTTAAGAAATCCACTAACGAAAAGCGCGAGAAAGTACAACCAATACGAATAAAGTCAATATGGAGAAGCATCATTGTATCAATAGGTATCATTGAATCAATATGTAAAAACTCCTGCTCAGTTTGTACTCGTCCCCAACCAAGATGACCTCCAAGTAGATGTGGTGTCAAGGAATGAATTTCCAGGTGCCTCCAGATCGTTCCAAAAATTATCAATGGAAAGAGAAACTCAAGAATGCTTCATTCTTTGGTATTTCGGAACCTTCGCAACAGCTCAATTTTCATTATTGGTATGATATAAACAACATATTTGGACGGAATAAAAATTAGCGAAAACTATGCAAACGATTCTCAAATTCTAGACAAAAATGTATCAATCAGTAACGCATTTTGAACATTCGTAAAGAAAAAGTAACAGACCTAAATAATGATTCATTATATTTTTCAAAACTACTATAATTGTATACTTGTTACCAAATACACAATATGTAGGAAAAATAGTTTATCGTCAAAACAAGCATTCAGCATTCAAAACAGTATAGCATTTCTCTGTAGAGTCTCAATTCAACATTAGCCCTACGACCCAAATCTTGGAGTAACCCCTAACGAAGTTAATCTTGGAGTGTGTTTTGGGTGCCTGAGAAAAAAGAAAAAAAGAAAAAAAAAAAAGGCCAGGGGCATGGCACAGAAGCTTCTTTGTGGCCTGCACACTATGTCAGCATTAAATTGTAAAATGACTGGTTCACCATGATAATGACGATAGAGCGCTGGGCAACCAAAAGCCAGGATACTTGACTAAAATCTGTTCAACAATGACGGACCTGTCACAAGAAAATTACGTTCACGCATACGCTGAGCGTATCGCTGATTCAATCATGATGAAAATTAAAGGGATCCATCTAGGGATAAATCCATGTATTTCTGATTCAATCATGATGAAACTGATAGGGGACCATCCAGGGATAAACCCACAGTATTCCTGGAAATTTCATCAAAATCCAATCGAAATTGTGGGAATTTTAGCTGTTGCAAGGAAATGTGGACAGACAGACGAACGGACGGACCTACAGACAGATGCGAAACCGAATTTGTTCAGGAGGCCATGAAATGCACAATGTGAGTGGAAATTTTGATTTTTTTTCATTTCAAAAGTGAAAACAAAGCTTCCGCTGCCTTGCATACTCGGAAGCAATATGTATAGATAAATTAAAAAATAAATATAAGTAAAAATAAAAATCCGGCAAAAGAAAAAATAAATAAATATAAACAATTTTAAAAAATCCAAAAGTTTTGAGAGGGGGTAATTCGAGTAGTGATTTTTTTTTTTTTTTTTCTTAGTGACGCCTCATTTTGATGTTTTTGGTGCTGAGGAACACAATGGTGAAACCAGAATTGCAATATCTTACTCCGTTCTCGAATTGGAGCTCATAAACCATGAAGAAGCACGATTTTTTCTACACATATGTACTTTTAGAAGAAAATTATCAATTAGTTATTAGTTGTCTGTGGCTTCGGATCACACCAGATACGGGTTTTCTCTACACTACAGCATTACCATGTAGACATTTTTAAAGCTCACTTCTTGTTATAGGACCACAGTACTCGTTTGTATAAACAAACATATTGGTAAGTGATGCATGCATTACAGGGACGTCCCTATGGATAGATTGTATATTATTTTAGTGAGAGGTAAAATAAGAGAAAAATAAAAATATCACGACTTTTCGAAATTACCTTCCCCTTAATTAGCCCCCTCCACCCTCAGTAAATTTCCTTTCATAATGGAATTTGAAACTCCTGACATATTTTCTGAAACTAGACCAAATACATGAATGAACACAAATCACAAAAATCCGACAAGGATAGATAAAACATTATGATTCGTTACTATTACCTTTCCATACACCTCCTTCTATAATGAAATTTCAAACTCCCGATATACCTACCTTCCAAAACTAGACCGAATTCATAGTTGGACACAAAAAGAATCTCGAAAATCTGACGAAATTACTTAAAACATCATGATTTATTTATATCATTCCCTCCATTCATCCCCTTCCATATTGAAATTTGGAATTCCTGATATACGATCCCAAACCAAACTGAGTTGATGGTTGAATAAAACAAGAATCACGAAAATTGGACGGGAATTGTTTAAACATCATGATCCATCAATGTTACCCCCTCCATTATCCCACTCCTATGATAAAAGTTGAAATTCCTGTCATGCGTTATAAAACTAAATTTAACTAGCCTAGTTTTCTCGCTCGCTTCGCTCGCTCATCATGGCTTTATAGATCCGATGGTCTCTACTGTTGGGTGGGTCATATAGACTGATTGGAAACGGTGGATCGCAAAGGGTGATTTGAAATGTATAGGGCATGTTGCTCTCTTCGCTCGTTAAGGGTGGGTTCTCTCGCTCGTTCGGTGTGGGATGTATAGATGCAACTAGATATAGTCCCTATACCATCGAGACCTACAGCTTATGGTTCGGATGGGGGTGGAAAATTTGAAAATCTCTTACAATCCCTATCTATAGACAATCCCAAGGGAATGAAGAAGAAAAAAATAAAAATAAAAAAATAACAATAATAATCAATCTTATAAAAGGGGCATTTATCTGCGTAGAAGAGCCACCCTATAATTATGTACGTCCATGTTACAATATGTCAGCCCTACTGCCCATCCAACTTGGCAGACGTGTTTTGTTTAATTGGAAATGACTCAAACGCGTCACCTTTAGCGATGTTTTTCAACAGGGATCACGAAAGATTTTGTGGAATTACGATAATTTTAGTTTTAAGAACATATCAGTACTATTTCTACCTTACACAAAATTAAATTTTATCCCACATGAAATTTAAGAATCAAAATGCTGCTGAACATAATAATTGTAATAAGTCCACTTCTCGTTAAGAATATCAATCCCATTTGGTAAGTTTTGGGAAGTACTGTTGGTCTCAGTTTGCTGACTCAGATTTTGTGTAAATAGTTTTGCTTATTGATAATTTTGTTAGAAATATGGTTTGTGTTGGAAGTGTCTTTTAATGATACAAAGTTCAGAGTAACAACGTTTCGACGGAATAAGGAAAAGCGGTAGCTCGAAAACCAACGTTTTCGTCTACATTTTCGTTCACTACAATCGAAAAACACAATTTCATGTCTCGAAACTCGCATGGGACCAAATTGGAACTTCACCAAACATTTTAAGATCAATCCGAGCCAAAACCGCGGACATTTACTGGGTCAAAGGTGGAAAGAACCATAGGGAGGAACGAATTTTTTTCGTCATATCCCGCATATTCTGTCTGATTTCTACGGGAATACACCATCTTTCGGCAATTTTTGACTGCACCATCGTGTTCTGCGGGTCCAGAAACATAACTTTGTCGTGGACATACGAAGTACTCTCGATCAAATTTTAATGTTGCAGCGGATAGAAGATCGGGCTAGAGGAAAAAACGTGCAGAAGGGGCTTCCACCCCTCTCTCGCCATCCAGCCCATGGTTCGGGTGGGATCAACGAATTTTAATATCGCTCATGTCCTCTTCGGAAAAATAAAAGAAGATCCCCCCTCTCGTAGACTTTCCTCACTCTGCCGTATGGCCGTGCATAGAGACGACAGACAGACAAACAACCAGATAGACGGAGTTTCATTCTTATAAAATAGTATAGATTCGTAATGGTACTGAATAACAATCATGGAAATCGGTCAAGAATTGTAGCTTGCGCAGCGTTTGGAAGAATAGATAATTATCCCCCCCATCCCCCACCACGGCAGCGAATCCAAAAATCCCAAGGTTTGTTGCATAACTATACTAAATTTGGAATCGATCCAATAAAGAATCACGAAAATCGGTTGAGAATTGTAGCGTGGGTATCGTCGACAAAATTCGTTGAAAAAAATAACGTTTTTCCGGCTTTACCCCACTCTATTCCTCTCTTCCATCACGGACATCGAATTTTCCGGAGTTTGTTGCACAACTAGGCTGAAATCGGGATCGAGCATAGAAAAAATCTCGAAAATGGGTAGAAAATTTGTTTTTCTCATGCTTGGGTTGTCCCCCACCCCCCTAGATCAATTCTAATACGCGTCCTTCTAATTAACGAAACCTTACCTATAAGATATAGCTTTAGAGGGACTTCTTAAAAAGTAGGAAATAAGAGATATGAAGGAGGGATGCATTAATGAAATGTAAATTTTAATTTGTGGCATATTTAACGTGATTTTCAGGACGGGTATGCGGGTCGTAACACTTACACCCTACCGAAGCTAGGCGGCGTTAGCCGCTATGGTGGCTGTAGGGTGGGGAGGGTGTGGTTCGTCTCGGCACTTACCAGCTAATACGAGGACCAAGGAATATCCTGCTACGGCGGGGTCGAATGGGGTGAACCCAGTGTTGACCACATTATAGCAGTGTTTACTTTTTCTTTTACAAACCACGGAATAAGTAAATCAGCCTCTACAAATTATTTTTGTTTTCATAAAGAGTTGTCTTAAAATTATTCCTTTACTTGGAAACATATGAAATCAAGCTACTTCATGTAAAATCGTGAAATCTTAATAGTACGGACTTTTAAATTATTTGTTTTTAGAGATAAATCTTTAGTGTTGTGCGTCACTTGTGATTTGAAAACTGTCCATTACCATAGAAGTCTTCATTTTCTGTAATTTAGAGTGGCAGAAGTTCTACAGTAGATCTCATCAAACGATGGAGTTAGGTATGTACCTAATATAACAATGTAAAACATATTTGTGAGTAATGCTTGAATTACAGGACGTTCTATGAATGGATTGTATAATATTTTGGTGAGGGTTAAAATAAGATTAAAAACCGAAATGCCATGAACTATCGGAATTAACCCCCCCCCCCCCCCCCCCTTCATTGACCCACTCCACCGACAGTAAATTTTGACCATAAAACTTCCAACATGAAATTTTAAACTCCTAACATATTTTCCAAAATTTGACCTAATTCATAATTGAACAAGAAAAAGACCACACAAGTCGGACTAGAATAGTTTAAATATCACGAAGTATTACCTTCCACGATGAAATGTGAAAATCCTGAATAACGATCGAAAATTAAACCGAATTCATAGAACAAACAAATAATCACAAAAATTGGACGAGAATTGTTGAGTCACCATGATTTATCAGTATTATCCCTTCCAATCACCCCCTGAAAACGATGACATTTGATACACCTGACGTACGTTCCAAAACCGTTTTGAAATCGTAATGGAGCAAAATTTGAATAACGAAAGTCGGTCGAGATTTGTAGCGTGCTTGAAAGGGTCGGTAACTATCACATCCACCCCCCAAATCGAGAGCGAGTCCGAAATTCCAATGGTTTGTGGCACAACTAGACTTTAATTGGTATCTAACCAAATTAGAATTACGAAAATCGGCCAAGAATTGTAGCCTTGGTGGTTTCAACATAATTGGTCGAAAAAAAAAAAACACTTTTTTTCGGCTTCACCCCCTCCTTTACCCATTTTCCATCATGGAATTCGAAATTTCCGAGATTCGTTGCACAACTAGTCTCGAAAAATGGTTGAAAATTGTGGCACACACACACACACACACACACACAAGCACGCGCGCTCACTTTTATTTCGTCATATAAATGGTTGTTAATAATTTCTTTACACCCAAAGTACTCGAATTTCAAAACGTTATAATGTACGATAGATAATTTACAAAATTTCGCTTATGTGATCATGCTGCATAACTGGAACTTATTTTAATTTGACATTTTGATCTACACCAATTTTTTCGGTGTGTCAATGTTAACGACTATATTATTTGTTGACAATTCCAAATTCAAAGTTCCTGTTCAAATCCTCCTTTCACTTCATTAGCTACGAGTATAATCCCCCTTCACTTTGCTTGCACGTAATTGGTTGTACCTCCAGCCCCCTTTGCTTTTTCTCGACCAATGGGATTCAATCTCCCTTCACCTGTGACTAAATAAGCTGTGTCATTTCTAATGTGTGTTAAATTATTGTTTGTTACTGATGATGGATGGCCTAACCGTCGAAATCGATTTAACATTGTAACTTTCTATTTTTCGTGGAAATAGACAACGTTTTTTCACTAACTTCCGTTTTGAAATGGGTTTCAACAACTTCGTCGCGAGTGATTTAGTTCGTTTCAAACTGTGTACTATCCAGTTGTTTTGTGTTAAATTGTTTAAAGAAATAAAAAATAGAAGAAATGTAATAGTTAATTAAAAAATGACCATAATCCTTGAAATTTGTTGTTATTGCACAATATCATTGGACGCATTTAAAACATAATGTTGTGAACATACATTGTGCACAAATATTCCTCAACCTCCTGTGAAACGTGTGCCTAAAATACCATTGTTGTTGGACAATGGGGAGGTTGACAATGTAAATTTGCTTATATGTTGCGCAATTACCGTAAAACGCTGCAATAGGGAGAGTGGATCACTGAAACTGTGATGCCACACGAAATCATTTCATCTGTTTATTGTCGATTGTAGAAAGGGGTTTTGTAAGGGAGCTTATTCCAGATATAAGGTCAAATATTTATGCAGAGTTTTGACCCACCAAAATACACGATTATTATAAATTTCCGTATTAAAGGTTTATTTGCTGAGAATAGCGGAACGAATTCAGCCGAGGGACGAATATTTTAAAGGATGGGCATTTCTTGGTGGTTCCGGAAACGTTCTCGTTTTTCTCGCGATTCTCAGTCAGAGAAAATAAACGTAAAATAGAATGGCGGGTGGAAAGAGAGTTGATTTCCATAAGGTTGAATTTCATTTGCATAACTGATTACCTTTTTTGCTGTGAGTTCATCATGAGCTTCTTCTTTTATTTTGCAGGTTCGTATGAGCTTTCATCAGGCTGGTTGGAGTTATTATGTGAGTAATCAAACATTCTTTTTTGCATGAGCTTGTAGGTTTATGATCAATAAACAGTGAATGTGATTTGATCAAGGTCTCATGAATCTATCAAGGATTTTGTCAAATACTAAATTAAGAAGACGATAATCCAGGCATTTAGCTATTTATTTGGTTTGCAAATAAATTATTCGAGCAGTTACGTGCTTACTTGCATCAATATGACTTCTGTGTCGCATCATGCATATATCGTTTTGGTCTAAACTTTGAAGGAAAGTGTCATAGGTACAATCACAAGTAAGATCAGTTCCTAAGTTAATATAAATGTTCAGTTAGGGTGGAAGCCTTATTTTCTTAGATATTTAGAGAGAAAAAAAAATTGCCTAGGTCTATTGTGTAATATTCGGAGTGTTAAAAGAATTTTTATAGTAGAGCAGTGAAGTGAACATGAACACTGATGTTAGCAAGCCCAGAATGGCACATTCCCGTGCTTTCCCAAGAAAGAGATATCCGTAAAAATACGCTTTCAATCCAAATCATTTCTCGATCACCTATCCTGTGGGAATCCTCTGAACGATGAAGGGTGAGATAACGTTATGATCGTCAAAACCTCGAAAATCGGGTTTCCGAATGATTTACCCCATTGGGAAGATGCGATGTATGGGGAGCGACGGCGATGAGTGTTCCGCAATAATTCAATTCCAGGACCCCTGTGCCGTAACAGCGCGTATTCTTTCGAATTCTCCACCCCTACACCATAATTTCTTGTGTTCGCCTGTTCATTTGAATACAATCTGCTATCTTGAAACCACACTCGAACGTGATCTAAAATGCAATTACTGATAAATGAACTATCATTAAAAATTCAGGCTAGGTTGCCAGGAAAGAGTAAGGAATCGCAATGAACAAAAGATTTTAGATAGATGGCCCTAAACGAATCCTCAAACTTAGAGATGAAACGAATGATATTCATCGAATCAATTTATACATGTTATGCATAGTATATATTATGTTTTAAGACTTTTATGAGAATAAATTAGATATTAGAAACTGAATTGGAAGAAAAAAAAGAGAACCTTGAATTGCAATAAATTCAGGGCACAGAAAAAGTTACTCCTCGCGGACACCCAAAAATGTCAAAAAAAGTTCGAATCATGCAGCATGATCGTATGAGGAATTTCTGGAAGTTATCGTATTATATCATGTTCCATTGTTTTAGGATTAGAGCACTTTGAGAGCGAAGAAATTGTTAACTACCAACGTTATGGCCAAATGAACTCGTTCTAAATAATTTTCAACGATTTAAAAAAGTTTTGGGATTTCTAGCTAAAATTACCTAATGATCTCAGCTTGAATTTGTGCATCACTTCTACCGACTTAAATTCAGAGAAAAAATATAAACTAAACGATTTTTAGCCGTTTTTAGCCAATTTTAATAACTTTTCATCACATTTATTTGAAATTGGTCAAATATATCGCGCTCAGAAAGAGTTGGCCAACGGAATGATCCTATCACTCAGAAAACTTGATGTTTCAGCACCAGAACGGATTGTTATCACACGCACACACACACACACACACACACACACACACACGCACGCACGCACACACACACACACACACACACACACACACACACACACACACACACACACACACACACACACACACACACACACACACACACACACACACACACACACACATATATATATATATATATAGGTATATATATATATATACCACGGTTGTAAAGTCATTGTGATTGCTTTCAAGGACGAAACAGTTTCGTCAAAATAAATATAAAGTATGATTATTGGAATATTCCAAAAGGACAAGATACCTCGCCACCCCCCGGCTCCTTGCTGTCCACCGAGTTATAACTGAGTCGAGAAGGAAATGCTCACTGGGGTTATATTCTTCCGAGCTCGAGTTTTACGCGGGATAACTTAATCTTCTACGCCTACTTATCATACATTTTCCGACGAAACAGCTTTTCTTGGTATCGACGGACACAGCTTCAGTCCTGATAGAACTTCAGAGAATAGCTCCATGATTCCGTGCCAAATGTTTTCAATTCCGACGACTTGAATACAAAGGTCCGATATCATCGGTATTGAGGAAACAACAAGTGTTTGGCTAGATTGAGTTAAAGAGATACCTCATTTACCGAAGACTCTTCCCCTAGTACCTATAACAGCTTTCCCAGCAAAGAAGTCAAACTCCTTCGGTAAGTCAGTGTTACGGCACACGTGAGCAGGATACAGTTAAGCCCTTGAAACCCTCCACCTCCTTCACTATCCTCCGCTAAAGAGAAAAACTTTTTGTAACGAACCAGCGTATAAATAGGTCGCGTCTCGCGTGATTCTGTTGCTCCAAGTGGGTGTGGTATCGCAGATGAGAAGGGCAGCAGACATCTCCAATAACACCTTCTTTCTCAATATTTCAGAAGCCCAAAGATTAGCTTCATCAAACTTTCAGACACTGAGATGATGGGTTAGGGCTGGTGAACAAAGCGCGTGAATACGATAGAAAGGACAACGTAGGGGGATCTCTTGAATGGCGATGACAAAAGCGTTAGGTTGACTTCTCCCGATTTTGTCAAAAGTTGCATGAATCTTATAATAGTTACTTGGAGCCATCATCAAATTTTCTAGGTGGAAATTTCCAACATGTCTTTACTTTTGGTGAATACTTATTGCTATTTTAAATACTATACTATATTATACTATACTCTTGATTTTAATCATGGTTGAGAACATAAACCTAATAGCCAAATCTCTTTACTGAAACCATTGAAATTTTTCTGCATCCCGGGTGAATCTCATAATTTTTCCAGACTAAATATCAAAGGTAATTTGAAGTTTATCATAGGTGATGCATGCCTACTTGTATACTGTACATGAATACGTGCATGCAAAAAATATGCATACGTGTACCTACTCATGTGATGCACACATATGCATATACTATTCAGGGTTTCTACAAAAATTATGGGACAAACTCAGGGAATCGATTTTAGAGCTTATTTCTGATCGAAAGTTTCTTCTGGAGATTTCTTTTTAAACGCTTTGTTTTCAAATAATTTTTTTCGTGTTTTGTACCTTAAATATTAAAACAAACACAACTTCCTTTAGAATCACAATAAACTCCAAACCAAGAACACCTTTGGAGAGACCGTTAAATTTATTATAACCCTGATGTAAAGTAAAATTGTTTTATTAGTTTTAATTGGGTAAAAAAAGCCAAAGTACAAAATTAGAAAACATATTTGAAATTAATGTTTTTCCTACCGGTTTAGCTGCTACCAGTTTGGGAATTTTTCGGCGTGTACTCTCGGGAAAAAACTTCCTCAAGCTACCAATCAGCTTTTGGACGGTATAGTAAATTTTAATTCTATCTTCGTTAATTGGGGGAGAAAAGTAAGTTCGCATGTCGAAAAACGTGGCTTTTTTTTTTACGAAATCGAGGGTTTTAATGAAAAATCACCCTCTTTGAAAAGACTTGTTTAATAAATATCGGCTCAACACAGGTCGGATTTCAGGCGTGGGAATGAGTGATGAAACGACGCCAGCACACTCTAGTGGATGTTAGATCAGCTGTTTTTGTATGTATACGACAGACAGCCTGTAGCATATCATTGTCATGCCCAAAACTACACCAAGTTTCAGTCCGATTTTGTTGACATCTTAAAGAATTTTGCATCTAAGCTTGTTACCGGTCCCCCATAATATTCATTTCTGTCTGTTCAATAGTAGTCTATGCGCATGCGCAAACATGAATTTCTTTTGATGTCAATTTATCTTTATATATATGGATCCAATTTCGTTCAAACTCGGACGTTACTTGCGTTTATATTTCATGAAGATGCTCTATTAATTATACCACTATTGGGTAACTGATAACTATTGCAGATGAATGAATTTAAAATTTTTTGATACAAGTCGGGATCAGGAACGGGGGGATCAGGGATTTTGATTAAGGTTTCTGGGAATGCACGGGGGAAGTTTCAGATAGCCCTCAATAACTTTCATAGCGGTCGGTTCGATTGTACCCAATGCCAATGCGCAAACTTAAATTTCTTATAACGTTGATTATAACTCGAAGGGCAGTTGGATATTCATGGTGACTACAGAAATTATGGGACAAACTCAAAGAACCAATTTTAGAGTTCATTTCTGATCTAGAGTTGCTTCTAGAGATTTCTTTGTAAACTTTTGTTTCAAGTTATTCAATTTCAAGTTTTTTTTGTGTGTGTTTTGTTCCTTATAACATTAAAAGGGCCATAACTCCGCCTAGAATCGCAGTAAACTCAAAACTAAGAACACCTTTGAAAAGACCATTATATTTCCTATAACCCTGAAATACAGTAAAGCTGTTTTACTTAGTTTTAATTGGTTTAAAAAAAGGCCAAAGTACAAAATTAGAAAAAATATTTAAAATCGATTTTTTTAGTCTCGTTTTTCTGCTACCTACCGTTTGGAGATTTTTCGGCGTGCACTCTTCAGAAAAAACTTTCCCAAACTGTCAGCTTCTGAACGGTATAGCCAATTTTCCTTTTACTTTGCTAATTGGGAGAGAAAAGTATGTTTGTGTGTTGAAAAACATGTTTTTTTTTTCTTCTACAAAATCGAGGGTTTTAGTGAAAACTACCTTCTGTAAAAATGCGAGTTTGAGACCGATTTCTACGTATTTTTTCACGCTGAATCGAATGGTAACACTTGAAAATCTCCCCAACTCTGTTATAAGCGAGTTTTACACTTTAACTATTTTTACCCTTGAAAACACATGAAATTGAACATGAACAAAAATAAACTAAAATTTCGAGATTTAAAGCGTAAAACTCGGTTATAACGGAGTTGGGGAGATTTGCAAGTGTTAACGATCGATCCAGCGTGGAAAAATACGTAGAAACCGGCCCCAAACTTCATTTTCATTGAGGGTAAACATGTTCTTCAACTTACGAACATACTTTTCTCCCCCAATCAGCAAAGTAAAAGTAAAATTGACTATACCATTCAAAATCTGACAGCTAGAGAAAGTTTTTTCCGAAGAGTGCACGCCGATATATCCGCCGGCTTTTTTAACCAATTAAAACCAACTAAAACAACTTCACTACCTATATATCGGGTTATAGGAAATTTACCTAACTGCCATTCCAAGAGTGTTCTAAGTTTTGAGTTTCCTCTGATCCTAAAGGGAGGGATGGCCGTTTTAATGTCATAATGTAAAAAAACACGAAAAAAAAACATAAAAATTAAGTGAACCTGAAAACAAAGCGTTCAAGAAGAAATCTCTAAGAGTAACTTTCGATCTGAAATGAGCCCTAGAATCGATTACTTGAGTTTGTTACATAATTCCTGTAGACAACGAGTATATTAAATTCGATACTAATGGACCGATTTTGATGAACTTTTCAAGGATTTTGTAGATTAACCTGTAGACAATATTCTACTAATTCCATAGCCTTATACATAAATTAGATGGTGAAGGTTACTGGATTGATAATTCCTACGTTATGCGTATGCGCGAGTTTGAATTTTAGCCCGTATACTAGCATGTATGCACATATATTTTGGATTCCATAATTTCAACTTGAACTTTATTCATTAACTAATTCTACACGTTCTTGTTACAATAAGTGAAGAAGCTGTTCTGCCCACTCACTTCGGCAGACGCTTTTCGGGATATGACCATTTCGTTTTGTATCTATAATTTAATTGTATTATGTAAAGTACAATCAAAATCGTAATTCAGTAGATTCCATTGGTAAATAATTCCTTATGTTAGGTTCCCGAGCCTTTGGGAGCCCATAAACAACAATTTAAACGACTGCATTCTATTTCGTTATCAAGATTGAGCGACTTTACTAATTGCTACATGGCCTCAGTTCACGGTCGGGGTCCCTGTTCTTTTCTAAGGCTCAGGATGTTACCTCTTTTTTGTTGTCTAAGTCTGCTACCGTTAGGACCTGGGGCACATCTAAGGTTACCGGCGTTCCTTGTGAAGGTACTTCTATACTCGGTCATCCAGAAAGTTTTCATGTTCGAACAAAATTATATAACTAAAGAGTTAGAAAATAGGAAAATGTTGCTAACAAGTTCTTTGAAAACAATGGAAAACACAGAGCTCATTTCTGGAGTCAGAATATGTCGTTTACCATTTATGCGTGTTAAGTTCAGTAAGTATGTTGGGGTCCATTGCGGAACCACAAAGATCGAACACAAAATCAAATCTGAAGCATTTGAGTTTCTCCCGTTAGAATTATTTATTGTTTTCATGCAGTTGACAAATACTACGTAGATAAACAAGTAGTGTGAACCAAACTAGTGATTTTGAGAAATCAACATTTGTACATTATGCTCAAATGCTCTAATTGAGTGCGAGCCTAATTGATTTAACCATCGATTAATACTTAATATTGTTAAATATAACGAAGTTAAAACTCGGAAAAATAGTCAGTATGTGGATTCACTGAGATGCAATATTTTCTACATTTGAAAACAAACGAATTCTTCCACAGGATTACAAGGAAGTGGTGGGTCTAATAAATATTTTATCAAGATCGCAAAAGGGGAGGAAGTATAAGGAGGGAGCTTTTGATTGGAATGCAAATTTTGCTCTCTATTATGTCAGGTGCGGTGTGAAACGCAAAGAAGACTCCACAGGTGGGAGTTTAGGTGTGACTCACTTAGTTTCATCTCTAAACAGTGCAATAAGTAAGTTGTTAGAGAAGGTTTGGAGAACGGTTCTACGCAGTCATACTCAACCTCAGTGGTACACAGCCTTAAATGCGGGTGGAAAATAGTATGAGTTCTAATTCTGGAAACATCTACCGGGAAACCACACAGCTCATCAGCTTCCTGAATTAATGTACTGCTCAAACAGTTTTGCTGGTGAAGAACATATGCTCCTTAGTGAATAGATGCATTGGTAAAACATGATGGATCGTCAATGACTGTAGTTCAGAAAAATTGTCGCGATCTGGAAAAGTCATTGCGTTAACCCTCAATCAGATTAAACCACAATAACCGGGAAGGATAACTTGCGCAACTTTTGAGACAGGATGGTTTAGCCCACACCAGTGAAGCCAGTAAACGCTAATCATAGGTAATCCATGCAAATTATTGATCAATAAGCGCAACCCTAGAAGTGAGGCCCAGTGCGATATGCGCGATCAGAATGCATCATTGCGCGACGATTTAAGGTTCAACACGGATCACTATTCGTTCTCTGCTTCACTCATTGTTCCCATTCCAATCATAGATTCTGATCAATTTTTCCAACTAATCTATAGTTTACTGTAAGTATTGATTTCGGATATTTATTAATTTTCGGGATGCGAGTTTGTGAACATCCACACCACCAAACTGTTCACATCATTCCTATCTACTTTGTCCTACTAACCAATATTTTAGTAAATAGATTGATTTAGGATACTTACATATAGTGGATATTCGGGTTTGCAAGCATCCATACCATAAAACGTCACACATCACTCACAATATATACATTCAAATATACAATTGAAATTTAAATTTTCACATCTTACAAAACAATTCAGTATAATACAGATTAGTTAGACAAATTAATCAGAATCCGTATTCGGAATCGCTAAATTCTGTGAAGCAGAGAATGACCAGTTGTCCATGTTGAATCTTACTATTATGGCGCTCATCGATTCATTCTGATCGAGCTTATCGCAGTGGGCCTGTACGCGGGTCGCGCATATTGAATATTATTATATTAACCTGGAATAGCAATGCTTAGGGTTTATGGGCTTCACCACTTTGGGGACTTCGAGATATAGTTTGCCAACTTTGGGCACTTTGAGTAATGATTTGCCCGATTCGGGGCATTTTAGAAAGAGGAACATTATCCATTATATAGCAATATTGGGGAATAGAACCCATGAAATAAAAGGGGCAGAAGCGCCAGGAAACAGTTAAGAATATAATTTGATAAAGAGGGTTGATTGAAAAAAATTAAGGAGTCCCAATAACTAGAAAGTATTTATATAACAAGGGGTAGGTATTAAATGTTCTTTCTGAAGTTCCGCTTTAGACACCATTCTGAACAACTTGGCTTCCGGGTCTGCCTTCTAATCCTTGCAACGGTGAAAACAAAATGAAGTTACGTCCGATTCTAATGAAACTTTCGGGATTTATGAAAATGATTACTATGATTATCACCGTCTACTTCAATTTCTTAGAAGAATTTTAGTACCTTCGCAAGCGCAATCTTGAAATTTTCAAAACACTCTGATTTTGGAAACCTAAACAAATCAATAACATTTTAGAATAGTTATCAATGAACCATCTGCTCGCAATTCCTTCAATAAGCAAATGTACTAATTTATGAATTGATATACTTCATATCCTGTTTATTAACCAATTGCAGTGATCTATACAATCGTGTTTTGGATACAAGTGAGTTTTGTACCCACCCGACATCACAGACTTTTCTATTTTATTATTATTATTTTGTTAGGTTATTTTTACCCTCCTTAAAATGTGATATTCGGTACCAGAATTCTCAATATACGTACCAACATAGGAAAGTGTGTATTTTAAGACTATATACTACCCTGCAATTCGGCCTCGAGTCGGAATATTACCCTAAGTAATGTAGTACTAATATAACACCAATGAATTTTCGGGTGTGTTCGGTGAATAGAAATTAAACTCGACAAGTTCCTGGCGGTCGCATTTCAATGAAGCGGTCCTGTAGTTATGCGAGATGAATAGGAAGAACTTGCTGTTACGGCAGTGCCGTTATTGAGTACCGACACAGTCTGGAACATGAAACCCTCGTCAAACTAATGCCAACTACATCAAAGTTTGTCGCTACTTGCAAAATGGGTGGACAACCATAATTGTTAGAGACGCTCCTTCTTGTATAGTTAGTTGATGTTAGAATTGTGGGAAGGACCAGAAAATCTTCACAAGGTTATAATAACTTCATTTCTATTTTACTACGTTCCGAACAGTTCAGGGTCATCTTCAAAGAGATTAGTGTATCTTCAAAAGACACAAAATGAACAGCCGTCACATTGGAACCGTATTACAAGAACACGAACATCAACACAATAATAAAATCATCTATCATTTTTTGATGAATTTATGAAATATTTTAACCAAAGAGAAATACACGTACTTACTGAAACCCCCAACCACATAAGTATATGAAATCCTACCAACAAATCGGTGCACATTTGTCCGAAATTCAAATCAGGCATGCCAAAACTGTAGAAAAATATCATCGAATGTTTGTCGGATGTAGATGCGTAGCGAAACAAAATCTGCCTTGACTGAGATTATTGCGACCAAGTTCCACTCGTCATTCCTTCCCTTTAGGTAGGTAGGCTTCATGACTCATCAGAGAGACATTTCGATATGTGACAAAAATAAACAATAAAAAATATGTGGAAGAAATTATGTAATAATGATTAATGTGAAATAAAATGTTTCAGAAGCCATAATGAATTACGAGGAATATGCCTCTGGCATTGATGTGACGAATTATAGTCATACAGTCTGTGTCGATTGATTGTATTTCCTAATTTTACCGATTCTTAGATTTGTATTTTGCATGGAAAATGACCCGAAATTGGCGTCAGGAGAAAATTCACTCAAAATTAGCCAGAATTCAATTATTTATAACTTCCATACTCTTTGATATAATAATAGTTCTTGAGGTTCAGTCACTGTTTTTGTAAGTATGTTTCACAACTTTGATACGTAAGGAAATTTTAGTAGGGAGCAAGGAATTATGACTAGTTATACGTTCATTATCAGGAACACAAAAAAAAAAAAAAAAAAAAAAAAAAAACCCGGAAATGATTAGATTAGATTAGCTTTAAATTATGTTTGATTCGTAATAGTCTAACCAAACTTCCAAACGATTATTAGGAAACCATATATGAATATACAGCACAGGTGCCAAGAGTAGATACTTGTCTGACTATTTTTAAATTGTCGATAATGAGTGAACAAAATACCAAAAAGTTGTAAATTTTAAAATGTACAATATTATCAAAACTTCAATGGTTCCGAAAAGGGGTATGGACAGAGGTATATAATGTAGCATCGTAATATATTAATGTACCGTCCAGGCCTAATTCCGCCAACACGGAATATGTTGAGCAAAGAAGATAATTGTCTGGAGTCAGATGAAGTCAAAAAAGCAAAAGAAATAATTCGGATCGAAAACACGGGAACATAGATCACACTAACTCCGTAAATCCTCAAGAACGATGGATCGATGGAAACGAGGAGTGACGTTCGAACGAGTTCCATTCATTTAAAGACGGGTTTTCTCCTGCAAATCAATCGATCCACTGCCCAATCTTTTCGAATCAATCACTCCACCCTCTCAAGCTTTTTATCCCTCTGATGTCTCTGATCCAACCTTCATCTAACCAGAAAATCTCGATTTGGTTCTGCGGATCGGTTGAGGAGCATTACTGATGAAACATTTACCTTCCCAACGAAAACAAACGTTTGGAGGATGTAATATCTCCGTTTTTCACCAAAGATAAACTCACGAATATGCAAAATTGAATAGGATAACGCTTCATATTGGTGAAGAAAAAACTGTGGCGATTCTTGTGCAAGTCTTTTTCAATTAAAGTAGCATTGAAATATCATAGAAATATAGCCAGTCAAAATAAGACGAAGTTATGAAATAGGTAATCTTTATTACACATTAGTACTGCATTGCCCGAAATCGTCACCTATAACAACATCAATGGTCCGAAAGCAATGAATTCCAATATATATATATATATATATATATATATATATATATATATATATATATATATATATATATATATATATATATATATTTATTTATTTATATTGGAGGAGTTTTTTGTAAACTGCTGAGAGGCCTTTAATGTCCTTTTTGTGGTTAATGCATTTATCTTTGTTTTGTATCAAATAAGCTACCTCTTTGACTTTACGTTTTTGTAAATTCTGTTCAAAACAACAAATTTCCCAATCTCCTACATTAGGATTGTGATGTGTGAGAGCAACATGTTTGGCTAGTGCAGTAGCAAAATTTTCGTTTAATGGGTCTAGGCTATCTTTTTGTAAGGCTATTAAATTATCTCTATTGTGTCTGTTGGGACAAAGGGGCACTAGGTGGAATTAAGCAACCAATTGTTGCACACCAGGTATATGAATATAATTGGAAAGTTTAGCTCACACCAAGTTTCCACTTATGAAAATAATATAATTCTCCTGGTTAGGCCTAAAGGAAACTTCCCGCTAATATAAATAACAAATAAATGAAATATTGTTCCGGTAATAGGTGCAGAATTAATGTTCTTGGAGGGGGGTTGTCGTCCAGTTCTCTCGTAGGGGAGTGATCACTCGAAGTTTGCGTAAGTTGGGTTATATCCTAAATGATATAAATATATAGAGATATACGATCCAACCTGATTGTCGTCTTGCGATCCTTGGAGAACGAAGGAATATATTTATGTCCAGGTTGGTTTCTGCGCCACTTGCACTCCAATTATCTTCTTCCTGATATAAATCGGGAGAATTCGGGATGCTGAGACCCGTTTTCTGAAGTTTTGAAACAGGATGACTGCGACCTGTGTTCAAAAATAGTCGGTTTGAGGCAAAAAGGCAAAAACTTAGCGGTAGCAGATTTACTTCGTTACGAAGCACGAGGATAGATAATAATGGCGCCTGCAGAGTCGACGACGGGGCGGCACTGACGTCAGGTAAAAAAAGTAGTCCCAAAAAAATTAAAGTAGTAGGTACCTGTTTTTCTAAATTATTAGAACACTTTCTCTTCACTATACATTTTCACTTTGTTACTTATGTTCTATTCATTGTTGGATTACAAAATTAAAATTATAAATGCGCACATTTCTTTATAATAAAAATAAATAAACATAATACATTCCACCATGGATTTACATGTTATGTAGCTGCATGAATAGTGTCCTTTCATTCTCTCTGAACCTAGCTGGATGGTTTCACCTACGTAAATGGCTACACAGTCCCGACAAAGAATCTTGTAAACAATGTTACTAATTTCTTCTTTCTTTAAGGGGTCTTTTAGTTTTGAGAAGTATCTTTTATTTTTATTTTTGGGGTGATTATAAAAAGCTATTTTTACGTTAGAACTGTATGTGTTTACTTTTTTCATTATTGCATATGATAATGGTCCCACATATCTAAGAGATGCAAATTTGAGTAGAGTAGATGCTGTATCTAAATTGGAGGTCGATGCTCTCAAATTATTTGTGTTAGACACTGGTAACGTAATAATGTTAGCAGTGGATGAGGGAGTTATGCAATTATTTACAGTTGTTGGGTCTGTCCGGTTATGGATATGTTTATGGGTGTTTGGGGTTTGGTAAATTATTTTATTATTATGTTTTTTTGGATAGTCATTAGCTGACAAGATATTTCTGAAATATCATTCACACAATCACCCCAAAAATAAAAATAAAAGATAGATCTCAAAACTAAAAGACCCCTTAAAGAAAGAAGACATTAGTAACATTGTTTACAAGATTCCTTGTCAGGACTGTGAAGCCATTTACGTAGGTGAAACCATCCAGCAAGGTTCAGAGAGAATGAAAGGACACAATAGAGATAATTTAATAGCCTTACAAAAAAAATAGCCCAGACCCATTAAACGATGAGTTTGCTACTGCACTAGCCAAACAAGTTGCTCTCACACATCACAATCCTAATGTAGGAGATTGGAAAATTTGTTGTTTTGAACAGAATTTACAAACAGGTAGCCAAAGAGGTAGCTTATATGATACAAAACGAAGATGAATGCATTAACCACAAAAACAACATTAAAGGCCTCTCAGCAGTTTACAAACAACTCCTCCAATAAAATTTCTCCAAATCAAACCTTTAGTAAAAAAGTAAAGTATACAATTATTCCAGGTTGGGGCTTTTTGTCCGACTGCCTCGGGCTATCCTCCAAGTGGAGGATCAGAATTCGCTCTGATGATTTCGCTTAAACCAACTCATTGCCTCGCCCCCTTGAGTGGAGAGGGGTTATATATATCCCAATAAACATTGATACAATGCAATTATTGATTGTAGTTTTTCTAACTTTTAATGATTTTCATAAGTGATAATGAAATAATTACTGTGTTTTTTAAATTTAATGTACTGCTTAGTTATTGAAAATCCCATCGTTATTTTCGTAAGATGAATATAATTAGTGAAACGTTGTTCATTTGATTGGGACCGCTTAATTTGTTTTAGCATAAACTAGTTGGTTTGCTGACCAGGTTCCTCACAAATTTTGAAAAAATTCTTGTCTAGTTGGGTTTAAATCGATCCATTGTGACAAAAAACTATTCAGAACAATATCAAATTCGATTATTTTGAAGTTTGACGATGTCAGTGACGACGAGGATGACGTCGTATTGTCGTCAAATACAACTTTCAAAGCTATAGTGGATTCAGTAGTGACGAAAACGACTTAAAACGATACAAAACACTATTTTCGGTTGGTTTGACGACGATCTACGTTGCCGAAGACAATTTCCTATCGTCGGATTGTTAAAAAAAACTATAGGTACCTACAGCTAATTACGAATTTCTATACAGAGGAACCCGCATAAGTTGGTCAGTACTTGTCGGGTCAATTTAAGAGCTCATTTCTGATCGAAAATTCTCATAGGAATTGTTTGGTGATAGCTTAGTTTTCTGATAATTTAATTTTTAAGATTTTTTCGTGTTTTTGACCTTTTGTCGCTAAAATAATCATAACTCTCTTAATTAGCTGTGTAAATTATATTTGAGGATACCGTTGAAAAGACCATTGAATTTGCTAACGAAAAGATGCCTGAGCTTTCTCACGAATTTATGTTGGGCATGAATAAGCCCTCTGAAAAGAAATTTCACCTAATTCGTAAATCCTTCAGTTTTTTCAATCGGGAATCGAACTATGAGAACTAATATTTTTCAAGACACAAAAACAGTAAAAACTGTGCCAAAATCTCATCTCTTCAACGATGTAGTCAATTTTACTTTTACTTTTCTAATTAGGGGTGGGGACTATTATGTATTAATTAAATAATCGTTTTTTCACTGAAATCGAGGGTTTTCAGGGTTTTCATGGAAAATTACCTTTACAAAAATAGTTTGGTGTCGGTTTCAACGTATCTTTTTACGGTGAATCAAATGGTGACACTTTCATATCTCCCCAACTCTGTTATAACCAAGTTTATCAGTTCAGCTGACCTATTTGAGTTCATTTGGTAAGATAAATTTCATGTTTTTAGGGGTGAAACTAGTGAGTTAAAGTGTAAAACACGGTGATAACGGGGTTGAGGAGCTGTACAAGTGCTACCATTCGTTTCAGCGTAACAATATACGTAGAAACCGACCCCAAAATCGTATTTTCATGAAAGCCATTTCTCAAGACAACCCTTGATTTCAGTGGAAAAATATGTTTTTCAACGATAATACATAGTTTCCCCCCCTAATTACCAAAGTAGAAGTAAAATCGACTACACCGTTGAAAATATGAGATTTTGGCGCAGTTTTTACCGTTCTCTTGAAAAAAAAATCGGTTCTAATTGTTCATTCCCGATTGATAAAACTCAAGGTTTCACAAATTAGGCTAACTTTGCTTATCAGAGGGCTTTCTCATGTCTTAAACCTTATTTCTTAAGAATGCTCAGAGATTTATCCGATAGGAACCTTAATGGTCTTTCTAGTGGTATCCTCAGATTTGAATTTACACAGCAAATTGAGGGATTTACGGTCGTTTTAGTCACAAAAGACCGGAAACACGAAAAAAATTTAAATAATTACTTGTTAGAAACCTAAGCGTTAAAAAAAACCTCTGTGATGGACTTTCGATCGGAAATGCGCTCTAGAATTTACCCTTGAAGTACTGGCTACCTTATGCAGGATACCCTGAAGAGTTTTCCCATTAAATTTCAAATGGAAGGACACGCACACAGGCTGTCAAATGACAGCCGAGTCAACATATAGACTCACTTCGTTCATCTATTAGTTCATAAAGCGACTTCAAGAGAGAAAGTCGAGTTTCGAACGAAATATCTAAATTATTTTAGGTTGGCGTAGTTTTGGTTTATCATTTTCAATAATGAACCTTAGTAATCGAAAAAAAAAAAAAAAAACATTTATAACCCCCCCTCAAAATTTGTTTGTTTACGTTTCAAGATGCGTAGAATCCAAAAATCGAATAATAAAAAAAAATCCGTCGGTCCGAAGCTTCTCTCAAAAAGTATTGGACCAAACTAAGAAACTTAAGAAACAAACGAACTCAAGAAATTTGGCGAAAAAATTATTTATCGGTCGCGCATGTGCCAATAATTCCGGCATCTGGTTCGATCAACGCTAAAGGGCTGAAATATTCAAAAATCGAGATCATGAAATCTTTCTATGTAACATGAATGATTTTTTTGAGATTCATTTATAGGTATCTGTCTAAAGAATCGAACGAAACCACCCCGGTTGCTATGCGTTTATTCGTTTGCTTTCCCTAATGGCTATAATCGACAAGAAAAAGAAACACCAACACGGGAGTGAATCGTAACCAGTAAAACATTTCGAAAATCGCCTTGAAAACTGTGACAATCGTATCAGCTGATAATAAAATTCCAATGGAATTCTGACTTCCCGAAATCGAGTTTATTATAGCTTCTGTATTCTGATGGACTTGTAATGCGTAGGTAGGTAATCACCTCATTGATTATCTGTTTTTCGGACAAGGATGATGCTAAAGGTAACAACCTAGAAATATAGGACAGAGCGTTGGCGTTACCATGATGATAGAGTTACAATGAACAAATGGATACATGGAATAGATTGAAGTTTTAGAAATCAACGAAGGTAGGTATAGTATAAAGCTGTATTCAATCAAATTACCTACTTTAATTATATTCATTTATCAAATTATTGATTAGTAGGTAAATACTTAAGAATTGCTCCTAACTAAATTATTCTAATCCAACAACAGATGGTTAATTACTTCCGAGTCTACCAAAGACGGAATGTTTTAGCCCATTTTCAAAGAAAATTAAGCTATTGCAATGAATCTCAAATTTCCTCCATGGAAATTCGTTTTGAAATTCCTTGAGAAACTTCTCGGTGGTATCAGCGTTACTCTTTCTGAGTCTCCTGGCTATTTTATATTGCTGTAATATCTTCAGTTATTCCTCCTGAGTTAATATCCTCGTGTTAATCTGATCAGTATCAGAACCTCCGAGGTTAATTTCCTTCCTAACTAACTCACGTTGCTGAAATTTAATGGAGCTCGAATGGGACACCTCAAAAACAATTAAGAGGTTCGGAGGATCACTAGATAGCTGATCCTTTCCTAGGAGAATCACTATTAGGCTAGTTTCGTTCCTGTTCGACCTGCCGTTTTATTAAGCTTTTTGTTTTGTTGTTTTGACATTTTTAAAAAATTTATCAACATTCACCTACTATAAACCGTAAAATTGAGGGGTCTTGGGCTGTAAGGGTGTTAATCCTTTTGAGAGGCGTGATGCGCCAAGTTTTGATCATTTACTAAATGTATAATAATAATTATAGACCAATGATCTGCGTAGAAAGCTATCTAATACAGAAACAATAAACCTTTGTGTAATAATTTGCAGCGTTGTATGGTTGGCACGAAAATGTTAGTGAAAGAAATTTAAACCGGAAATGAGAATGGTTCAAAATTTTCTTCCCCTTTTTTCACTCATTGTGACATTAAATTTTGTTGTTTGATAAATTTTTAAAATTTTCTTTTCATAGTATATATATATATATATATATATATATATATATATATACTTTATATACTGTATTATTTCAATAAACAACATACTTACCACGGTTAGTGAATCAACCCCCACACAGTAGGGGTCATAAAACGAGTTGCCTTGGAAAATCCTGGGAAGACAATGTCATTTGACGACCCCTTTTCACTTTGCTCTGTCAGTTCTTCGCTTGTCCTCCCTTGGCATTTGTGGTTGGTTGGTTGAGTTAATCTTTCGTTATATTAAAAAGGTGTGCTATACTGTTTCAGTGTGTAATCATGGAGGATACCAAAAGGTATTCGGTTGTCGGTTTCATCGATTCCCTGTGGATTAATAAATACAAGCAAAATGGATAAACGCGTGTAAACGGGTCGACCCGTTTTGTGTTGATACGACCCGAGTATGTTCTTTCCATTTTGATAAGTCAGATTACGTTCGTGACTTGAAATGTGAGTTGCCTGATATTCCTGCGAAGTTCAACCTCAAGGCACATGCAGTTCCACATTTGCGCATGCCGAATAATGCTGCAGCTGTGAATTCAGCGAAACTTTATTTTATCGGTCAAAAGGCGAGAGCAGAAAAATGAAATGCTCGGAAGGGGGTTCATCGAATGTTACGAACACATTTGATTGACATAATTGGCAATTGAACTCCGAACGAAGGGAAGAAGGAGAAAAAATTCGCACAAAGGTTCGGCAAGTGAAAACAGGAAAACTGTTATGAAAATGCTGGAATTAATGAGGTACAGTGGCCTACAGTACTTTAGGTAGGTACCTATATTTTTATTTTGATGGATAACAAAGCCCATGTTGTGGCCAGGACTCAAAAGTTGTAGTTACATATGTACTTACCTTATAGTCTTGACATAATCATTGCATAACCTAGTTTATAATATAGTTAGTTGGCATTGTCAGTAAGTGGTTGATTGTGTCAGTAAAATGGTAGCAGTAAATAATAAGTAGGTATTACGTATTTTATAACTTGGATATTCTGTTCATGATGTAAATACAGTGAAATCCCTCTATGACGGACTCCCTTGGGACCAGCAAGTATGATCTGTCTAAGAGGGTTGGCGTCGGAAATAGTCCGAAAAAAAAAGTTAATTTTTTCTATTTATTATAATTTTTTATTTTATTGGACGGAAATTGAACCTTCATCAGACCTTTGAACATACGGATCCTTAACCAAAAAGTAAATTTATACAGAGTAACTATGTCATCATCCGTATCATTCATCATTTTAATTATTTTTTCTTCAGAGATTTAGTTCCACTAAGGCCTCTTTGCACGTTACGATCGGGCTAATCTGAGGATCTTCATGCTCCTCCCTCCTCAACCTACAAAGTTCACCTTGGAGGGTACCACGGTAAGCCGAGGAAAGATAAACAGAGTCCGGAGTCCACGAAAAGAGGTCCGACTTACCAAGAGTCGAGTACACCAAAATCATTATTCTTATGCCAGGACCGCGGGAAAACAGTCCGCCTATAGGGGTGTTCGTCTTAGAGGGGATCCGTCAATGAGGGGTTTCACTGTACATGAGTGAAATATAGTGATTTAAATATTGAACTTATTATGTGCTTGTTTCTTTTCCCTCAATACCAGTGGTTGAACAACTACCCACCTTCTTTTCGTGCAGGTACAAAAAAAAAAAAATATATATATATATATATATATATATATATATATATATATATATATAGGTATATACATATAATAAAAAATAAATAAGTAAATAAAAAAAATAAAAATAAAAAAAATCAGCCAAGTTGGGTTTGTAGTAAAATCTCCTCAAATATTGTAACATGGACGTATAGAGTTGAACAACAATGTACGAGTCAAAATGACTGCTAAATCAACGATATATATATTTAAAAAAAAAAAAAAAAGATTGCGCATGCCCACAGACTCCTATTATTCCAACGGCAATGAAATTTATAGGGAAACCTCTCGGAAATCAACCGCACAATCCTTGAAAATTTCATCAAAATCGTTCCATTAGACTGGAGTTTTGCCTGTATCTATCGATATTAATTTCGCGCATGCGCAATGGTTATTATTCCACCAATTGCAGAATAGTTTATAAGGCATCTTTTTAGAACATACACCCAATGTCCTACCGAGTTTGAACGAAATCGGACCTACAGATGATGAAAAATCGACGTTACGGGAAATACACGTTGGCGCATGTGCACAGGCTACTGTTGATTTGACAGTGTTGAAAATTATAGGGGACTGTATATGAACTAACTCGCACAATCCCTGAAAATTTCTTTGGAATCGGACTGAAAATTGGTATAGTTTTGGGCGTGACAAGGATTTACCACAAACAGACAGACGGACAGCCGGACATCAGATTGACATACATTAAAAGGACCAGGAACCAAAATCGGTCAGCAAGCGCTGAAACGCAAAAAGCAAGTGGGAATTTTGCTTTTGGAAGTCAAAAATTTTTTCGACTTCAATCACGGACACAAAGCACCTTCCATAGTGGAATAAAAAAAGTTATGACTTGTCAAAGTTTCCTAAATTAGTATGGTATAATATTTTAGCTATCGAGGTCTAATACTTATACTGAAAGTCTGTGGGAAACCTTAACAAAAAGCTTATACTCTTTAAAAACTTATATTATCTGGAATGGAATGCAGGAAGGCTGGTTGTCGCTGAGTGATGCCACCATTGGAACGTCTGTTTCTCGTGATCCCTACCCGTCTGCAACCCGTGATAGTGAGTGAGAAAAAGTCAGAAAAAAATTGAAGAAGAAATATGAAGAATTACAAGAATTCAAATAGTGAATCTTTGCATTTAAAAACCATCAGCGATTGATGATTTCTTGAGTATATCCTCGTGAATCTTGATTTTCGTAATATAACTGCGAACAAGAAAATTTTGTTTTAGTTTCATCGGAGCTGTTCTCCAGCATGACAAATCCACTGCTTCGTTATGAGTTAACCGTAATTTCCATAACGCAGACGCAAAGCTGGAAAAAATTCAGCAGACAAGGGAACAATTTCAGTGACTCTGAAAACGAGATTTTCTCACGTGCCGTACGGGTAAGGTCTTGCAATGAATCGTTTCTCATGCGATTAGAGAAGTTAAACAACGTCGAGCATTACGAATACTTGGATGGGTTACTGCTAAGCTGAAGGGCCACCCGATTAAGTAGTTTTCACGCTTCTATACAGCGAACCCTTCTCCACTCAAGAGGGCGAGGCAATGAGTAGCTTTGCGCAAAATCACCAGAACGAATTGTGATCCTCCCATTGGTGGACAGCTGATGACGTCCAAGGCAGTCGAACGAAAAGGCCTAACTTGAAATTTTCTTTATTTTAATATTTAGGTATATTTTTCCTGATGTGCACTCGACTGAGGAAAATAGGACATAAAGGGAAAAACGTGACTGGTTTGAAAACTCGAAAGTTTCCAAGATCATAAGAATAAAAGTGTTAATTGGCGTCCATTTACTCTGGTAGGTGTGTTTTGAGGGGTGGAGTGATTCGTGCGGCTGCTCTTCATCACAGTTTATTGGTTACGTTATCCAAGTAATTTCAATTTTAAGCGACCTCATCACTGATCTAAAAATGTTAGTGACAACAGGCTATTTCTTATACTTAGTCATAAAGGGACCATAGGGACTGGTTACGTTTTGTAGGTATGTATTACTCACCACCGCTTGGGATTGCTGAAATTGTTTCTCTATATGCTTGTAGATTGTAATAAGCCATACTAGTTGTAGTTAGTCGTAATTAGTGATTAGTTGTAATTAGCTGTGGTATGTAATTAGTTGTAATTAGTCTTCCTATAACTCTAACTGCGTAGACCTATATATGAAGTATGATCCCTTTACGAGTAAGTATAAGACGCGGCCTTTTGTCACATCCCTTTTTAGATCCCGGATGAGGCTGCTCAAGGTGAAAGTACTTCGATTACGTTGTAACCAGTAAACTATAATGATGAATAGCCGCACGAACCGCTCCTCCCCTCAAAACACACCCACAACATAAGAATTCAAAGAACCACTGGTATCAAATGTTAGATGTCTTAGAAATTTAGATTCCACCGCTGGAATTGATTCGTCGTTGTATATAAATTGCAGTGGTTATAAGCCCTACATGTGGGATTGTTCGGTTAACTTCTGGAAGCTCAAAGTTTTGATCTTCGGGTGGATAGAACATGTGCATGCGCAAACTTGAGTTCCCCAAGACACCTAGGTTTTGGAACACCGCTCAGAATTGGAGGTGTGATGAGGAAATGTAATTTCCCATCAATTTCATTATAATTGGATCAAGGATTATTACAACGCATGCTTAAATGAAATATGTGTTGTCAGAAAGAGAACGTCGAACTTATTGGGCCAAAGTAAATGAAATTTTGAGGGCTCGATCAGGTCATCCCTTAGAATATTTTCTATTATTATTGCCTTCGTCGTCGGACTTTCATCGTGGTGTATGCGCATGCGTGAACGTAGAATCCAGTACAAGACGTAACGCTGGAACTTGTTTCCCTATTATTCACATTGTCTATTTACCTATGAAATTATTTAGATTTTAATGAGTTATTCTCCATACAACCATTTAAACACTTCATTGCCGTTGGACCACTATTAGTACCTACCACAGTTTTTCCAACAATTTTGTCATAAGTCCATGTGTATTCGGCACTAACTTCCCTAACTAGTTCGGGAAATTTGGTTATCTGAGTGACGTCCAAGGGGCACTCAAATTCGTACTCAAGACCAATGGCAATGCTCCGACTTCAGCAGAGAATAAATTACTAATACCTGGTAATGTTGTCTCTAAAACATTCATTAGTATTTTTTATTTTTTATTTGAAACATATTGTTCCCGCTAGGGATGTGGTCAAGAACGAACGGTTTTAAATTATATTTTTATAAGAAAACAGTATACGTAATTTGAACTCAGAACGTTGAAGCAAGAGCGCACGGCACTCATCATAAAACAAAACAAAAAATTCACTTCTCCAGTTCATTCACCTTATTCAATGATTTATTTAGTGCAGTCTCTTAAGTGACCAGAGGGGCGGGGTTACATGCTCAAAGTCAGTGAGGCATTGGCTCGCGACCAAACATATATTGTTATCCATTACATGCTGTTAGTTCTTTGAGAAGCTAAAAACGTGTGAAGAGGGGCTATTTTTCGAGATTTTTTCAACTACATTTTTTATTGGTGCGCGCCTTTACACTTTAACAACTTCCTGCTCCGAATCGGGGTGACTTGTCTCATCCTACAATCAATACCCATAGTTAGTGCGCCGCTCACGTCAGTACGGAGGTGTCAGTCGATTAATCAACCTGATTGAATATAAAATATAGGCGTCGATGATGACCGTTCAACCAGGCTTTCATGATTAATAAAGTACGGGACGGAGGATAGCCTAAGAGTAAACGAATCGAACAAGGGATAGAAGGGGAGACCAATATTCTAATCTCGAAAATAATTAATATGGGACGATCGGTTTACATCGTTATTAAAAACGTTAGCGGAGGGTTTTCGTTCAGTGTTGTAACCAAACTCCGGCACATGGATGGAAAAACAAGAGATGTGTAGCGAGGAGGGTTAGAGGTTAGCGTGTGGTGCGTGTGAAGGAAGCGGTAGAGCCCTCTCACGTCGCTTAAGGTGACCTATAATCAGGCAGCCATTATCAGATTGTAATTAGTAAGCAGTTTCAGCTACCTAACAAGTGCCCAACCTGGAGTAATAAGTCCGGCGAAGGGGTTTTCCCGAAGGAGGCTGCGGTTATTGGGAGGGGGGATTTAATAGCCGTCCTTGTGAAACTCCCTTTAGCGGTGAGAAGACTGTACCGGTTAATTGAATTATTGATGGACACACATCTTATGGAGGCTGAGAAACCTAGTAAAGATCGATGGGTGGGCGGAGTGGGCATCAGGTTGAGTATGCCCGACAGTTGTGGAAGGAAGGAAAAAATAAAAAAAGGAACCTCTACACCAAAGGAAGATCCTAATGGGCACATTACTTCGAGAAACTAACATGAAGCGCCGTGTAATACGAGGAGGCCTTAGGGGACGACAAAGTTTCAAGACCACCCTGATGACCGCAAGATGATTAGTCAGGCCTTTCTGACCGTGTTTGCTAGCCGAACTCAACGATTGTGATGGATCTGCTTTGAGGGAACCCCTAATAAATTTGCCATTGTTTTGAGTGCCCAAATGCAGAGCGCATCCAATTACCATAAAGGCGATTAAACCGTTTGATATGCGAATTAAAGGAAGACGGATGGATGATCACCTGATATACGTCTCGGGTGACATTGTTTGTGCGGGTAAGTTCAAATGCCAAATAAAATCAATTTGGCTGAAGTTAATGAAGTCGTCTCTCGGAACCAGTGACGCCGTCGGTTGTTATTGATCTAAACATTTCTACGAAACCTGTAGCTCACTTCTCTAACCGCTTATTATTTATCCACAGGAATATTTTCGAGAATCCATTAATCTGATTGCTGTAGTACTAAAGAAGTTCCAGTCATGCAGCATGATGGTACGAGCGAATTTTCGTAAATTATCGTATTGTATGATGCTAAATTGTTTTTAGATTTGAATTTTTTGAGTGCAAAGACATTGTTAACTAATACTTGTATGGGAGAAAAAGGTATCCTAAAAATAATCGGCTATTCAAAAAAAGGTTTTGCGTTATTGGGCTTTTTAGCTGTTTTCATGGATTTTTTAGCTAATTTCAATGATCTTTGGGTACATTTTCCAGCATCATTTGGTATATAAATTATTTGAGCAATATTCTGCAATATTCTAAAAGATATAAATTTAACAATTTTACCCATTTTTTTATAGCCATATAGCGAATTTTAGTGAAAAATGAACTATTGCAATGGCTCGGAAAATTTTAAAATCAAAATGTTTGAAAAATTTCTTCATTGAAATCCGTTTTGAGACATTCTGAAACGAATCCTATAGTTTAACGCTACTCATATACTCGCATATATATATATATATATATATATATATATATATATATATATATATGTGTGTGTGTGTGTGTGTGTGTGTGTGTGTGTGTGTGTGTGTGTGTTTGTGTCATTCGATACGATAACTCTCCTTAGGATTAAATTCCGTTTTTGCCTAAAAAATCAAGTTTCCCAAACGATAGGATGAGTTGAGCACTATTTGAGTACATTAAATTGTGAAATTTCAGAAAATTTACTTAAAAAATCACAAAAAATTGCTAAAAACGGTTGAATATTGTTAAATTTATATTTTTTGGTTCAAATAAATTTCATTATCTATAAAATAGAACATTCAAAAATTCAAGGACAAAATTATGCTGAAATATGTAGTTCAATTTTATGAAAATTTGCTAAAATAGGATAAAAACTACAAAAAATCTATAAAAACTGCTAAAAAAGCTAAAAATTCAAAACCTCTATATGAATATGAGATTATTATTTAACATTTTTTTTTTTTGCCATAAAATTAGTAGCTAACAATTTCCTTGCACCTAAAATGCTCAAAGTTCAAACAATTTAACGTTATACAACACGATAATTTACGAAAGTTCGCTCATACGATCATGCTGCACGACTGAAATTTTTTTTTTGTGATTTTTTCAGCACATTTTTCAAAATGGGGCCACTTTAATGTGACCAAAAAATACTGGCCAACGAACTCAAACTTTCGTCAGGAAAGCTTAATTTCTTTGCGCAAGAACTAAATTTTAGTTTTTATCCTAATGAGACTTATCATCTGGAATATATATATATATATATATATATATATATATATATATATATATATATATATATATATATATATATATAAAATATATATATATAATATATATATATATATAATGCTTTTATATATAATATATATATATATATATATATATATATATATATATATATATATATATATATATATGCTTTTGTTTTGGTTTATTACAAAGGTTTATTATTGAAAGTAATAAAATAACTTGTTAAGGTAAACCCCTTGTTCCACTCTTAGAAAAATCACAAGACATTCTCTCTCAAGAAAACAGTAGATCACTCATGATGGGAACTCATACTTACAGTCATTCAAACTTGTTCTTCATAAATGATGAAATGATAGCTGAAATATTAGGATGGTACAACTTTTTGATGATAGCGAACCATGATAGATAGTTCGCGATGAGATGATGCATGATTTGTGATCAAGAGTCCCTGTACTACACGAAGAAACGAGGCTGAAAAAATACTCGAAGAGCGATTAACTATAATTTATGCTCTTCACAAGCTTCTTATTTACCTTGTGATGGAGGCCTTCGTTTTTCTTGACGCTGACTAGCCGACTTGGCAGCCTGGGACTGGGACCCTGCTAACCCTCAATTACGTATTATTCTCACCCGATACTTATATCCCCGGGAGCTTTTTTTAATATGACCGTGAGGGTGGTGATGGCCCTTGAGCAAAAGGTTCTCATTAAGTTGAAATAAAAATTTGTATGTTGGCACTATTTATTTTTGGCGTGATATTCTGTCAAAAACTACGAGTTCTTGAGGGGTATAATTGATGGTTGTCATGCTGCGAGACGGTTTAATGAATGCGATTACTAGCTAAAAACAAACATGATTCCGAGGAAATACCACAGGTTTTTGTGAATATTCATACATTCAGGGTTTAGTGACGTTTCTCTCCGTCCTTCGATGAACAGCTCCTGCGGAAATAGTATTTTTTCTACAATAGAACAAGAAAATTATAAGCCAACTTAGGCCAGTTGATTAATTCTCAGTAACTGGTTGACGAAAAATCCGAGCATTCTGAGTTTTTCGTATTAAAAAAAAAAAAAAAAAAAAAAAAAAAAAAAAAATGAAACAGTGAGTCTACCAGATCGTTAGTGAAAAAATATCGAATCTCGAGGAAACATCCTATAAAAGGAGGGACAAATTCTGCGTGAATAATTTCATAAGATTATTTAACTCTCCTTAGGATTGAGATGAAGATCCCGTTCTTCCGCCAAAATATCAAGTATTCCAACTTCAAAGTACTCAGTTCAAACCATTTAAATACATATCTTCTTGGAATAGCTATAATATTCCTGCATTTAACTCTATCATTAATCATGGTAATATTTTTTCTTTTATTCAACACTTTTTCCTATCATATTTACTAGAACTATTGTTTCCTTTGTATAATATTAACGATGCTTCCTAGATATTCACATTAATGTGTTAAATAAAATTTTTTTTTAATTTTTTGAAGGTAGATACGTATGCATGAACGTATATCATTGAAATTGAGGTTTCGTTTTTTTTTTTTTTTTTTTTTTTTTTTTTTTTTTTTTTTTTTTCAAAGAGATGAGGATGGTTTCCACAAGAAGAACTCTTAGGTATGCTAGGTAATGGAAATTACATACAGATCATAAGGATGTGAAGAGTTTGAAATACATTCTTAATCGGTTTGATAAACGTAATCTAATAAAATTACAGGAATAATCTGGGTTTTGAAAGGAAATGAAAATGGACGAAAGCGGTTCAACATACCAAATGGTTAAGCACGGTGAAAATGCATTAATATTGACATCAGAAACAATGGAGATAACGAGACCACAGATAAGATATCAGTCATCATATAAAAGGAGTACTGCTTAACATCAGAAAACGAGAAAGATTGAGTTTTTGTTTCCCTTAGTTTTATAACCAAAGTTTTGATCACGATATAGGTTAGGCTATGCTAAGATCTCCATATAGATCGCAATTCAACTTCGACCGTGAAATATTACACATCACATCGGTAGTTACTGTGTGAACTGTGCTTACGTTACAATTCCAAATACACCAAATCAATTATGGTTTTATACACTAAATCATTTGGTAGTATAGAAAATATATAATCAACCGTCCAAGTGAATTTCGGTCGATTCGTTAATCCCGCGCATTTAAAATTACAGGGTACTGAAGAATTTAAAAGCGTCCCCTCAATCTTGATCGTATAAAAACCAATTTATACGGATCTTTTGGAGTTGTAAAAAGGTGCATTTATATCCGCTTCAGTAGGCATCCCAATACAAAGAGTAGAATCGTTGAATTCATACCTATACCTGCACCATACAATCCGCCATAGCTTCACGTTTAGGTTTAAGTATATGTAAGACATTTTGATATATTATCAACCTTTCTCAGGACTTATGAGCACAGTTTTCGTAGCAGTTTCTTTGAACGGCCAGTCGAATAGAATCAAGATTAGTAGGTATAGTATGCAACTTAACACGAGCAGTCATGCTCCGTCAGACGTTAAGGCACTCTAAGCTCTAGCGTCATCAAACCATGAAGGTGTCTAAAACCGCTCACATCTAACCTTGAAGGTTGGCTATGTACAACAGCGGCTGGGATTTTTTTCTCTATATTGCAGTAGAAAATTTACGTTATTTACGGATAAAACATCGTAAATACATTAGTGCATCGGCATATCCATTAAGAAGCGTAATGACGGAAACATTAAGCATGTTAAGAAACATTATATAGCTTTCACAAAAAGTTGCTTTCAAAGAGTGTCTACGTGTCTTTGATAGTTTGCAATATTAACGTTCTCTTGGCTTATTTTACGATGATGGAGGGAAATTGGATTCGAACTGGACTATTCTTGACTGAGTGAGAATTCTCTTGTACGAAAACAAATGGTTTATTGGTGTGATAGGTTGTTTGTAACCTGCTATTACGATAATATATATTCATCACGGCGTTTTGGTTCTGAAAAGCGATAGTGGTGAAGAATAATACCTACTCACAAGTGATTTATGATTAATAATATATAATAAATCACTCGCATTATTATTTTTCATTATCGCTTTCCAGAACGTCGTGATGCATTTACAAACAAAAATAATTTTTTTATTCAAACCAGTTGCATTCATGGCTTAATCACCAACCAGAATGTCAATTTATTTAAATTTTGTAGAAAACGATCGATTTGCAGCACTTCGAATCATTCACCAGAAACTAATTGAATGTAGCGCATTAAGCAGATGAATTACAGCCTATATACACATAAAGTATGTTTGTATGTTGAAAAACAAGGTTTTTTTCTTTTTAAAAAAAATCAAGGGTTTTCGTGAAAAATGGTGCTCTGAAAAAATCTGAGTTTGGGGCCGGTTTCAACTTATTTCTTCACGCTGGATAGAATGGTAACATTTGCAGATTTCCCCAACTCCGTTGTAACAAAGTTTTACGCTTTATCAACTAGTTTTACCCTTAAAAACGCATAAAATTGAGCACAAAAAATGAACTATAAGTTAAAGTGCGAAACTGTTAAAACGGAGTTGAGGAGATCTGCAATTGTAACCTTTCGATTCAGCGTGAAAAAATACGTAGATACCGGCACCAAACTCGGATTTTTTTGATAGGGTAATTTCTCACGAAAACCCTTGATATCTTAAAAAAAAAACATGTTTTTCAACATACAAACATACTTTTATTCTTCAATTAACAAAGTCAAAACTAATTATCCTACCGCTAGAAAGCTAAGATCTTGGGCCAGTTCTTCAGATGAGGTACACGAAAAAGAGTAAAGAAATGAGACAGTCACAGCCGGTTTAAAAAATTGTAATTTTTCATACTCGTGGAAATTCCATGTTCAAGCAGTTTTTTCCACGAAATGAATCCTAATAAAGAATTGTGATTTGGAATTAGATGGAAAGAAAATTTGACGCTCTTTCCAACCGTATCCTAAAATTTAAACTTATTGTTTTAATTATTGCAGTTATTGCTGTTTTAGTGACTTAAGATTGAAAAAAATCTCAAAAAAAGCGAAAACTTAGCGAAAACTAAGCGTTAAAAAAAGGTACTTGCAATCAGAAATGAGCTCTAAAATTGATTCCTAAAGTTTGGCTCAATAATTCTGGGACACCCTGTATAGCTGTCAATAAATAATCCAATGGGAAGTAGGTATCCCCTTACATAACTAGGACCCTCCTCAGACACCTCAATTTTTCAAATTCAAGCTGGAGAGAGAGTGTCTGGGGGTGGTGTTTTCAAGCTCTATTTCGATTTTGAGATGCGTAAACAAACTCTAAAAATCCTGAAAAAAATCGCATCTAGTAGCGACAACAATCAATTCATGAAACCGAAGTAATAATGGTTGAAGCGTTGCCAGAAGGAGATCGATCCAGACCACTTGAAATAGCAGTAATAAAAACGCTGGAGCGGTTAGACACTTTCAATATTATTTTAACCAAATCACGCAGGAGACTGGAGTTTCAAAGCTCGTCCTCTAGAACGCAAAGATGACCAGTGTCCAATATTGTTGGAATATAACGTTTCTTTATCCTGACAGTTCAGATTATAACAAGCTTTATAAAAAAGGCTTTAATTTATAAATTGGTATTTTAAAATTAAACTCTTACGTTTGTCCCCAGGAACTGGGGCTTCTTCAGGGAGATTAATATTCAAAAGTGTAAGATATCTAATTAATTATAGTTTTTTTAGGTGAATTTAAAGTTATGAATTTTTTGAAAATCAAATTAAAAATTCTAAATTTGAAAAATTTGATTTTTAATTTGAGCTTGTTATAATCTGAACTGTTCGAATAAAAGAACGTTATAAAGCATGGAGGTTAGTCCGTCAAACCTCTTCCACAAGTTACAACTAGATTATGGACTCAATGCTAAAAAATTGAGTCAGTTTGTGAACATTTCTTAAGCTTCAAGAAGGCAATTAGAAATCATCATCGTTGCACAATATGTAGGGAATTCCTTAATTTTTGACCTGATGAAATTATCATCGTTGCACAATATGTAGGGAATTCCTTAATTTTCAATAAGGATCAAATTTGGCGATAATTGCATCATTCTCGGGATATAATTCAAGAAACTTTTTTTATTGTACTTTTATTCTCTAAAATCTTTTATGTCTTAAGGCTTGGCCGAATCCTCAATTAAACACAAAAGAAATTACGGAAATCGCATGAGAATTATAGCTCAGGCAGCGCTGGAAATACTCGGTAATTACTCCCTCCACCCTTCCATCTCCTGATGGCAAATCTCAGATTTCTGAGGTTTGTTGCACAACTAGAATACAACAAGGGAACAGCAGAAAAAAGAAGAACGAAAATCGGTTGCCTGGGCAGCATCGACAAATTTTGTCACATTCCCATGTACATACATTGCAGGAACGTCCTATAAAATACGTGGTAATACCGCGAACCGTTCCAGCATGGATGTTCAAAAGGAATTTTCTGTCGTTTTCGTTGATTGATTTAATGACAAAGTGCCTGCACATCCAGACACTACTGCACTGCATAGAAAGGTTTTTACTTCAGCATGCCGAAGAAATTCATCTGTCCCACTTCTACCTCTAAACAACATTACTGAAGCTATTCCGGAGTAACGCATAGAATCCCCCGTTGTTTCTATCACGGATTTGGTTTCACAGAATGCGAAAAACAAATAAATGAGAAAATCAATAAATAAATAAATAAACATATATATATATATATATATATATATATATACGACGGTTTTTTGTAGATCCCATGATTAGGACCCAGACCCTGGGTGGAAACGTCGGGAAATAAAACATAAAAACCACATGTCTAGTTTGGTCAATTCAAGAAAACCCTCGAATGTATTATTCACTAGACAACAACACTTCATATATATATATATATATATATATATATATATATATATATATATATATATATATATATATATATATATATATATATATAAATCTTTTTCATAATTGTTGAGTGCTGTAATAGATATCACATTGCTATTCGAAACAATAGGACTCTCTCACCACTGCGCATCGTCAAAAAACCAATAAATTATTGTTTTCCTCTTGTTTTGCCTTGTTGAAATAAGGCTCTTCAGATGAGTGTTATTTCGTAGGTTTTACGAGCCCTCAATACGGATAGTTCCCTCAAACCGTAAACATTCCCTTCAACAGGCCCTAGTGGCGCGTGGCCGTAATGATGAAGCGATCGCCTCGAGCGCTGTCAGTGTCTTGGCTTTCCTGAAGATTTATAGAAAGCTCCTCTACAAGATGGATGCTGTGATGGTGCTTAAAAGCCGCACTGATTATTGTTATCTTTTATTCTTTGTAGAACATGGAAAATTATCTCAGGATTCGCCATTTAGTACTTGAGCATTCATAGCGAGAAACAATCACCCTTACATACGTTCATCTCCGTTGCGTGAATGTGTATCTGTGAATCAGCATCGTTACCCTTGTATAATAATGTGCCGGTTCCTAAGTTATGCAGTTCTAAACATTGAAAGTAGCTACTCAATATAAATTTTACGATAATCTCAATTATGTATAGTACCACTGCCTAACTGCATATGTATATTTTTAGCTTTTATAGATCTGCCATCAATACTCATCTGATTTTTGCATTATAGTGATACAACTATTCATATTTTAATAACTATCGCTTCAAGTGCGATAGAATAGGATAGTTGAGACGGAAACCACCTCCTCCCCTTCAAAACGTACTGACCTAGTTGAATAATGATTATGTTGAATGAAGGAAGAAATTAGTATGGGTTCGGAACCAGGAAATGTGAACTGGAAAACCAAAGCTTATTTTGAGAAGTTTTACTGACGGAGAACTTATGCTTCTTAGGTAAATGTGTTAGTAATTGGGTAAATTAATGTAAAAATCAAAAGCAAGATTATTTGTAGTTTAGTTGACTCTTGTTCGGCAAGTGTCAACTGATGTAGTTTTTGGGCTTTTATGTATATCTATCTATATTTTAATTTCATTTTTTCTCACCGTGTTATCTGGGAAACGTAAATCACACTCCCGAACTATGATTTACCAGATTTGGGAAATAATTTTGGCAATTATGAAAAACATATTCGCATTTGGAATTATCGATCAGTTTGTTGAGTGTCGAGAATAAGTATGAGCTCTTTAAAATTAGTGATGTGTTCTTTCACTCAATTACAAACCACATACAGGGGATGGAAGTTGTTTTTATTTGTGGTATATTGAGGGTTAAATAACCATAAGTACCTAGTCACGTTAGTGGTGTTAAACTGATCAATGCAATCAATAACAACAAACACAAACGAACAAATCACAAACACACAAAAAACAGAAACAAAAACAACACCAACTCAAATCTCATCATTCCCATCATCTCATCTCTCTCTCTCTCTCTCTTTCTGTCTCTCTCTCTCCCTCCCTCTCTCTCTCTCTCCCTCCCTCTCTCTCTCCCTCTCGCGCTCTCTTTTTTACAAATAATGAGGTTTGTTTGTAAATACTACTTAGTTCATGTCTCAGGAACTGACTCAGTTTCAATGTAGGGATAGAGTAAAGTCGATTAGGGAAGGGAAAAATAGATTGGAGAACGATAGAAAGGAACGGGTGAGGTAGGGAGCTATGCCAACAAACAGGCCGAAGAGGGGCCATAATCCCATAATTATGTTTGCGCAAGATGCACTTTGCGAAGGTTCACCGATCGGGTTACGGTCGAAGAGCACGACAGATTGGGTGATAGGTTTAATGTCTTGTGTCAATGTTGACACGAAGCGGTGAGCATGATGTAAACATAACCTAGGCGCTCTCTTGGTAGCAACGGCCTGAAACCTCCTGCCGTACCTCCTGCATTACCTACGCTTCTCAAGTTTTCATTCACCTTAGTCCAGTCGAATGATAATTTAGGAAACATGAAAACATATTAATCATTCTTCGTTAGTTATTATTCAAGTTTCTTGGAGGGCTAATTGAGAATTTATACGTTTCCAGGCACTTCCCAGGAATAAGGCATGTACATAGTGGCTCAAATCGTAAACTTGTTTTGTTTGGAAGATCAAAATATTCTTCGCTACATTCTACGTGACGTAAATTACATATCTATCATTCAAATGGTTTCTATAGTGTGAAAACCGATTATAATTAATGGCGAATGTTGTAGTCGAGTGAGAACATCTATGAGTCATATATCCATGGGGTAAACTGTCCTATCACTAATGTAAGACCCATCAAAAAGTAAAATTAAAAGACATGAAACCAGAGCGTGAAAGCGTACTTCTACGTGTTACAGTAATCTATATTGTATTCTGGCACTGGGGATCTATATTTTCCCCACCCATGAACTCGTATATATATTCGCAAAGACGGGAATAAGCTGAATAAAAGCAGAATGAGAATTCTACTGTCGTCAATCCGCTCTCCTGAAAATCTAGACGGAGAACGTGTCAAATAAGCTCAACGAAGAGTAAGCCATACAAAAATGATGAAAACGTTACGTTATATCAAATGAAGTGAATAATAGTAATAATCGTTTCATTTACGTTCCATGATTATTTCATTCGAACACCTTATAGATTTTGCCTGGTGGGGATGGTTGTGCAATGTGCGTGGCTTCTAATTGTCTGTTCAACATCTAGGTATATTGTTATCTCCTATACCTTAAATAATGAGGGTTCAAGAAACTAAGTCGATAGACCAGTTAACGCCTACCTGTACCTCAAATCAAAGTCGTAAAGCCTAAGGCTTGAGGTTTTGTTGCCATTGGCTCTTCCATCCATCCCCATCACTGGAACAAACTTGTTTCAATTTTCGTTCATCTTTCTGATGATCGAATGAACCGAAAGAGCCTGGATTACCTCCAGTCTCTGGTCTGTGGAGGTAATGGTGTGTCTGATGCCGCTAGTGTCTAGTGTGGTACGTAATTTTCTAAGAATTTTAATTATTTTTAATTTTCTTGGCATGTTAGCAAATTATTGTAAAAAATGCAAGGGTTCAAAATTTTTAAAATAAAATTCTTCGAAAACATTCCTTCATTGAAATCCATTTTCCTTCACCCAGGGGCTTTATTTGGCCTGCTCGCAGTTGTGAGTACAAGCTTAATACATTCATTATTAAATTACAAAATAAAACAATAATCATATAATTTCTTCTGGTTTCAAAATACATTGTAAAATGTCTCTGTTAGAGAGTAAAAGTACACAGTGGTATTTAGTACGGTGGTTAAACCAAGAATATATTTTTACACTCAACACATGTTAACAGGATAGGAGTAGGTACCACATGTTGATTAGTAACTACAGTGTGATACCTTGAATGTTATTAGGTAGATGAAGCCACCAAGCCACCACTTACAATATCCAACACTCCCCTTTAAGTAGTACTCTGCGAAGGCTTCAAACCCAATACACATCAAACTCCAGTTTTCTTCTTGAACAACCATTTGTTTTTCACAACATGTGCATTTCCAGGACGATCAACCAACTTCCAAACTTTGTTTTTCTCCATTAAATTCATTTCGTCCTTCATTGCTGTTATCCATTTATCTTTTTCTGAACTTTCCATAACTTCTTTGTAGCTTTCTGGTTCGTTCATTTCATTTGTGATACAGTTGTAAAGTAATATATCCGACGGCCATCTTCGAGGTTGAGGTGTTCTTCTTGATCTGCGAAATTCAACGGTTTCATGAGGTTCGTCTGTTTCCCCATCAAGTTGCTCCTCATCAACATCCTCTTCGTTGCCATCATTTTCAAATTGAAGTTCTTCATGTTGTTCCTCCTGTGGATCTAAAACTTCATCCACTTTTGGAACTGATATAATTTTTACTTCCATATCATCATTTGACTTTGCTTCTTCATTCGTATTGTGGTGTTCTTCGATCATTTCCTCTTACAGGAATATAACATCACGAGATTTCTTGATGAACTTCGGTTTTTCAGGATCAATCAATCTATACCCCTTGGTATTTTCGCAATATCCTGTAAAAACATATTCTTTGCTCTTAGCATCTAACTTTGTGCGTTTTGCTGCAGGAATATGAGCAAATGCTCTACACCCAAGAACACGAAGATGAGACAGATCAACTTTTTCCCCTGTCCAAGCCTCTTCTGGTGTCACTCACTCCTTTCAGTACTTTGGTAGGCGACCTATTCTTCAGGTACGTTGCTGTATTGAAAGCTTCTGCCCAGTACTTGAAATTCAAATTCGCTCCTCGTAACATGCTCCTCGCTTTCTCAACAATAGTGCGATATACACGTTCTGCAACACCTAATTGTTCTGGCGTATATGTCCCTGTAGTTTGATGAACTATGCCAGACTCTCTGAGAAACTTTTTCATATCTTTGTTCACATATTCTGTTCCATTATCTGTTCTTAGAATCTTTATTTTCTTGTGAGCCTGATTCTCTACAATAGCCTTGAATTCACTAAATATTTCCTTCACTTCACTTTTGTTTTTCATCATATACACAAACGTTTTTCTAGTGCAATCGTCTGTGAATGTCAACGCATATCTTGATCCACTCCAGCTGTCAACAGACATTGGTCCACAAACATCTGAGTGTACCAATCCCAATTTTTCTTTTGCTCGGAATTTGCTGCTTTTGAAGGGGACTATGCTTACCCTTGATGCAAGCAATACACTTCTTGAAATTTGAGTTATCATAAGTCACCCCAGTTGCCAATCCTTTGCTGAGCAACATCATAGATTTGGAATTCAGGTGCCCTAATCTTTTGTGCCACAACTCTTGAGAATTTTCTTTATCTGAAACTGCGTTTGCCTGTTCAATAACTTTTGACACAGCCAACTTGAATACACCTTCTTGATAAGTTCCATGTGCAGTTGCATTACCTTTAACTTTACAATCACCTTTATCAAAGATATCACATCCTTCTTTAGAGAAAATCACAACTTTCCCTTTGTCTACTATTTTTCCTACAGATAGTAGATTCGTATTCAGCTCACGAATATACAGGACATCTCGAATGGTTGTCTCTGATGAATCACCTGACAGCTTTATCTTTATATCACCACAACTCTTGGCTATTATTTTTGAATTGTTAGCTACTGTGATTTCTTGATTTCTTGGTTTCGAGTTTGTTATCCATTATTCTCTCATTGTCATGTGTGAGGAAGCCCCTGAATCAATTATCCAGACATCATGATTTGATTTGTTTGTTGACAAAGCTAATAGTGACTGTTGTTTTTCACAATCCTTCTTATCACTTGTCCTCTTCTCAGTCTCCCTTGATTTACACTGAAATGATTTGTGTCCCTTTTTATTGCATTTGTAGCAAATGGGTACGAATCCTTTTTTCTTGGGATTCATAGAAGTTAGAGCTTTCTCTTTCTCGTTGTTTTGTCTTGATTCTTGTTGAACCAACATAGATCTGATGCAATCGCTCGTTATTTTTGTACCAGAGCTCTCGATTGCCATAATCATTGGTTCAAATTCTTCACCAAGACCACTCAACATTATCACACCAACAAACTCATCTTCAAGACCAGCGTCAATAGAATCTAACTTATGCGAAATCATCAACACCTCATTTAGGTATTCCTCCATTGAGCCAAATTGTTTCAATTTCAAACTGAACAATTCCCTCAGTAAGCCCAGTCTTCTACCAGTCCTTTACACTCATAGTTTTGTTCGAGTTTCACCCAAACATCTTTCGCCGTTTTTCAGCTCCGAACTACATGATACAAGGATTCATCAATGAGTAGTCAGATTTTTGCTTTTGCTTTCGCATCTTTTTTGGGATCATTTTCTTCTCCTTTAACAACTGACCAAAGTTCTTCCGCAACAAGGAACATTTCAACTCCAAACTTCCAGTTATTATAATTCGCTGACCCTATCAACTTTTTAATGTTAAGTAGCGTTCCCATTCCACTTGTTGTAAGTAAATAACTAGGAGTTCCACCGACTATTCTTGGACCATCTCCGGCATTTGAATTTGAGTCCCCACCATCAATAGGCATCTTGACTCACTACCTCTACACACTTACACAAAGAATGTACACCGGCCGATCTAAATTATTTCAACAATTTAGAAACGCGTGGCTGGAGTCCGAAACCTGTTAGAGAGTAAAAGTACACAGTGGTATTTAGTACGGTGGTTAAACCAAGAATATATTTTTACACTCAACACATGTTAACAGGATAGGAGTAGGTACCACATGTTGATTAGTAACAACAGTGTGATACCTTGAATGTTATTAGGTAGATGAAGCCACCAAGCCACCACTTACAATATCCAACAGTCTCCTTAATTTAAATTAACAAAAATATGAAAAATCATAAGACTTTATGTACTCAACAAGTGATTTTCCACTAGCACATTGAACTTAGTTTAGCTACACCCCACTTCCCAACATCACCTTCCGGATAAAGCTTGGACGTCCTGACTCGAACAAAGGCACTGCAGGAGCAAATAATGTTTCCAACCATGATATCCATTGCTATGTTAACACCGCCTAACGGAATATATAAATTCTCCGACCGACAGACGTTCCAGCCGGATTTCTTTTGTAAGTGTGGATCCACCTCTATTATAAAAATTGCGACGTCTGGGATCTCTACGATTCGTAAGTACAGTAATTACTTTTATGTTCGAGTTAGCGCCAAACCACTTAGTATTTTGTTCCCTAATGATGTCAGCCGCACTGTCCTTGTTGATGTTTTCCGGGATATAAAACACTATCATCCTTGGATTGTATTTCTCGCCGACCACGACGGCCACTGGATCTTTGAACTGTTTTTCAATGTCCTGACAAAGCTTTTCGGACTCATCTTCATTGGAACTTTGAATCACAATGCCTCCATTTCGTAATGTTTTTATTTTATAGATCCCCACCCGATTCTAGATTCAAGCCCTCCTTGGGCTTTACTACAATGGCGAAAATCGGGTTAGGGGCTCACCCTACCTTGTTTTTCCCGACCCGGTCGGCATAAGAACCAGAAAGAGGCATCAGCGCTGGAGGTGCCGAATAATTTTTCTTCTTTTCAGCAGCGATTTTCCCTTTTAATTCTTTATTCATTTTGGTAATTTGGCAAATAACATTCTCTAATCCACTCAGGAAATCTGCTCGGAGGTTTCCACTATTATTTATCACTTTTTCAATGGTTTTAATAGATGTTTCAAAGAGCTGTTCCGCAGCGGTTGACATCTTGAAACCGTCTATCTGTGTGTGTGTGTGTGTGTGTGTGTGTGTGTGTGTGTGTGTGTGTGTGTGTGTGTGTGTGTGTGTGTGTGTGTGTGTGTGTGTGTGTGTGTGTGTGTGTGTGTGTGTGTGTGTGTGTGTGTGTGTGTGTGTGTGTGTGTGTGTGTCTGTGTGTCATCACAGACATAACTCTTCTTGGGATTGAGGCACAAATTCCGTTCTTACGCCAAAAAATCAAGAATTGTAAATCAAAGGATGAGTTTGTTGGCCAGCACTTTTTGTAAATTTTTTTTCATCGGTCCAAGATTGTTTGTTGAAATACCACCTCACATTAAGATTCTTGGAACTTCTAGTAAATTCAAAACCAGTATAAAGCACATATTTAAACAAAAATATAGCAGTGCTTTGAATTCTGATTTCCACTTTTTGTATTTGCTTCAATAACCTAGGGATGTTTTTCTGTAGTTTCTTTTTTTTTTTAGTTCATTTATATTTTTATTATTAATACAATTGTATATGTTCCGTAGTCTTTCAATTTGTTATAATATTTGAGCTGCGCACTTATTAATATGTTCATTAAATTGCATATAATTTTGTTGTTGTAAAACTCCTGATCTCTAGACAATTTCTTTCAATTTTGGAGATCAGTAATCGCCACACTGGAAAAATTAAATGATTTTATTAATTCCTGTTTTGAACTTTCTTTAGCGTATCTTATGTTTTTGCAACATAAAAAAGTGTAAATAAATGGCTTTATACACACCAAAAAAAAAAAAAAAAAAACCCGCATTGGTTGTACGTAAAAATCAATTGAAATAGAAAAACCTAAGTATGAGGACAAATATGCGGAAAACCCCATTTTTGGCTCATATTATTGATGCGTGTGAAGCGATCGGGCTGGTTTGATTCTAGGACCAACTGACCCCAAGTGGATTTGATGTGCGAAAGAGTGGATTTTTTTCATCAAGTTTTGGACGGTGGTCGGACATTGCAGTTTTGGAATCTACGCACCTTGAAACGTAAAGCGACAAAGTTTGAGAGAACCATACAGGTTTTTCCTATACGATTATAAAGGCTTATCATTGGAAATAAACCAAAATATGCTGAAAATATCCTAAAAATGACTAAAATGGCTATAGATAGTTATATTCACATTTTTGTTTAGCCAAACTTTAGTCACCAGAAGTTCATCATGTTGATGACTAGAACATTTTTCATTTATTTTCATTATTGTTATTTACGTTTTCATTTATTTGATTGATTCTGTAATATTTTGAAATTTTCAATTATTGTGATGTATAATCCGATTGATAGTGTTGATTTTCCATCAAGTAGTTTGTTTATGTGGCGTAGATCGTCGCTTCTGAAATGTCATAATGAAATATTGAACTAGAAGCCATACAATAAATTCGATTTAGAAACGAATCTTAGTTTTATTCGTACATCTTTGATGAGTTGTTTCAATAGCTCCTCGTGTAAATACCAGTATGTAGAATAACAAAAGCACTTTAAATGTTTTGTTAAAATCCCAACAAGTAAAACTTCAATTGCTCGTTAATGAAATGGAAGTGACGATTGATTTTCAGGCAGAATTCATTATTTATATATATGAAGTGAGAGGTGAAATCAAGAACCAGAGGATTGGTAGCCACCCGGTCCCACATAGAACAGCGAGCATCTATTCACGGGCATTCCCGTAAATAAGAACTTTCTTCCTTCTTACTACCCATCTTCTCCTTCGAATGAATGAAGTCTTTTCAACTCCGTTTGTCGTTGACAGCCGGTGACCTGTCAGTCAGTTCCGTGTTGAGAGCATTGGAGACATCGTTCGAATGAAATTTCCGTTCCCTTACAACAACCATAACTTTCAAATGAGTTCGTTCGGACATTTCCTAGGTGAGTTTAACTTAATTTGATCCCCATCATCAGACTACTCTCCATTCATTATTCATAACGAGTCTCCTGGTCGATACCGCTGGCCAACAAGTTTTCGTGGACAAATTCATTCGCATATGGTTACTCAGTCAACAGTTTGTTAGAATTTTTTTTATTGATAAAAATCGTGATTATTATACGTGTACCTACCTAAATTAAGGTAAGGGCACCAGGTGTTTCCAACCACTCATTGCCAACCATTTTTTAAACTTAGTTTTCCAAGGTCTTGGAGATCATATGAATAATTTAAAAACGTTATTTATCCAGATGGCAGTGGTTCATAAAAATCCGTATTGATTTCCATTTATATAATTTCGAGGCGGCAAAATCTCAAGTCTCAGCGCAACCGGTGAAGCAGCGACAGCTGATTTTTTACGCAAACAGTAAGCAAACATCGCCTTATCGGTAATAGTTTTTTAGTGGGTTCAATTCAGTTTAGTCTTACTTTTCAATCTGAAGTTATTTTATTATGACATGTAATAAAATTTGTAGTAAATTTCGCATAAGAAAGAGCCGTTGCCGCTGCTTCGGTGACACTGAGACTGGGATTTTGCCGCATAAAGAGGTAATCTATGCCATTTTCCGTACACCACTGCAATCTGGACTAGTATCTCGAATGTAAAATCGTTCATACGATCTTAGACCCCTGGCTTTTAGAATACTAAGTTGGAAAAGTGGGTGGTCAGTGCAAAAGTGGTCGATATTTGAAACATAAGCCCAATAACTGGAGCAACTGACAAGAAAAATTGTCTGTCAAGTTGAGTGTGCAACATGGGTTCCTTGAACCCATAACATCTTCATCAGGTCATTAAAATGTTTTAAATAATCTAAATAGACTTTATAGGGTGTTTCTCTGTTTGGAAGAACTGTTGAGTCCAAGAAAAGTCCACAGACAAACAACACCAAAGTTCTTCAGCATGGTCTAAAACGTAAAATGCCATGGAAATTTCAATTTTTCATCTCCCGGAATTGAATGCATTGATTAGCATTGATATGATCAATTGAAGATGAACGGTCTGGGCTCCAATCGTCAAAGTTAACATCAGTATATCAGTAACAAAGAATGTGACAGTTCCGTGAACTATATGTAACCATAGTGCACTATATCAGGGATTGCTTTCCTTGGACATCCAAGTAGGAGTCTTCCTGGCCACCGCTGCTTGAAATAATCGAGAAAAAGCGCACATGTCTCTCTGATAGTTCACAAGGTGGACTCATATTCCCGGATGAGATTGACTCATCCACCTTAATAGATTCAAAGTAAATTGGCTAAACTTAACATTGGATCGAATTTTTCAGATTTTTAGCCATTCATAAATCGAGGAAATGAATAAATACAACTATAATTCGGTTGGTTACGAAAAGAAACTCTCATAATTGCCCAAGAACTAGTGCTCTTTTCCTATTTGATATCAACGATGATCATACTGGATTATACCGGATTCAATGATTATGTGAGCACATTCAATCTGTGTGAGGCAGTCAGCAATGTTCTTTGTGAAATTTTTGAGCAACGGACACCTCCAAGATTTGGAAGGTTCACAATATGTAGGTTGGAAAATATTAACAATATTTAGTTTACCTCACATACCTGCCTGAAAAGAGGAATTCGAATTCCCTCACGAACATTGTTAGGTAAACGAACTTCCCGTGGGTAAATCCCTCATATTCTCCCATGTTGTTTGCCACGCCCGCCAGAAATCAGCTTACATGGGTACTATTTGTTTGTTTCTCTGTAAAACCATTAGTATTACTAGTTTATACGACAAGCCAGTCCTCCCAATGCCCCTCATAGATACTGACACGAATATTTGTTATCAGATATCAATTTTAGTCACAACTGATAATAATAATTAGTGATGTAACTAAGGCGAATTTTAATATTTCTGTTGATGTGTTGGAAGAAAAGTCCCTACCTAACAACCATTGATTTTCATTATTGCAAATAATCACTTCAGTAATCAACAAAGAAATTTACTCGATTACCCACTCAAAATTCGTTTTTCGTTTCACGATGCTTAGATCCCGAAAATTGAATTATATTTATAAATATATATATATTTAAAAGAAAAAATCTACTTGTTCAAGAAATTAGGCCCACAAAAGTTTATGCCAAGGATTTGCGAAAAATCTTAGCTTATCTATTTAACCACCATGAATGTTCAAAAATAATTTCAAAGTATTCTGAAACGGTAATTTCGTTTGATAGATTATGATAAGGACAGGGTTAACAATGAAAAGGCATAGTTTGGTCCGTTACGAGGATAAGCAGACAGCCACGGTACCAAGATTTTTCGGGACGGTCTGAAGTTGAAGTGTGAGTAGAAATAGTGATTTTGCAGGAATGTTATTCCCTACCCTCAGAATGTCATCACACCGATTTCGGTACCTATTTATACTCGGACGCATTGCGCATAATGGCGAATTTTTGACTAAGTCATGAATCAGTCTCAAGGTGGTTGTAATGGAATGTGTAGAATTAGAACGAGATAGGTGCTTTATAACCATTAAAAATTACCATAGTTTCATTTAGTTAGGTACAAATTTCAGGAGTCATTGATTCTGCAAAATTCGATTAGACGGAATTCCAGAATTAGTGATTTGTGTCGGCAGGGTGGTAGCGAAAAATATTGCTTTGTGCATGAATATGCAAAGCTTTAATTTAAGTGATTTAGACGACATAATCGAGTGTAAACTAACATAATTTCGAAGTTCAAGGGCCATTTTCACTAGTGATGTTTCAGATTATCCCACGCTAGGAGTCCCAATTCACAATGTGTTAAATTGGGATGTACGTAGAGCAATGTCAGACACACCCTTCTCGTAGACGCGAAATATACATATGTATTAACAAAAACAGAGTCACATTACTACTCAACAAATAAGCATAAAAGTGAAAATCTTAATCGGATTATGATTTCTACAGTTTTCCTATTCGTTTCTCCATGGAACGTGGGATGTCTGATTCACTGATAAAAACTGAAACTAACTGCAAAAACTGGTAAAATGACGTCATAGCTTTTTTATTAAAATGAAAGTGGAAGCATTCGAACAAGAAATAAGTGTATTTATGGATGGTCGAATGTCATACTTTCATAGTTACAATGACATGCATTGTGTAGAATCGTTATTTTAAATCGCTTCGGAGAGTTGTTCGGTTTTATCACTGCCACTTCCTGTTTGAATAGAGGGCACCTTTTCCAATAAGGTATATAGGTACGCCCTTCGGTAGGTATATGTACCTTTGAAATAAATGTTAGAAAATCAATTGGAATACCCAATTAGTGGGTGGTTCCACAAACAGCTCAACTGTTCTTGGTTGATGCTCTCTCTCTCTCTCTCTCTCTCTCTCTCTCTCTCTCTCTCTCTCTTTCTATCTCTCTCTCTCTCTCTCTCTCTCTCTCTCTCTCTCTCTCTCTCTCTCTCTCTCTCTCTCTCTCTCTCTCTCTCTCTCTCTCTCTCTTTCTATCTCTCTCTCTCTGAGGTTGAGTTAGGTTTTTCTCTCCTTCTCTCGACTTACCCGCCGGTTTATTCCCACCTCAAATTATCACCCATAAATATTGCCTTCTTTAAATCCTCGACCGCCCCCCTGCCATCGCTCGACCTGGATTATCATATAAATGACGATGAGGGACCGACACCTGATTTTTGTTCTTCTTCCCATGAATAACGAAATCCTACAAAACTCCCATCTCCGTTCTCCACCACGAGTCTCTTTCAATTAAAGTAAAGAAGACTTAATATTTACACTTCCTCGATTAATTGTTCTCTCTCATTTTTCCCTTCTGGACGTCCATGCTTGTAGCCTCGGGTGATAAAATAATCACCGGCGTAATAGCATTTCCCTTCATTGGATATAATGATTCAACAACCGGGATCTTACTCGTTCTCACTAAGTTTTAGACCTCATAAGAGATGGTTACTAAACCATGATAGTGGTCATTTAGGAAAGAGCAATTAGAATGGATTTCAACAATAACCATTCCACTGACTAACTGTATAAATCATGAATGTATCATTTCAACTTGTTCGAGATATTATTTTAATTTTGAAAATGTTGTTATTCGTTGAACTGTTTGGGGATTACTTCCTCTATTCACTGAAGATGACTGCAAGAGCTCTCTCAATCCAGTTTTGCAGAAATCGCAAATCGCATGATGAGTATCCACTCCCAATAGCCGTAGTTATAGTAGCTTACTACAATCACACATCCATGGACTCGTAGTTGACCGCAAGCTGTGGTTGGCCCAACAAATTGAGTAATTGCGCCATGCTACTATGCTGGGTGTAAAGTAGCTCAATGTTCTTCCTATAGTTGGAGCGCCCGGCAGGATGCCCTCCAAAGGACAAGAATTTATGGGTCTGTAGTTTATGGATTAGCAAGAAAGTCTTCGCTGCATAAACTGAAAACTATACTAAACAAGGATCTTCATCTGGCTACTGGGGCCTTTCGGACTTCCCGTACAGCCTCCCTTCTGTTGCTTGAGCATAGCCAGCCGCTCAGGGTTCGGAAAAATCTGCAGGGGCTTTCTATCAAGTGCGTTTGTGTTATTTCCCTTGGCATTCCGTGCTTGACATGGTCACGCTACCCTATCTGGATGAGAAATATTCTAGGTTCCAAACACAAACTCGTGGGTAATTGTGCTAAGGAGCTCATCAAGTAGGCCCTCGAAACCCAACTTCCAAGAAGGAGCCTAACAGTAGTCACTCGCGTCGGCACTGGCCTTACCCGTCTTACGCACAGACTCCTGCTTAGTGCAGGAGCTTGAGATGTTGTGAGTGAGAGGCGGGTGGGTGTAGGGATCTGTTCATCCGCTACTTCCTGAAGGACTTCCCAGACCGTGTGGACCTCCGATTCCTAGCGTAGGCCCCGGATGACGTACGATCTGAACCAGACAAGGTCCGGCCGCTACCTGAGATCCGCTGGGCTCTACTATGAATTGTGATACCTGATTTGTGATATAGCTGCACAGTTTTAGTTGCATTATTTCATTTTATGGGTTTTTAATTTGATATAAGGGCTAAACAATGGTCACCGCTGTAGCCCTCGTGTTACCACCTTTGATTTGCCAGTGGAGTCCCTGATAGACCTCCGTTTAGTGACAGAAGGTAACATGGCTCCCCCTAGTGTCGTGCCACTTGAAGTGTCCCTTTAGACAAGTGGCAAAAGCCGGTATGACTCTTCTGGTTGAGGCGTGGCTTAAATAATTAAATAAAAATAAATGTGCGAAATATCATTAAAATGATGATGATCATTATCCACAACTCTATACATGCGGGGAATTGAACAGAATGAGAAATATATTCCAGAAATGACGTATATTGCCCACCATATTGCTGAAAAGGCCAGATCTATGTATCTTCATACTGCTGAATTAATTTCTTAAATATTAACTAGAAATGATCGAAAAGTGATTATATGAAAAAAACAAAACAAAAAAACAGTTAACTACTGTTGTCGTTACTGAGAAAATGAATATGATGTGCGTGTTTGGTTTCCTGAGGGCGATCACAGATGACGGCAACCATATGTAGGTACATGGACGGTACACGCCTGAAACTGATAGGTCCCTACAACCAGCGGAAAGCTGACGGATGTGCGCATTGCTCCGCTGACGGAAGGACCGTAGGCAGATGAGGAGAGAGTGAGAGGCAGAACTGCCGAACCGCCCATCCCAGGTTATTGTTGAGCTTATTCTTGTCCGAGCATATTTATTGGGATGGAAAATTTCTGATTGATTCCATGAGTCGGTCATCATAACTATTCAAAAATCACAAAGTTAAGCTCTAAGTTCGCACTGGCGAGGAGTAGACCCTAAAACTCATTTCCGCCAAAAACAGTCCCATACCTTCGTTTTTTGAACTCGAGTTATCTTCCAAGTTATTGACGATTTATCATTTCGTTCCTCAGTTGTTCGACCTTTTCAATATAAGGACAACTTTACAATTAACTGTGACCATTACATTTCAAAGAAAGTGCCTGTCGTGCAGCATAACCGTGAGAGCAAACTTTCATTAACTTATTAATTAGGTAGGTAGTAATTGTATTTATGCTTAACTTCTATGGAATTTGAGTACTTCACGTACACAGAAACTATCAATTAAATAGGAAATAACTTTTTTGATACGATAATATGCTATAAAAATAAATTTTTAACCTTTTCCTTTTTTTCGCAGTTTTCTTGAGTTAGTTACAGGTCACGCTACAAACTTGCCGGTTTTTCCATTCAAACTTCTCAGAAAAACCGCCAAGGTTACAGAACCTCGTGGTCCTATACCTGATTTTAATAGAATTTACACATATTTTAACATAGTTTTGAGTGAAATTGTCCGAATTTTCTAGGTCGCAGTTGGTAGACTTTAGAAAATTAAAGTTATGCTGAAAAATATGAAGTTAAAATTTTCATCTATCAACTACGCACGATTTTTTTAAGTAAATTTTTTGGAATGTCAGCAACTCACGTGGCTCAAAAAGTGCTGCCCAAATAATCCATGTTTTTCATTTAGAATGCGCGATTCTTTGGGGAGGGAAAAAAGGATTTTTTTTAAATTTCAGCCCAGAGGAGAGTTATCGTCTAAAATAACACGCACACAACACACACACACACACACACACACACACACACACACACACACACACACACACACACACACACACACACACACACACACACACACACACACACACACACACACACACACACACACACACACACACACAACACACAAACACTCACACGCACACAGTATTAAGGTCCAGGAATCGTTTCGGAATACCTTAAAACTCATTTACATAGAGAATATTTAAGGAATTTTAAGACATCAGGTTTACTTGATTTTGGGTTCTTCACTCTAATAATATGGTTTCCACTGAACACAAATATATTCACATAGATAGATATAGCTAATTGATTCTAGAGAAAAAGCGCTGTAATAAACTTTATGATCCGCGATGGAGGTGGTGAGAAGAAGAGAAAATGGTAGGGGTAGAACTCTGGGAATCCCAACCACCTCGACCTCCCTCTTTTATTGGGTGGCAATCAGACAACAGCGGCTCGATAACATTGATTAATATTCATAGAACTGACGAACAAACCTCTTCCTAACGCTTGATGTTTGCCTCTACCACATCCTATCTCTGGTGTTAATTGATTCAACGCACCACCCTTAACGACCGGCACTCGCACTAGTTCCGTCAAATTAGCTCCACCGGACGTTTATTGTCTATTTCACTTTAATTTCTTCATCGGGAACCTTTTTGGTTCCACAAATTTAGTTTTATAGAGTATAAATAACCCGGGAGTGGAAGTAAACGATTTACCAGAGGTCGGCTCTTTTTTCTTCTCAGCGAGTAATAAAAAGGAAGAGTTGTTGTAGATGTTGAACTCCGGAGGACGTCGTGACGCCTTAAAGGAAAATACCTGAAAAGGCTAGGAGGGGGTTACGTTATTTTATGGGACTCATCGCAAAAAAAGATCCTATTATTGTCTTCCAGAGGTGGGTTTTGAGGTTTCTCTCCCCCAGTGAAACGAGACTTTGAATTGTCTTTCAGTGATTGTTCCTGGGTAACTTCTATTTTCTTCTTTTTTTTTCAGGAAACAGACGTTTGAGTGGGATGTTCCGTATAGGAATGTTGAGTTATGTTAACTCGCGGGAGGAGGGACTACAGGAAGTTAAAAACAAGGCGGATATGTCTTATGAAAATATTATTCCAACAAATTTGAACCCAAATTGTAGCCAAATAATGCTCCAAGACTTGAAGTCCGTTCCGTCACACAATGATGGTGAGAAGAAGGCGGAGGGATCCTATACACGCACAGTGGAGTGAGTGCACTAAAACCGTGGGCATCGGATTCAGTGCTAGAAGAATTTACAGTATCGACATTGAAATGGGGTTTAAGGTTTTATGGGCAAACAAGATTTGAAGTTATTCTTTCGATAATTACTGTCTATCTGTAAGTTTCTATCTATAGTAACGTTTGACGTGGGTTCCTTCCAATGAAAATTGACAAAACTTGGCACATATAACGCCCCGTTCAAACAGGAACTACGATCAGTGTGGAACGTTGCCGGATTGGATTATTGGACTTTTCTCTCATATAATGCATAGGGTAAAGGATATTGAACCCCGTTAGTTGGAATAATTCAGAATTGTTATATGAATACCTAACCTTAAAAATACGCATTTTTTGGAACATATAACAGAATAATTGCACCACAGATGGAAAATCCGAAAACGTTCTACACCGTAAATTACTACTTTTATCCCCAAAAACAAAAAATTGAGCATAACAAATGCAACAAAAAATCTTCAGTTAAAGTGTATAACTTTTATATAATTTATATAACGGAGTTCGATTTGAAAAAAATTGCGTAGACACCGATGTTTTTCCCACATCACGTCACAATTTTCTACACCAATTAGCAAAGTAAAATAGTCGGCTATACCTCTGAGAATCAGAAATTTTGGGAAAGTTTCACTCGTTGCAAAAACTGCAAATATCGGCGTGCTGCAAATATCACGGTGGAATAGTGAAACCGACACTACTCACCTTGATCGGGATGGGTGAGGGTCAAGATTCAGTTTGCCATCATTTGGACGGTACCTCTTCGAATAAGAGATGTCCGAAGGAAGGTGCGACCTATCGAACTAGAAGATTGAGTTGGCGTGCCAATGTTGGTCGGCAGTTGAAGAAAGTTTTGCTCTCGCCGTACCGCCGTTTTGCTTCCTCATCTACCCATTGGATTACGTCCAAACAATCTTTTGTTCACATAAATTTTTATTAGTTATTTTCAAATAATGAAGAAGAGTGAGGAGCTGTTGGGTTATGTAGGTGGTGCAACTCTTTGTGGGACTCTGAGGAAATGACCTAAAGGGAAATCTCATTGATACCATATAGAAGCATAAGGAGAAATTCAAGGAGGACTTATGTCCTAAACAGGGATAAGTCCCCCCGACCTAACACTACCCTCTTATCGCCTAAATATCATACTGATCATCATATAAATATGAGTTCAGATGTTGTCTGGCACGCTTCTCGGCGAAGTTCCAGAAAACGTTTTACCTTATTTTCTTTTAGTCCTATCGCAAAACCTTGTATTTTAGTCAAGTATTAAAAGTACACAAATTGATTGTATAATTCAGGTAACAATGTTTCCGTCTGTAGGTAACGACATTCACAGTAAACTCAGTTTCTTGAAATGGGAATGAAATCGAAATTTCATTAGGTCGTCAATCGTCTATGGTAGTAATATCTACCGCACTGCACAACCGGGTTGCAAAAGAACGCTGTGGAACTTGGTTTTGAATGAAGCAACTAAAAGAAAACATCAAACGTTTATCGCTTCTTTCGAATGGGTTAGCAGGTATGTAACTCACCACACTAATGAACGATGTATGCGTTAATAGCTCCTCGCCAAACCTGATTCGGCGTGCGAGCCCTTGTAGCTGTGGTAGCCGTCGGCGGATGTGATGGTGAAGGGAACTGTTTCAAAAACATATATTCCAATAAGACGACCGTGGCGCTCTCGAAGAAACCTGTTTGATTAGGTCGGGAGTGCGGTGGCCCGACTTTTATTCCACCCTGCATAACAAGGACAAATGTGACGGGCCGGCGGCCTAGGGGATGTAGTCGGATCCTTCAGGTGTTTGCGTTCGAACCAATGGTGCTGTAACATTACTAACCACGAACTATGACAACATTATGAACGTTCAGCCTGATGTCTTGATTGTCATGTATTATATGTAGGTATACCTCTTCTTTTCCTTTAATAAAGGTGCACGGAAATGTTTATATAATGAGAAAACAAAATAAATTAAACCCTGCCAATTATTACGTTAAGGTTTTAAATTAAATATTTAAAATTTGATAAATGGTAGATAATTGCTCTGTGCAGATCACCGTTCTATAAAAAACTTGAGATGTAGATTTGCTCAATCATGTATCCTTTCAGCTAATGGAAGCAGACATCACACTAACATACAGACTTTAAAAAAAAGAAGAAAAAAGTAATTGAAGTCGATCAAACTGAGCTGAACTCCAACGTATTCTAGCATACAAAGTCACAGCCACTTCCTGCGTTCATGCGAATTACAGCATCGTTAACAATTTTTCTTCTTTCACCCGTTAATCCTTGGAGCAACAACTTGTTAGTTGTTGACCCTCATTCAACTCAATTGAGTGGAATCAACTAAAAAATATCATTCTATATATTTAAGAAACTGTCGCACTCAATAGACTAATACATACTGATTTTTAGCTAACTAGTGACATCGATTACTAACCAGCTATTTAGATTAAATAATAATTCACGAGACGTTGATGGTGATTGTTCAATGACCAACCAGCACCACACAGGAGTTTTCAACAACATAGTAGCCTCTGCTCACAGTTACTAGAGTATTTCTTCAAGCCCAAGCTCGTTTTTCAACTGCTAGAACATGAGTAGAGTACCCAAATGATCCGTGAGAGTGATGGAAGGTTGTCAGTTTTCCACGTTGTGCCGGTGAAGTTGCTCACTGAATGTAAGGGCAGCTGTTGGACACCTGTAGTTCTGACGTTGGAGATACCCGGATGGAGCTCTATAGCTGCGATTGACATTGATTTGGCGTCACTGTAATAACCCTAACTGCATAATCTCGTGTCAAATCGAGCTTTTTGACTGGTTTGTTAGCTGGTGTCACCAGCTACACATTTAAATATTTTGCAGGCAAGATCGTATCCTGGTAGGTACCCTGCCTCTGAGTCTGAAATAAATCGATCGAATAAATTCTGAGGATCTGGGGTGGGAGAAAGTAAATTTTTCCAGTTAGTCCATTCGAAAAGAACGAAGTCGCATTGTTGGAAGAAATAGGAAAAAGAAGATAATCTCTTCGATTCACGGCTCCACTGAAAGTGAATGTAGGAATTTATTGCAGCGGAAGTACGAATATGTCAAAGTCAATCTATACCACTTGCGAGCCATTTGATATGGGCTGTTGTTGTTTACCGATAATGCATGCATTACTTAACAGCATATATCTTAAATATTGTACACTTACACCAACAGCGTATTGTACGAGGACTCCATGCTTCAGGGAAATTGGGCTAACGTATTGTGCGTCAATATTTGAGAGACTAGCTGCTGGTTATACCCGAATATAATCATGATGGTTGCAATCCCTTTCGATAAGGACATACCTAGATTGCAGATATGCTCACTGTGATGGTTCCGTATACTAACCACAATCGAGTAATTCTCACATGTAATAAAGAAGTAGATGATACTGAGCAGTGTCATGGAGGTTACTATATTCAGAAACAGTGTGTAATTACGGAGTATGGTTCGAGTAGGAGAACCGTAGACGGGAGGAGGAGTTGGGCGTTTAGGCCTAAGGTCATCATTAATACTCGACAATGTAACTACGAATATAATGACGCCTTTGAACCCGTCGATACCCTTTGAGTTGTAATTAGGTACCTACCTTCCATCAATGATCGATACTGCTCAGGGCTCATAATAGTGATTGTGTTGGTGAGAGTGATGTCAGATTAGGACATAACAGAGTGAATGACCTGGAAAATGACCAGAAAATTTACGATAAAAAGATACTCTACCCGTAGCTTGATTTAAAATATACTGAACCTTGTAAATAACAAGAGATCCACTGTTTCACAACATTTTAGCGAATGTTCGTAGAAAATGAAGCTATTCCTATGGGCCAATACAATTTAAAATCAAGAAAATTTTCATCAAGTAAATTAGTTTTTAGGCATTCTGAAACGATTCCTGAAGTTTGCGTTTTTTCATATACAGGGTGTCCCCCAAAACTCCCCCCTTACTAAGGGTTATTTTGTATAGATCTCAAAAATGACACAATTCCGCATCGCGCACTCGCGCAATCATGCACAATTGACATTAACTTTTATTTTTCGACCCCTTTTTTTATTGCAGATTGGAATTTCAAGTAAAAGTTCAAGAAGAAATTACCCTTTTACTCGATTTATTTATTGCACACAAAATTGTGCAACTCTGCTGTAAAAATGCGCGATTCCGCTCTAAAATTGCAAAAATTGTGAAATACTGAGTTTTTGGAGATACTCAATCACTACATCTAATACACGATTTTGGGGTATTTTTTCGTGCGGAACCACGTAATGATGTTCATTTATTGATATTTGCAACACCACCTTGAGAAAACACCAATCGACCATAATTGTGCTTTTCCTACTAATTTTCTCGCAGCTCAAAGCGTTCTAAAATGCTGTTTTTGCGGTGTTTCCCCAAGTTAGTGTTGCAAATTTCTAAAATCATTCACAATTCACAATTTTCACAATTTTTGCACATTTAGAGCGGAACTGCGCATTTTATTTTTAAAGCGGGATTGCAACCATTTGTGAGCAATAAAAAAGTCTAGTGACGCGTCATTTCTTTATAAAAATTTTACGTAGAATTAAAATCTGCAATAAAAAAAAAGAAGTTTATGTACTTACATTGCGCACGTTTGCACATGTGCGCAGTGCTTCATTTTGAGATCCTCACAAAAAAAACATTAAGTTAGAATTTTTTTTAATTTTTTTATTTTTTATTATTTTTTCCACCCATAAATAACGATGTTAGTAGGAGAGGGGGAGGTTTATAGGTACACCCTGTTATGTCATTCCAGACGATAACTATCCGTAATATTCAGACGAAAATTCCGTTCTTGCGCCAAAAAATCAAGCGTTCAAAAAAAAAAAAAAAAAAAAAAAAAAAAAAGGATGAGTTTGTTGACCGTGCAATACTACATATACGTGTACACATATTCGATTACAATCTAAAATCAAATTAACTCATAATCCAATTGTTTTGAAAATGTAGTTAGTGAGAGCTCACTACAAGAACCCGATCAAGTTGGCGTGGCAGATCCGCTCCTCAAAACCATTCTTTTGGTGCAACACAAATTCATGAGTATTGCAATATAGTGACATTTATAACTGACTGCGTATGATATTCACTATCTTCTTAGGAACCTAGTTTTACCATAAGGTGATAATCAAAGTTGTAAAATTTGTCTTGGGTCGAAAAGTATTGTAAAACGGTAGAATGTTCAATAAAAGAAATAGCTATGCGAGAAATTCAAGTGCGATCATTTCGAGATTTCATTGATATTATATGATAACTTTCGGAGTTAGTATCTGTTCACATTGTCAAGTTTCTTCTATTCGAGTTTCACATTGAAAGTAAAACCTGGGCGCAACCTGTTTGCACTTTTATGCATCATATATATTATCAATATTTGTGCTGGAACTGTACGAGGCTTGGGAACCTGAAATTCCAAAAGCCAAAAACCCCTTTCATGGAGCGCTCTTTCGACACTGTACATGTACAGAGTTGTTTGTTTCTAATCAAAGTATATAAAAACCTATAGGAATATCTTCTTACTCTGGTAATTTACATCTTAACTACTTTCCAACAAACACAAGTTTAGCCACAGAAATTGATCCGAGTACTTATTTTAGTCATGATGACGTAAATCTTTTCATCCGAGGTTTGATCAGATTAGGGGAGGGTATCCGATTTCCGAGCAGAGGGTATGAAATGGTTGCACTAATCATAATACTGCTAAGAGAAACAAAGCTATGCTTTGATTCATATAAATACATCAAAGTCTACGTATAGCAGTATCATCAGATACAGATAATATAATACGTGAACTGAATGAGGAAGTTCGAACTGTGGCCTGGAAGTCCGTGGGGACAGGAAAAGCCTCCAAATTCAACTATTTAATTTTATTTAAATAGTTACATTTTGGAGGTGATATATATATATATAGTCTACTATATCTACTATATCTAGTCTACTCTTCGTTTTGAAAAAGGCAATCGCCGAAATATTAACAACAATAAATTGTGAGTTTCATCTTTATTTCTGTTTAAACTTTCACATCACATCTATGCCAAAATATATACTGTTCTTATAGAACTGTTTCTAACCAACCATAAGTATATATATATATATTATATATATAAGTGATGATAGGTTAAAGGATAAATCGCTTTTTTTTGCGATTTATTTATACAGGAAAATTACAGGTGGAGGCTAGGAACACACGGTTACGTGACTGGGTTCAGAGGAAGACTAACGAGTCGCGCTCGGTGTCTCCTATTTATAGCTTCTGGTTCGGCTGATGTGGGTGAAGCCTACATCAGCAGGTTTTATTTCAAGAGAGGCGGTTTATTATTACGTAACGCGTCCCCCCTAGGATGAAATTTTAGGCTGAAAAGGATCTGACTCTATAATTTTGATTGAATTTTAAATTTTCTGAATTGAGCAACCCCACATCAAGTTTACCTAATCCGTGTGTTTTACAATATGATAAGTAAAAATGTAAAAAGTATTTGAATTAAATTGATTCACTTAATATGAACATGGATTAATTATAAGAATACAATTGATAGTACAATACAATACTACAATACTACAATACAATATTACAATACAATACTACAATACTACAATAGTAGTACAATACAACGATCAGGATAATAGTACAATACAATGATTGGAATAACAATCATAATTATTTAAATGGACGTTGTACAGCAATTTAGGTATTTAGCTATTAGAGTTTCTGTTGAGGATTTGGTAGTACTTTACTGCGTTTAGGCATATTATTGATCCTACGATGATATACAGGAGTACTGTCCAAATACTGGGGATCGAGTAAGGTTTTAACCTCCAGTGAGTTATTGGGCGGACGTCTTGTAGGTTGATGTTTTTAAGCTCTAGGTTTTTAAATTGAATTTCCTTAGTCGGTCGTTGTATGTCCGTAAGCGTTATGTGGGCGTCTACAATTAATTGTGGTCGGCCGGCTGTTTCACTATGGGGGGCGAAAAGTGTCTGGTTCTGGTAAGACAAGTGGTGCTTACCCGGTGAGGCTAGGTAAATACCGTGGAGGGTTTTGGTCTCTACTGTGTTGTCTTGGGCTATGCTAATAACATCTCCTTTAGGAAAAAATAGGAGGTAATTGTTTATATCTAGCATGACATGGTTGTTATCGGTAATAAGTTTTACATACTGACATTTAGTGGTGGAACCAGTGAGGAGGAATTCTGTTTCACATTCGGGGTGAAATGGTGAAATTAGAAAGTTTGGGCATAATCGTATATGTCCAGGTGGACATGGTTGGGACAACGGATAGGTTCTAGTACTTGATTTTAAGTGATATTTAAGAGTGGGTACTATGGTCATATATTCGGAATCAATGAAAGTGGGTATTGATTCTATGCTGTACATCAGCATCGAACTCTGATGTGTGTTTGGATTTCGAACAAATTTTTTCCTTGGAAATCTAAAAATTTATTGCCGTAATATGTGCTTAGTTTTTGAAGTTCGTCAAAAAGTAAGTGTGGTTTAATTATGCTAGGGTGAATTGAACCTCTGCAAGCTGTTAAGGAATTTTCTAGAATTATATCGGCAATCATATTGAGTACTATTTGATGGTGTTCTAACGTCGCTCTGGTTATCGCTAATGTCGAGTAATTTGGATTCTGATGTTGTAATGAAATCAGTTCCCTTTTTAATTCAACGTTGTTTTGGGCAATGGCTTCAACTATTTTATCAAAATTTTCTTGGACCGCGGTGTTAATTGAAAATTGAGCTTCTAGTTGGGAATGGAAGTCCTTTTGGTTTCGTTGAATTTGTTCCAGGATGGAGTTATACTTTTGTTCGTCTTGTGCATCTAAGTTACCTGTTATGAATTTAACCAATGATCCTAATCCGTTGATTAGTCCACGTTTGTTTCTTTTGGGCGTCCACGGGATGTGAATGTCACTCAGTTTTTGTTCAATTAGTTCGAGGGTTGAGTTTATTGTGTGCATTAGGAGTTGGGTTTGACTGTGATCTAGTGTGGATTGTGTCGATTTTTGCAAGGTTTTTATGTAAGTCTCTTTCATCGATTGTGTTCTAGAAATGAGTTCGGTTAGGTCATAATGGTGTGTGAGTGTGTGGTATCCTTCCACTATTTTTGTCGGTCCCAGACGGCTGGCTAGTAATCCCGGTTGAGGGTTATGTTTTTGATGGTCTGGTCTGTCGAGTCTGTCTGTCCGAGGAGAAAGACGAAATCCATGGACGAGGAAAAAGGTTTTCCTGTAACATTTAGAGTAAGTCCGTTTTTAGGATTTCGTAACAGATCTGTTCTCTTAATGTTTGGGCGTCTAGAGTTTTAGGGAGTTGTTCTTAATCGTAAGGAGTTTTGCGAACTGGCATAGGAAAACGCCACAATCGTTTCCGATGGAGTCAAAGTTTCCAGTTCTGTGTGTCTAGTGGTGTTCCCCTCTTGTCTAGGTGTTCACTTTCTAAGTAGCGGATTATGTCTTGTAAAATTTCGGTTCCGTCCTTGTTCAAAGAGTCGTAGTAGTTTATTTGTTTTGTTTTTGTTTTAATTTCGATTAATCTCCAGTGGGAGGATTTGAAAATGGGGATCAGGATTATGTCTTTGCTAAATATGTCCGACTTTTTGGTGTATTTTCGAACTCGTTCGTAACCGCCAAATTTGTAGGATACGTATAGGAAGCTGTTGAAAGAGTAGGATTTTGGTAGGTTGTCGTTGCGTCGGCTTCGTTCGTCTATCAGTTCCATGTAAATGTTAATTACTACGTCATTCAGCCAGTTATTGTCTTTTAGGGTTATCAAGTCTTCGCGTGTCACCTTTAGTCCGAATTTACTTGCAAGGATTTCAGTTTTGTCTAGTTTAGGGTCCCATGCGTTTGCTACTGAGTCCGTAAATTTTTTGGGGCGTCGTACGTTTGAGATGTGGATTTTCTCTTGGGTATTGTGATGACGGGGAATTATTAATGCAGTTTTAAGTTCTGGATTTATTGCTTTGACGTGTTCCTGATTGAATTTCGGTCTGGTTTTGGATTGTTTTTTGGACCGTTTTTACGTAAATTTCCGGTGGAATTGCGGGAATTTCTTCGCGGCCTTCATTCTTCTTTTCTATGTATTTCTCTTTTGCAGAATGAAGTTTTTCACCTACTTGGGCGTATAGAGCTTTCATTTTTTCCTTGTGGAAGAAAGATAGCTGTTAGCCACGATTTGATCTATGTTCAAGTCTAGTAAGGTGTCCGGTTTTACGTGTCCGTATAACAGTTCGAAAGGGGTTAACTTGGATATCGAGTGAATTGAGTTATTGTAAGCCAGTACGGCGTATTTGACTTTGGTGTTCATAGTCGATTTTTTATGCTCATTTCTTTCATTCAATATCCTAATGTGTTCTATTAGAGTGGAATGGAAACGTTCGATCAGACCATTGGAGTCTGGGTGTTGGGAAGATGTGAAGTGTATGTTTATGTTGTGTAGTAACAGAAATTCTCTGATTATGGAGTTTTGAAATTCTGGGCCGTTGTCTGCTACGATGGTTTTGGGGATTCCATAATTGGTAAAGTGAGTTAGTAGTGCGTCCACAATGTCTAAGGCGTTCGATGATTTTAAGTTATAAGCTTGTGCATGTCGGGAGAAGGAGTCTATAACGGTTAGAAATTTTGAGCCTTCTAGGGTCATTTTGTCGATATGTATGGTTTCTAAAGGTCGTGAAGCGGTTGGTGTAACATTATATTTGACTTTGATCGGGTTCCGATCGTATTTACATCTTACACAGATGGTGCAGTTGTTGATAAATCTTTGAATGGTTTCCTTCATGTTGGGCCAATAATGAGTTCGCTTCAGGTGGTTGTAGGTTTCTTCAATGCCACGATGGTTGGTTAGGCCTTCGTGATATTTTTTGATTATTTCTGACCTTTTGTTTTCGTCGGTTATGTCCTCTAATTTTTTGGTGTATTTTGTCATTGTTATTTCCGAAAAGGCAAAATTTTTCGTCATGATATTCGTAAACTGTTCATAAATGTCTTCTGTAAAATAAAGTCCGTATTTAATTTTGGGTAGGATGTACTCTTTTACGAATTTTATGGTATCTGATTCTAAGTTATTTTTATTTAAGTAAACGGTGATTCTATTCTTATTTTCAAATATTTTTTCGACTTTGACAGGGTCTTTCATCGGGAGTTTCGTTAAGTTGATTACGACTTGGTGGTTACAATTATTGACTGGTTCGTCTCTAATTGGAATAGCTACGATTGCATGACCTATGGCGTTAGAGTGAATCGTGCTGCTAGGGTTGGATTGGGAATCATTGCATTCGTCGTCAGAGTCAAAATTTACGATTATGGAAGCGGGAGTGTCTACGTCCTTGTCTGTCATTCGGAGGAGGGATTTTGGAGTTAAGGCTTCAAAAATACGTCGACTGCTTTGTCGGCTTCAATGGGCTCGTTTTCGTTGTTGTTCAGTAGTTCAACACGAGAAAGGGCGTCAACGTTGGAATTCAACGTTCCTTTCTTGTAAACAATGTCGAAGTCGTAAGCTGACAATTTTGTGCGCCATTTGAATAGTTTAGAGCCGGGTTCTTTTATAGAATATAACCATTGCAAGGGTCTGTGGTCGGTGTGAATTTTAAATTTTCTACCGTAGAGGTACGGTCGAAAGTATTGTACGCCCCAAACGACTGCAAGGAGTTCTCTCTCTATTGTGGAGAGGCGTTTCTCGGAATCGCAGAGAGTCCTTGACGCGTAAGCTATCGGCTTATCGTGTCCGTCAACCGAGTCCTAAAAATGATTTGATTTCTTTCGTGGTGGTTGGAATGGGATAATTTTGAATGGCTTTGATCTTGTCGGGGTTCGGTTTTACGCCGTTTGGGGTGATTATGTGACCTAAGTATGCAATTTCTTTGCGTAGGAATTCGGTCTTGTCAAGTTGTACCTTGAGGTTTGCTTTGCGCAATCTCTTGAATACTTCCTCAAGACGGGTGATGTGTTCCTGCAGAGAAGTACTGTACACGATTGTTGTTTAGCGATTCTACAGGGATTTCATCTAAAGTTTCTACTTCTATGGGGGAAATTTGGGAGAATTTGCCGGAAGTTGGTTTTGGATTTAAAATTCGCACGTTGGTTTCATAGTCTTCGACGTGAACCAAGCACTCGGGGATTTCCATCTCTCCTATTTTTAAGTAGGGGAGGACAGCATCTCCTTGTTCGAGGTTTTTGACTCTAATCTTGATTTGCTGGATGGATCTAGCATCTATCATGTGGGTTTCATGTTCAGTGCCTAGATATTTCAGCGGGATATTTAGGTACGGGGTGAGCAGGTAGTCCTCGACTAAATCGATTTTTGCTCCTATGGCTTTCAGGTTGTCTATCCCTATCAAGAGGTCGAATTTGTCGTGGAATTTAAATATGTTGAATTTTAAATTTAGATTTTTCTGTCTGATTAGAGTAGTATGGCTGCCTCGCGAAGAACCGTGGGCGGTTCTGACGAAAAATGGCTCTAATTTGCGTTTATTTGGGAAGAAATATTCTGCGATTTCAGGGTTTACATAACTGGTTGTGCTTCCGGTGTCTATTAGAATTTTCAAGTTGAATTTTGGTAGGTCTATATACGGGAGTTCACTAATGGTTTTCTTGTTTAAGTTCATTAAGTCGTATTGGGGAATTCTGGGTCGCTTTCCTCTAAAAAATGGGGGCTATCGAATTCGTTTTCTTCTACTGGTTGGTATACGTAAGTTGTGTCTTCGCAAATTTCGGGGTCGTCAGATTGTATATCGGATACTTCAACGTTGTTGAAGTTTGGATTAGATGTGCGCCAAGACATGGGTGTCGGTTTTCCTGATGGGTTAGGGACGTTTTGTCTCGTGGGCGGTGCATTTGGTTTTTGGTTTGAAGGCTGAGGGCTCGAGTTTGGTTTTGAGGAATTTGCCTGAGGGGCTGATTTTTGGTTCTGGTTATTTGTATTCCGATTGGAATAATTTTGGCTTGAATAACCGTGATTTGGTCTGAAATTTGACGGGTTATTAGGTTTTTGTGAGGTGTTTGGCGATGGTCGTGAAAAATTTTGATGTGGCTTGTTCTGATTATATGACCTGGTTTGCGATGAATTTTGAGAACTTTGAGGGGTCTTAGTTTTGTTGTTGCAAAGCATCTGATAGTCGTTCGTTAGCCATGACAGCGCCGTGTTCAAATCGGCGGGCTGTCTCGTTCTCAAGATGCTGCCAAGGGGTTCTTTTAATTGTAGTAAGAAACAGCGAAGTGCTACTTTCTTATAATTCATGATCAAAATTTCGTGATTTGGGACATCGTGAGTTTGGAGGTAAGCGATTAGGAGATTTAGGGTTTTAGTTATTTTATCATGGAATTTGAAGGGTGATTCCCCTTCATTCTGTTTTGACGTGACTAACTCAATTAATAGGGTAACGTCGTCTCTACGATCTCAATTAGGGCCTGCCTGATTTGTTCGTAGGTTGTGAGATTTGCCGAAAAAATCTGTTCCGAGGCGGGGGATACAATTTTAGCCGTATTTCCTGATAGAAGTACAGGAAAAAGGATGTGAGGACTGAGGAAGTTGCGGAAAAGGGGTGCTTTTTTCAACAATAAGGGTGCTCGCGACGAGTTAGTGTGTAGAGAATACGTAGAATGGCGTCAGCAAGCCGCGTGTGTGCGTGTGAGGATCGTGTGTTTTTTTCCGCCAAAAAAGGGGTGAGAGACCGGGGAAACGGCAAAGGGCTCGAGTATATGTCATTTCCGAGTAATTGAAGATAAGGCTTTTTACGCGTAGGCAGGCACACTGATTCATCCTCGTTCAAATACACTTAGAGGGATGACGGAAACTTCATTTCCCCACTCTTGCCCGATGAAGCTCTCATGCAGTTGCAAATAGGAAGGAAAGCGAGCGTAAAATAAAAGGGCGTCAATCCCCTCAAAAACTCCTTTATTCAAAGTAACTAGACGGGGGTATATACTCGTAGTATCATTTCTCTACTGGATACACATGTTTCCTTATTGATGAATAATATTAAGAAAAATTAAAACATATCCAAACATGAGTTAACCCAGTCCACTTCTTATATGGTTTTTTGTACTTGGTTAGATAAATAGATATACTCATATGTGGAATTTAGGAGGTTATGTGGGCGTTTGGGAGGCAATGTATTCTTCTCGGTTTCGCACCAATGCGTCTGTTCGATCAATTGGTACTCCCATGATACTCATTACTACTGAAGATTCAATTAGACACACGAACACACTTTGATTCACACTGGACATCCCATAAGTACATGCAAGCCGCAGCATGTTCAACTACTTCGATGCTCCAACCACAATGGCGACCCAACTCATAAGCATCTGCTTACAACTTCCTCCACTAGGAGCGTGATGAGAATTCAGTACAAGCAAACAAGCGGTTCCGTCCAACCGTATGCGCTCTTTTCAATTTGAATTCTTTCAACATGATGGTCTTTTCAACATTTTGATTTGAGATACGAGGCATCGACGCGTATATTATATGTAGATGGGTTTATGCGGTGAAAAACTTAGGGTATTAAAATGAGTTCAGCCTTAGAACACTTCATTCATATCCGAGCGAGAATAGGTACTGTAAATTGTAAAGTACTATAATTTTTAACTTTGAATAATGGCCTAGTAGTGTATGCATTTCATAATCACAGTGAATAATGATTACGTGGTACCTGCATTGCTTTCTTATAAAACAATTCCGAAATAATATATTTTACGTTAGATGGTCGTTAGTTCCTTGACTCACATAAACATTGTAGTCAACCAGAGCAAAGTAGCAGGTCCACCATAGCAAAAACTAGGTATAACATTACACCAAATTCGGATAGCTATACTAGGGGGAAAAAACTGTGCATTTACATACATCCGCTCCGTTCTGGCGATTTTGATAACAATAAGCGGGTGATATTATTAACCTTAATCATAGCGGGGACCACAGTGTTATGATAGACTGACTTTCAAGAGGTTGACGAGAAAGACATTAGAGTGATTAACGACTTGTAATGGAATCGGAGAGCAGCTGTGAGGCATGCTGATGGTTTGATGACTGAGGCTTTTGATGTCCAAGGAGTGTAAGACAGGGCTGTATCCTGTCTCCCCAAATATACAATATATAAATGAAGTAAGCTTTTGACGCCCTCTCTGTTAACAATCTTGGCATCAAGGTGAACGGTATCACCTATCAATCAAATATCAATATGTCGATGACACTGTCCTGAATGCTGACTCTCAGGGCAGATTGCAGAATCTAGCCGATGTTTTGGCGGCGGAAAGCCTAGTCATTGGGCTCAAAATAAACATCTCCAAGGCCAAGATCATGCTGAAGCTTTTGTTAAATTAGAAATGAAATTCTGTGGTCGAGATTCGAACTAGGAGTGAGCAGGGCAGGGCAGCATTCACCCTTCGGAGAGATTCTTTTTAAGAGTGAGTCTTTTGTAATAAGAACTTTAATTTCAGCATCAGTTGTCCCACTGCAGATGTTATGCATGGTCAGCGTTCTTATATGGTGCTGAAACTAGGACCTTGAAACCTGCTTCTATAAATCGTTTGGAGGCTTTAGAAATGTGGTGCATCAGAAGGGTGTATCATGTCCCGTGGGTACAGAAAGTACGAAGCACGGAAATTCTGGAAGATCGGGAACTATTCAAGGATGTAAAAAGAAGGAAGAGTGGATAACTTGGGCTCATTTTCAGAGAAAGGCATAGTATTGGCCGGGATCAGCTCTCTTGGCACCATGATATGCGTCGCTAGACCGGATCGCCACTTTCAAGGAAGGAGCGATCGACAGAACACTACGTGCTGTATGAAAAGAGGATTGGACGCTAACTGTTGGTCAACGTCAAGGTCACTAGCAGAAGAATTTATATTTTAGAACACAATAACTAGTCATCTCAAAAAACAACGGCTAATGGACAGCAATTTTAGGTGTGGGAGAATGCCTCATATTATACGGACCGATGCTATATGTTGGCAACACTGGGAAGTCCGTCTGATTCTGCTAACACGATCTGGCATCGCACGATTCCTATGGGTGGGAACTGATTTATCTTTTCATGTACTCCATAAGGCTGACGTGTGGATTTTACATAGATTAGTTAGGTAAATTTCGCCTAAACTTGCTCAACGGTGGAGGTATAAAAAAAATAATGAAAATAAATAAATAAAATATAATAAAAATAAAAAAACAGGCGTCGCAAGCGCATGACCGACCGCGGAGAACTTACCGCTGAGGTATGATTCTTACAATATCCAAGGTGAAACATGATAACCAAATCTATACCAAATCATAGCGTAGTGTTGGATGAGTCTTTTCATAACAGAAACTCTCCCAATCAATGAGAACTGTCAAAATTTTTTACTTGATGTTTCTCAAAAGGTTATGAGGATGTACGTGTAAAAATAATGTAGAGTCAAAACTCCTTATTCGTTAAATGCTTGAAAATCGGGATTTGAATGAGCAGTGGTGAATAAATAAGTCGGTGAAAACAATATGACGCATAGCAGTTACAGGTTATGGCCACGTTGTCAATGTCCAACCTTGGTCTGAAAACTTGGTCAACACTGCTCATTTAGTACAACATCTCTTCATTGGACGGTATTATTATTCCACTTTTCAATTTTGTATCAACCGCATACTACCTATACATACAGTATACTGGGTGTTCCCAAAAATAAAAATGTCTCCCCCCCCCCCCCCCTCTCAATAAAATCGTTGATAATTGGTCAAAAAAATTATTTTTTTAATCTTAATGTTTTTTTGTAAGGATCTCAAAAAGACAATACTGCGCATTACTCACGTGCCAAACGAGCGCAGTTGACATCAACTTTATTATTTTTAATGAGAACCGCAATTATTATTGCAGATTTGGAATTTATGGGGAATTTCATGAAGAAATGACCCATCACTCGATTTTTTAAGTGCGCGCAAACAGGCACGATTCCGCTCCTAAAGTGCGCAATTCCGCTCTAAAAGTGCAATAAATGTGAAATAATGAGTTTTTGAAGATACTCATTTTAGATTTTGGAGTATTCTTCCGTGCTGTACCTCTTAAGTGAAAAACGTTGTCTATTTCTACGAAAAATAAAGAGTTACAATGTTAAATTGATTTCGACGGTTAGGTAGGCCATCATCAGTAACAAACAATAACTCTTAATGATGTTCTTTATTGATATTTGCAACACCAACTTGGGAAAACATCGAAAAATTGACCAGAATTGCACTTTTCTTACACATTTCCACTAAGCACAAAGCATACTAGAATGTAGGTTTTTCGGTCTTTTCCCAAGTCAGTGTTGCAAATATCAATGAATTAACATCATAACGAGGTTCCGCACGCAAAAATCGGTATCTTCAAAAACTCAGTATTCCACATTTATTGCCCTTTTAGAGCGGGATTGCGCCCGTTTGCGCGCACTTAAAAAATCGAGTGATGGGTAATTTCTTCATGAAATTATACGTAGAATTCAAATCTGCAATAAAAAGTGGGAGTTCAAATTTAGAATAACGAGGTTGATGTATATTGAGCTCGTTTGCGCACGTGCGCTATGCCCCATTTTGTCATTTTTGAGATCCTTACAAAAAAAAATTTATTGAAAAAACTTTTTTTTAAATTCATTATTAATTATTTTAGCAGGGGGGGGGGGGGGGGGGGCATTTTTTGGGGGAACCCTGTACATAGATTAGTAGCCCATTCAATTCTTATAACTAATTCTTGTATTATGCATGAAGTATTTACGAAACTGAAGCTCGGTAAGAACAGAGATACATCTCTATATCACACTCCAAGAAACGAGATTTCAAGCTCCAAGATACCTAACTCCATTCCATTCGAAAATATGTCATTGTTTTTGTAAACCCAACGCAGGTCTAGTCGTTGACGGAATGAAATCAGCCTCCAAATCAAGTAGTATCGGATTTCAGCTCAGATATTACCAACTTGGCTATTCAGGAATGTACAATGTTTTTGATAATTAGGTTACAAAACCTGAATTTCATGGACACCGTGATCGCTCAGAATTTGATAGTCTTTAATATAAATCCATGTAATCGATCGAAAATGGGCCTGTCATTTTGAACAATGAATTACCAATGTTGAGCGTTGAGTGCACATAGGAATCCGCGAAGCGTGCTGTTATTGAAGGCTTGACAGACACGTACACCGGACGAAATGGTTTCAAGACTGGTTCGTGACACTGAGTGCGATTAGGTCGGCGCGACACAATCAAACTGTCTGAGTATATCAGCTGAGGTCAGCAGACTGCAGGCTGACCAAACATGACCATGGTTATTTTTATTGCTGTCAAACGTCCCCTATCTAGGGGGGGGGGGGGGGGGGGCTAGGAAGTAGAGCCTTGTTGGGGTTAATTGTCTCCTTCAATGTGGTGTTTCCCCGGCCTCAACCGGGGGACGCGTTAAGAGGCCCTATGGTCTATACGTTTACCATCGAACAGCTGTCAAACGTTGAACACAGAAATTGTAGGCGTTACAGTGGCAAGTGATCTGTTCAATTCGTAGGTACTCTTGGGAGGGTATCATTATATCAATAATATAGAATAATAAAACTGCTGATCCACTTTGCTCCATGTCGAATCTAGAAAAAGATGAAATAAATAAAAATATAAAACATGGAAAGAAAAAAAATTGCGTTGTCGCGCAACCAAGTCTTCACGAATGATAAATAGGCATTTACTTATATATTTATCTTAAAAATCACGATCACTTCGATTCTAATTCGTTAAAATACTTGAATAACTAAGGTGTAGGTACACTTTAAGAAATATTCTGTACCACATATTGGAAAGATTCTCAAGTTCACCTCAGTTTCAAGACCTTATACACAGGGGTGCCCCCCCCCCCCCCCCCAGGCGCAACGACTCGAGCCCCCCCCCCCTCCCAAACTCCCCCCCCCCCCAACTAAAATATTTATTAAATAGGTAGTGTAAATGATACACTGACGTGATAAAGAATGTTGTATTTCTTGTTTTACAAATGTAAGTAATTAATTTGTTAGTATAAATCTTATTACTTGTTCATAAAAAATTGAAAAAATACTCATTTTTCTAACCCCCCCCCCCCCCCAAATTTTAACGACGCAGTTTGCGTCGTGACCCCCCCCCCCCCCCCCTGTGGGCACCCCTGTTATACATACTCAGTTACGTGTACCATTTTACACTTATTGGTAAATGGCGATTGCCTCTCAGAGCTCTAATTTTGGAACCACCGTTTAGAAGTGGTTGTACAGCTCCATATTCTGTTCAACTGATTCAATTGTTCCCTTCTGTTTTGCTAATCCGAGATTTTTATTTCCGTAAAAATTTGACATGAATAATAGTAGAGGAGTATGATAACTTCATTAGGCCCCTTTATATGCCTATCAGAAATTCTGCTCTTTGTTTTTTCCCACTATTTTAAGGTAGATGCAATCCCAATTTCCGCATCGAATAAACGGGAAAATTCGACTTCGGTTCCGCGATAGGTCGCGGGTAGACGCACTCTCACGGTCGAAACGGGAGTCGTCACAGTTGTTCCCATTTTCCACTCCAGGTTCCAACGGATTCACCTCCCCGAATATCCGTTGCCTCAATGGAACCGGATCCCCAAAAATTATCGATTCGAAAACCACATATCTGGTTTTCAATACTTGATCACAAATCTATGCAAAAATACCTTTCATTAAAAAAAAGAAAAGATAAAAGAAATCGGCCGGATAGAACGGCCGTACTAATTGCCATAAGATTTCGTTTTTTTTTTTTTTTTTCTTAAATATATATATTAGATTTATCTCCATATTAAATGCTAAATTTTGCATCTAGATGTTAATTACTACAAATCAAGGACAAAAAGTGAACTGCATAAATATTAAAAACGGATATTCACCACAAAATGTAAATAGAAAAAATTGTTAAAGTGTAAGAAGTTACATTAATCAGGAACACTATAAACGGTGTATCAGTGATATGTATTATTCCATACAGGATAGTGTCAGTAGATCACAACATAACCACGCATGTATTGGACCATAACTCAATTTTATTGTAACTGTCATGAAGAAATCGAATCCGTATGAGGGAAACAGATACTTTGCATATCCGTTGGCACTCCTTAAACACGGAGACGAAGATTAGGTGAGTGGAAAATTTGTATTCCCCAACAAAGGCCGCTAGGGGAGGGGTTTGCTGTTGTTGGATACCCAACCCTCAGAATTAGAGTGTACCCAGAAAACAATATTGATAAGTTTCATCTTTCTCTCATTTTTATTAATGGTGAATCTTGACCCACTGGGTACTATCTAGTTATTTTTCCCAAACGTATGTCAATGTGTAAATTCACTATCAATTTTGAAATATCTGAACTATCGTTTCTTCTATAATTTTTTTTTGGATTCTTCATTACAATATTCCCCCTCCAGGGGCGTGTGTGAGTTCAGGCGTAAGGAAGGGGTCCTTACGCCTGAACTCACACACGCCCTTCCTCGTTCTGTCATTTCGTTGTTTTTTTTTTGTTTTTTTTTTTTTTTTTTAGGGTACTTCAGAAGAATTGAAACATGATTCGTCTATGTAGATTTGCAATAGAGCAAAATATGGCTTCCCATCCCAGACTATAGTAGACGAGAATGAAAAAATAATGTAAGACTGGTGGAAACGTCTTCAGACTGAGTATAATGAAGGTTGTTTTTAGAATTGCAAAGTACAGTACAAACTTCTCTGAATTGCTAATATAAATCCTATTTTTTCAGAATTTCTAACATTTATGTTGTAGTTCTACTCTGAAATATATATTTCTTTGGTATTAATGACAAAATTTGTAACAATCAGGGAGACAAATGACAAAAATCAGTGACCCGACTGAGAAACGGTGTGTTTGCTTTGAACATCAGCCATATGTGTACACATTGAAGGCTAGTAATCCATATTTTCAATCCAACAGTTTTTGAGGGGGAAAAAGGAGCTCTGAAAACGGGGAGAGAAGATGTTGGGTGGACGCCTAGTGAGACGCTTCGCTGTGGTGTTGTGTTAAGTTGGTTTCGTGCCAAATACAGGGTTTTCCGAACAGCCGAATGTTTCACCCCGACCGGATGAAGGCATCATCAAAGCAAATGTTTGCAGCCCTAATTGCCGCAAATGGTCGTCACGAGGTGTTTGCCCGGAGTAAGTGCGCGCTCCGTGGTGTTGGCCAACCCTTGTTACGCAAGATAAGTTGGGCTTCAGAGCCATTCAGGGTACATCTATATACCTCAACTCTTTTTTATCCCATTTTTCATGTAAATTCGAAACTAATATACCAGTTAACTGGATACTCAGCATTCAAATCACAATGAAGTTATGCAGTGTACCTCCCGGGAACAGGTCGTTTTTGAAAAAATAATAAAAAATCCGAATATTCATTTTAAAAAATTTATTGATTATAAAGACACTTGCTGTAAGTAATCATTCAAGAAATGTCATGTCTGAAAAATTACAACTGATGAATGGTGTTCGTTTTCATCAATGCAGTGTTGAAGTCGTTAGCGAAAACTGTCCTCTACTCTTTGCAGTAGTTCCACTCCAATTTGTCTGATCTGTTCACGGATGGAGTCATTTAGTTGTTCCAAGGTGCATGGTTTATTTTCATAAACACGTGTTTTCAAGAAACAGGCAGTCCACCGCTACTTATTTCCTGGGTTCAAATGCATTTCAGAATTTTAATGATTTTTTCAAAAACTTCCGGTTTCAGTGAGCCAGCCCGTAATTAGGTAAAACGGCACTTACCTTCAGAAACATGTGTGATTAAAAGAAAAAAAAAAAAAAATCATTGCATTAGGAGGAATATTTTGTCAAGATGCCAGTCCGAGATTGTTATTGCATCAGGACAATATTCCAGAATTCAGAATTCATTCTTCAACCAGTTTGATCTGAACTGTTGAAATCCGCTTCTCACCCTCCTTCTTTAACAATGTTATCAATAATCACGATGTGGTAAAATATTTATATTAACCTGCGTAATTACATCTCCCACTATAGCTGTATTTCGTTGGTGGATAAAATTAGGATTTTACAAGCAAGCTACAACGGTATATACCATGGATATTGTTTAAAGTGTTATACGAGGCATTCGTGCTTAGGTATGTATGTTATATTACCATTCCTGTGAGCCGGCTATGGCTGTAAGGTTTGAGTAGGCGCGGGTGCACTATATCTCGCCAGGTAGTGGTCTAGATGATTGTAGGCAGATAAAGTCGCTCCGTTTCTAGATTATTCCCCCCATTAAGTTACCAATCACTGGACCCTCAGTGTAATTGCTCTACCTTCCGCCTCTCTAGGGAAAAACTTCTTCAAAAACCCCTCCCACTGCGCTATTACAGGGGCATTATTGGTTTAGCAGCTTAATCACTCGCCTTTACCTTCTCTTTTATGTGTTCAGAGAGTCCACGGAATTACTGTAGTTAGATCATGCTCCACAAAAGGTTGAAGGAGCTAGGTAATTGTTACTATAGGAGTGGGTACCTGAGTGGCCAATGGGCCGTACGCCCCGAACATCGTTTGAGGGGATGGCCGTTAATTGAAGAAGCGTGAAAAACTTTTACGTAACAGTTATGTTGTTCGCACTTATCAACAAGGAAATTGAAGACTAAAGAAACTTGAATTTCCAGGAGATGGTTCGGTCGGAAACCAATCTTTCCTTTACGAAGGATATTTAACTTTGACTGAATAGACTTCCTACAGGCAAGTTATCGTCACTGTCCTAATAAAAATTTCAAAACAGTGGAATCGTAATTTTCACTAATGCAACTTTTTGATGTTAAAGAGGAGGTGAAGTAATCGAATATGCACTCGTGAAAATTATATTATTTTCATTCATCTTGAATATGCACATTGAATTGAAAATTAGTTAGAACTTGGAGTAATTATTATGGACACAAAACTTTTTCCAAATGAGTGAATAACAAGAGTACAACAACATAAACAACATTCGACATAAGCCGAAACATTCATAAGTATTAATTTTTTTTTAACAAAGAATTTTATAGCAAAAATGCATTAAATATTAGATAATAAATATGCATAGTATAACAATAACATGACCCTCAAAAGGGATTTGTAACCCAATAAATATCTCCCAGCATGTATAATCAATTCTTCTTGCAGGAGTGCTTTATACTGTGTTGGGTGAGAGCATTGTGAAATCGCTGTTCAGTTACGAGATGAGAACGTCCGTGTGGCGTTTTCTCTTCAACTTACTCGTACTATCTAGGCCATCCGGTGGAATTCTATCGAGTATGCCAGATGCCAACGGCTTTGTGTGGTTCAAGAGTCTCTGGTAGGGGCGAGTGTATAATATACCCACTTGTAGGGTTTCCTGTACCGTTGGAATTTGTACGTGTTTGTTCAAGTTTTATTTTCTGACGTATCATTGAGCATCAGTTCTCTCAGAGCCCGGTTTTAAAATGTTTAAATACGTTGTACTAGCGAATCAGGCCCTACTCCAAAAATGACCTCCATATTCCCATATAGATCTTAAGATACACCAAAACAAGATACACCAAACTCTTGGTATCACGTAATAAAGGGGATTGTTTTCCATGGAGTGCCCTCAGCATTTTAAGCGATAGCGTCACCGTTTTAACCTAGTAGAGACATGGGCATCGAAGGTCAGTATTATATCCATCGATAATCTCAGCTATCGTAAGTTTGCCAACTGGGACAATGTCATTACCGATTTTGAAAACTGGCTTGTCGTGGTTTCGAAGATAAGTGTAAATTACCCGAGGTGGATTTTTCGGGGATTTAATTTGATCTTCCATCGCTAGGCCCAATCGTTTAGAACAAACACGTACTTCTCGACCTTCAGCCCGCTCTCGCCTCTTGGTGAACTTGGTGATACAATAGCGGTCCGAGAACGCTTCCCAGAGGGACATCTGCTCTGATGTGCAGTGTATTGATATTGCTAGAATCAATTCCAACTCTCATACTACGAGTTCTTCAATATCATCATTACAACCAAAATACAGAGTTCGAGATATTTCAACAATTGGCCCGCGCCAAAATACATCCTGTTATTCCTTATTCAAAATACAAATTTTTTTTTGTCTTTTTGAAAAATTTCTTTGGTCTTAAATTTGTGTGTGACAAACCCAATCTACTGCCATAGCCAGATTACAGTTTAGATTTTATGGACATGATTTTAGATTTAGATTTAGATTTTATAGACTGAGATTTTCCCCAACCCTATTTTATACTATCGATGCATGTCATCAGAAGCAATCATATGGGCAAAAGTCACGAAACTTCCATCATAAATGAGTGAAGGATTTAGAGTGTGGCTAAGACTTGTAGGCAAACGGACAGACAGGTTAGAAAAAAGTGTTTTGGGTGCTATAAAATGCAGAATACAAGATTTCGGCACATTGGTTGATCTAGATTAGGTACATGTAAAATAGGACAAAACAGTATTTAAAAAACGAGAGAAAAAAACAAACAATAAAATGAAAATGCATCGAGAAACATTGATTTTCCAATTAATTTAATTAAGTTGGCATTCCATTCCGTTTGATGTGTAGAGGTTTCATCCCCCTCTTTAGAGTTGAAAGAAACCGCCGAGAATAATATGTGGGTACCCAAGTAATTGAGGGTAAATTTAAAGGTTCGCCTTCGAATATTGTGGCCTGTTTCTTGAATTACCCTTTCTTTTGGAATGTTACATAGGTACCTATTTATGTACTGGTTAATGAAACATTTACCGATTTGATCACTTTGTTTAGGGATATCAGTGTTTCTTTTCTCAACCACCTCAACCCACGCCGAGTCTCTGAATTCAGTTGTTCGAAATTACGGATAAACCCCTCAGCTTAAGGGATCAGGCCTCCGAGCGGCGGGGGAATGAAATGTCAAAGCCACAATAATAACCGAAGCGCTCGTGATTGGTTCACTCTTTTCACTTTTCACTCTGGTCTTTTCATCTCGTAAATCACAGTCTACCCCCAGTTCTTCATAAAACACCAAACCACGGCACTTATAACCTCACATCGTTGGTTTTACTGGAATGGATAGTGCAACGAAGGGACCAGGCCTTCAATCGTCGGGTTCTTGGTATATGAGAGGTTTTCGATGTATGACCGTCCAAATGCAAGAGTAGTTTCCCATCTAGGGATCAATGCATGCCTTTCCATCCCTGAGGATTCAATTTTTTAATCCATTTGCAATGTCCCAGGGATTCTCAGTCGAGAGTTTTCAATATCCACTTCACTCACCGAGTATATGAACCGCTGGCAATCTCGACCAGTCAGAACCGTAGTTTCGGCCAGAATCACTTTTCCATATCCCTTGCAAGTAAATTTCCCGGGAGATAATAGACAGAACTCAGTTTAGATAGGTCTTGAACATCATCGATATCAGAACGAAAAACTTGTAACTATCACACTGTATAAAAAATGATTTAAAAAAAACGAAATTCCTGAAAAATTTCACCATCAAAATCCTGAAGAAAAGCATTCGGAAACTATTAACACAAATACATACACTTATATTATTCTTTATTAAAATTTCCTTGAAGGCGGAAAGAGCCACATCATTAAATGAAAATAAAAAACTAAATTAAAAGTCACCCAACAGCTACCCTAGGGATCAGTAACACGAGAAAGGTGGATGAGGGAGAAAGATATGGAAGGAAGTGCCCAGCAAGAATGACCACCTGGTAGAGAAAAAACTACTGGTGACATCACGAAACACTACTGCTGAGATACTCGACTTGAGTAGCTCAGTGGCAATTTTCTAACACCTCACGCCACGCCGTGACACCGTCAAGGCCGTGATCTCGATCTCATTTTTTGCCACTCATTTTGCTTAGTTATGGCTTGCCACAGGTCACTTAAGTCATAATTATCAATTCTCTCTCTCTCTCTCTTTTTTTCTTTCTTTCTCATTATTATTAATCAGCCTTGATGTGTCTTCCGGTGACCTAACATTGTGCTCTGCGATTGAGTCATTTCACTTTTTTTCGACTCGTTCATTTTATCTGTAGTTACAGTGCGTTTAATCTATAAATCCCTGATATGAACTCCGATAGGTGTGAATTGCCTTTTTTCCCCATTGTTGACGTCTGGGATGGGTTGTGCTTAATGTAACCGAGATTTGTTTTTACCGCACAATATAGAAAAGCGCAGGAAATGTTACTTATCGTTTCACCCTTCGTATAGAAGATTAAATCTACTGATAGTTATAAAATGATGAAAACAAACTTGAAACTAGCTTAAAAATGCGATGATTTTCGTTGAATCCTTTCGCAACCGGAATCTTAGGAGGAACAGGAAGAGGAGAGAAAGGAGGAGCCGGTTGAAAAAGTCTGTTGAAAAAGGATTGAACCAAATGAAATGATAGATGGACTTTTTAAATCAGAGTTTTGAGTAAATTAAACTGTTCCTGGTAGACATCTAAAAGGATTTTTCTGGGCCGAAACACGATCATGTAACTTTTCGTAAAAAGATTACCCAGCTTTGAAATGAAGTTACCGTATTGATGTTAATTGAAACACGATTAATCAGGATAGTATGAACTCGTTCCCTGTATCTCTAAAACATGAAATAAAAACGTTTAGGCTATTATAAAAAACAATGGCCGAGAAAGCTAAAACTTCCGCGGTTGATAATTCCATTGAAGCCGCAATTGGCCTTAAGGCCAATGTGTACGGGTGACTAGTATTATTCTCAGATGAGAGATGGCGCTAGGGTCGCACCAAAAGTGTCTCCATTTTTCTATACATATTCTTGAAAAAATTGCGAATCTCTCTCAGGGCGAATTACGTATTTTATCCATAAATGAACATTCTGAAAAAAAAAAAAAAAAAATCAAATAGATATTATAAATTGATTTTAGTGGAAATGTGGGAAAATCGTGTACTACCCGCGTTTGGAAAATAATCAAGATTTCAAGATTATGTAGCGACAATCAGAAAATTTTTTCCATGATAATTAGAGGCGGAAAGCAAAAAATCAGAGGGGAAAGCGTGATCCAAGATGAGAGAGGACCAGCAAGGCGGCGAATATTGAGAGCTGCGAGGCGGCTCGCACTTACGCAAAATGTCCAGGCTCCGCAGCCTGCGCAGCCCAAGGCTTGGCTCGCTCCTTACCATCTGAACTTGTAGTGGAAATTGTGGTTTTGGATGAAAACCAAAACTTTACCTATGAAGGCGTCTATTAACCTGATTTGACTTGACTTGAATTCACAGAAAATAATAAATCGAAACATAAATAAAAGATAAAAGTTGCCAATGCTTGCCTTCAAGGATCATAAATTGCAGGATGAACCATTCAATTAAATAGGTAGGTAGGTAAAATAGTACGGTCTACACAATTTTCTGGTATAGATTGGATTTTTCTGGCATTTTTGTATAATATTATATTTAATATAGTTTATAATTATAATATGTTATTATCAATTACATACATGTACATAGTGTATCGTATTACCTAGATGCAGGCAGGCTTCTAGTGAGATTCCGGGGTAAGAGATGCGCCGCAATCATCTTAAAAGAATTTACAACCCTTAGTTGTTTATTTTCAATGATCTTTCTGTTTTGTCCAGTTTATTGTAGGTACTTAGGTAGTATGTTTGGCATTGTTTTTATTTCTTTTATTGGGGGGGGGGGGGGGTTGAATTAAGAATTACAGGGATGAAAAACTCATTACTATGCATCTATTTGTACGTACATTTATTTATCTGTTTTCCTTTTTTCAAAACATTGAGTTCCACTCCCATTTATCTATTAGGTACCTAACTTCTATTGGGAACAATAATCGAGTAGCAGATGTTCTGTAAATCGGAATTCGTAAACCCAGAGCGGGATTAAGCGCGAGAGAAATAAGTAGTGTGTGCGCGGGCTGAGGTGGAGACGACCCCTTGATGAGGCGGGGTAACGAGACGCTCAAACCGATAGGCGCGTGGCTAACTGTATCAGCTGGCAAACGAAAAAAAAAAAAAAAAAAAAAAAAAAAACGTAAAACCTGCAAGCAGCATGGGCTGCTAGTACCTAACTTATGATAATTACTTTTAGATAATTTTCGAAGAAAATGAACATATTGCTGTGGCTCCAAAACAGTTATGCTGCATAGCTGTTTGAGCGAATTTCCTCACTACCGAAATTCAGGAAACTATGTGTTCAAGCAAGAATTCGAGAAAATCGTTTGTGCTTCAAAATAAAAATGTTTACCTGCTTAATTTTCGAGATGATCAATTTCGATTCTGTTTGTGTGTGGTAAATCCTTGCCACATCCAAAACTACACCAAATTTTAGTCCGACTTTGATAAAATATACCGGGATTGTGTCGGTTTGCTCCAAGATGGTCCCATACAACTTTCATTCTTTGGTTCAATAGTTATCCTGTTCGTATTCTCATACTTGAATTTCTTATAACGTCGATTTCTCATGATTTTACGGCACCTACGATTACATTCATTCTCGGTGTTATTAGTGTTCCAGGATGTGTCCGTATGGACTTTATGACGATATGTTGACACAGGCGATACTCCCGGACTAATTGACCGATCTTGATGCAATCTTCAGGGATTGTGCGATTTAGCACCTTAATGATGTCCGACTGCGCATTTGCCATCAGATCTATTGCTTGTACCTACTCATGCTCAAACGATAATCCATTGGGCCGATTTCGTTCATTTTTGGGTTTGTTAGGTTTATGCCCAAGAATGTTGCCCCATAGATTGGTTGAGTAATAACTATTTTGCATGCGCAAAACTAAAAATGAGTGGCTCGCGAAAATGAATTATAGCAAATTAGCATGTCTACTCATATACTTCATGCTGTTCTATTTATCAATTAATTATTTTTGACTCGTACTTTTTTCTTCATCTAATTCAACACGTCCATGTTACAAACAAAATCCCGCTAAACTAATCAATTATTGTTCTAGTGCATAGTTGAACAAATTTCTTTTACGTAAAATAATGCTAAAGAATGTTAGTTTAACGATTGTGGCTTTTGTTAATGATTTTCAAGTACATTTTTGTACTTGAGCGATTTGTAGTGCTGCAAAAATGTTGTACAACGATTTTAGATTGTAGCTTTTTGTTAAATGCTTTTTCGCAGAAATTCGGATTTTCATCTCAGTTCTTAGAGGAGATCGTCCTGAATGACACATACATGAGTACATAAATATACATAAGTTCTAGTTATTTAGCTTGATCGTATGAGCCTTTTTTTTTTTACGTAAAATTGTTTTGTGCACTATTGTGCTCACAAATTATTACCTAGAAATTAAATGGTACAAAGCTTTTTCTAAATAATATTCCGCTGTCCAAACAGAGTCCAATTCCAATCACTGCTATCGATTTTTCATCAAGTTTTAGGGAATTTTTAGATAAAATCCCAGTTTATCAGAGAACAGGGCCCTGGCGGATCAGGGGAGGTTCTTTCCCAGTTAATTTTTCAGCACAATCTTGGTTGGTTGGCTCAAAACAATTTTCTGTTTTTAAATGTATTTTTGAAAATTATTATTTTTATTAAACAAGGTCAATTTCTATATTTTTGAGACCAATCTCCTGTCAGTACTATTGAGACTTCACTCATCATAAATTATAAAAGGGATGAGTACTATCCACCAGAAATGTTTTATCGTTGTGGATAATCTGCCTTTATTCTTCTTCTTGTTCTTTGAATTATACAGAACCACGAATTATTATTGGAATATAGAAAAAGGAATAAATTTGTAACCGAATAAAATATCCAACTCGGGGACTGGGAAAGTTGAGTGACTTTGACGGACGATGTCCGTCATGTCAACGCGTCGGTTTCACGTTTGATGAACTTCAAACGCATCTCCTGACATTCCCTTATTCAACTATATTCTTTACATTTCCTCAAGTACCTACTGTTTGATGGAATCAAAAATGTTTGGTCTTATTTTGTTGGTATTTTTATAATCTATATATTTGTACAGGAGTATAGCCCGGAAGATTATGGAAGGCTAAGGTTGTACCCTTTTACAGAAGTGGTTTTACTTACTAATTTAGATTTGTATTTGATTTTTTTACGCGAACTTCGCCCTTTATCGCTTCATCTTCCACAATCTGGTCAACCACGGGGTCCCCGAGTTGCTCGATGTCGCAGTATATCTTCCTCACTTATTGTAACATGAACGTACAGAATTAATTGAGTTCGAGTCACACAGAAAGACATCAGACAGACCGATACACAGACAGTCACAGAGCCAAAAGTAAACAGCAAGCTCTAAAACAAAAAAATCAAGAAAACATTTTGATTTTGGGAGACAAGATTTTTTCGACTTTTAGCACGAACACAAAGCCTACCTTCAGTAGTGAGGAAGTAAAATGTAACGTACACTGAAGGTTTGCGAAAAAGAAGTAGGCTGCGCGGTTTTGTGATTGTTTGGGAAACAAGTTTTTGTACGAGTGAAAAAAGATTGCGTTGGTCGGGTCAAGTTTATACAGAATTACGAGCCGTGTCTCCTCGCATTTATCCATTATGCAAATACTAAATCTGATGCAAATGAGTATAGCGTGCTGTGATATTGCTCTTCGTGACATAATAAAGACGCATGCTTTTCTTCGCGTTTCTCATCGCCCTCATATTTTCTCCGTGGCTCTTTGAGAGCACTTACCTCTCTAAAATACAATTTACCCATATTTATCCTATCCGAACTTCTTTACGTGGTACCACCAATTACTATTTGAAACTTATTATTGATAATCTTGAAACCCGTACAAAACTAAGTCTACATAGTCGACCCAATAAATCAGTTCTTTTTTTATTTTGAATCAAGTTTATTATTTTAATTTTTAGTTCCCAACTCTCTGATACAAGTTCATTCTAATATATATATATATATATATATATATATATATATATATATATATATATATATATATATATATATATATATATAGAGGAAAGTACCCTAAATTGGACCCCTCCCCCTGGTCTTCTGACACTGGTTCCCCTGAACTCTATCCTATTCAACTGTAAACAGTAGTTTAGACATCTACCACTATGTAGTGGAGCGCACACATCACCCACTTAACTTTTTCACCATTAAATGTTTTGATAGTGGAAAAAGTGTTTGAGCAGTGCTACAGTTTTCGTTATTTTTCCCAGATATTTTCAGGTAAGCCATTATATCTATATGTATTCTTAAATGGCAAGGTTTAGGTTTATTTTTTATCTTCAAAATGTTTTATTTAGATATTTGGTTCAAAATTAATCGGGTTAACAAACTGATGGCTTTAGTCGCTTAAACCGGACCCCCTCTTGTTGCCTAACCCGGACCCTGTTCAAAATACATTCTGTATCATTTTCTGAGATTGAAATCTTCATCTTATTTTATTATATTGTATTGTTATTGTTAAATTATAATTATATCTAAAACTAGAATGAGTATTCTTTGATTTAATAGGGGGTCCGGTTTTGGGCACTCTATATATATATATGTGATGTCCCCCTCATCCTCACACAACTGTCCTTCTTCAATGTCCGATGCCATAGGGTAAACCAATCACAATACCGAATGTAAAACGCTAATAATAACACAGTTTATTATAGAAACTTTACAAACACTCGAAATTAGCGTACTCCCCCTCGACGGATCACATCATAGTAAGTTAAACAGAATCAGATTCACAAATAGGTAACGTAAAGTAAAACATAAATTGGAAGACGATCCTTCCTGTAACAACAACGATAACGAACTGACTGACTAAGGTAGGTAGCAGGTATATTATATCCATCTAAGTTCGCATTTGTGCCGCGAGGGGAGTTATGAGCAGCTAGTGACGACACATTGTGTTATTCGAGTGACAAATCGATTATATAATCGAAAGTGAATAAATCGATGGATAATAATTGATGGTAAAGAATACATTGATTGGCGTTCGTCCTAATTTGGTAGGTGGATAGTTCAGGGTTCCTCACTCCATCACACGGCGATCCTGACATTGCTGCCGTCCTCGGGAGCGCTGATCACCTGGAAGGACCAAATTCAGCCCATTAGATCGAACCAAATGGGCCTAATCTCTGCCCTAACAAGGCAAGGGAGAGCAGTGAAAGCAAAAATAGAAACTATTTCAGAGGACACCCTGATGAGCAAAGCACAGCAGAGGAGGGAGAGAACAAATACAGTGTCAGTACAATATCAAGTAGTGTCGTCCAACCAACAAACGAAGTGCGCATGCAAGGTTTACAGCAGGCAGAGGAGAGTCCAGTGCCTCAAATTAATCCAATGGCAGAGGTGAATCCAGTGCCATAAAATAAAATAAAATGAGCCAGAGGAGCTACCAGTGGCTGAGAGAAAAATCAAGAATGCGGGAGACCGGGCTCGAACTCACTTGGGCTTGACAATCACCCTATCAGAAAAGAAGTGACTGTGAGGACGGAAGGCATCGTAAAGGGAGGGACCAAGAAAGAGGGTCCGACCATGACGAGCCGCCGTGGGTGCCAAGCAAGGTAGAGAACCGAAAGCCGCAAACAACTATAATTAACACAGGCGTGACATGACTTAAACAAAACTCAGATGATCTACCAACCAGCCTCACAGGCTGAAGTCGTAGATTGACTGGGAGGATCCACAGTCACATGTGGGATAGTCCACACAAAACAATAAAGCATCGTGTCAGCCAAATTTTATTGAGAAAGCTCTCCACTATCAGGGAGAGGATTCAATTCATCAAGGGTAGGTGCCTTGCGCAAACGTTCGTGGGGATATTTCAAAAACTTCTTTGTTCCGCCAGAGACGGACTGCAACAAGTAGCGATCATCAGGCATAACTTTTACAATTTTATAGGGGCCTCTATAGGCATCATCCAACTTGACTCTATTTCTCACCTCCGTTTGTGCAAAAACCAAATCATTCACTTGAAAACGCTTTACTGGCAGTTTGCCTCTATCAAATCGAGTTTTACTAGTTTCAGCTTGTTTTTCCATCAATTGTGCGGCTGAGTCACGCAACGTTTGTACGCTAGTGGATGGTTGATCAGTGAGGTGGTCAGTGATAGAAATTAGATGCAAAGGCCTGGAAACTCGTCCAAACATCAGTTGCATGGGGGATACCTTAGTAACACTATGAGGTGTGGTATTTAAAGCTAATTGAATTTCTCCAACACAAGATTGCCATGTTTTATGCTGATCTGATTCAGCAGCAGTGAGCATATTACGTAAGGTACTCATAAGGCGCTCGACCTGACCGTTTGCTCGTGATGCTCCTGTGGCTATAAAATGGAGGTCAATTTGATGTGATACACAAAAATCTTGAAAATCTTTAGCAGTGAAATTTGTACCTTGGTCACAGATTATACGCTGAGGAGGACCAAAGAAATTTATGAGAGATGTTAACGCTTTGATAGCACTTGCAGCACCTAAGGAACGTGTGTGCTGCAATACACAGTACTTAGTGAATGCATCTATGAAAACGTAAAGATATTCTTGAGAGTCTTTTTTTTCCGCTTAGTTTACCAGAAGCATCTAAATGAATAGTGTGCCATGGTCCAGCAACTTTGGGTGTAGGGTGGAGTTGAATTTGGCGAGGTCCTGAATCTGTTTTTGATGTTTTGCACACAAGGCAGTTCTCAACAAATTTTCGAACGTATTTCGCCATATGTTCGAACCAATAATGTTGGTACAACGCCTCTAAAGTTTTTTCATTACCCAAGTGGAATAGAGATTCATGGACATTAGAAACAACAGCGTACCGAAGAGAATGGGGAACAATTGGGAGGTACCTAGTGCGAGTGTGTCGCTGTACTTTCCGACACAGTACACCAGAGTGCATCTCGTAAGTGTTTTGAATATCTGAATCTATTTCGTTAGCATTCAATTTCGAAATTATTTCAGTAACAAACGGGTCATTTTGCTGAGCTGTTAGAAGCCAATCAGTTGAAATAGATGTTAATTGCACGAGTTTTTCGGAAGAAGTTTTATATTGAGGTTTAAAATTTCGATGTTTTCCATGTGGTCGCATTTTTGGGGTTGATAAACCTAATGTTGAGGTATTCACAGACAATGCCTGATTAATTTTGGGTTTGGCAATAGGTTGTTCAGGTATTGGAAAGTTGTTGACTTCATCAGCTTCTTCAATAGGGTTCCTACTAAAAAAATCAACATGTTGCATACGCGAGGATTGACGATATTGCATTTTAAAATCAAAACTTTGCAAGAAAGACCACCACCGTTGAACACGAGGTATCAAGTCTTGCTTATTTTGAGTTGCGCGCAATGATGCACAATCTGTCACAACGGTAAACAAGTGACATTGTAAATAATTGTGAAAATGCTTTATGGCATAAACCACTGCCAAAGTCTCTAGCTCATATGAATGAAAGTTAGATTCTGCAGTCGTGGTTCTCTTACTGTAATAGGCTACTGGTCTCGGCTTTTTGTCAACTATATTAATCAAAATTGCGCCAAAACCTAAAGAGCTTGCATCACAGTGCAACTCAATGGGGTAGGATGGGTTGAAAATGGTTAAAATGGGTTCTGAGGTAAGCATGCCAATAAGTTGTTGGCGAACCTTTTCATGACTGTCATTCCAAGGAATTGGTCGATTCTTACTGTCATTAGCTGAATCATCAGTTTTACGGGTTAATTTAAACAAGGGAGCAGCTATTTGAGCGAAATTTTGGATAAAATGCCGAAAATAAGAAGCTAAACCTAAAAATTGGCGAAGAGTACGAAGAGTAGAGGGAGGTGGCAATTTTTTTCAGAGCTTCAACTTTGGATTTGTTCGGTTTTATTTCTCCATTTTCTATCTCGTAGCCTAAGTATTTAATTTTTGAGACAATGAACAAACACTTCGAAAGGTTTAGAGAAAATCCAGCAGAAGTAAGAACTCCTAGAACATGATTTAATCGGATAAGTGCCTCAGCTTGAGTGCTTGCTGATATAAGCAGATCATCCATATAGCACGTGACGTAATCAAATGCTAAGTCTCCTAAGGCTTTCATAATTGCTCGTTGGTAAACACTTGGTCCATTGCGCACCCCAAAGGGCAAGGCCAAATATTCCCATTGACCGTCTGGTGTGACAAAAGCTAAGTTTCTATGGACTCTTCTTCAACTGGGATTTGATGAAATCCACTAGCAGCATCAAGAATAGAAAACCATCGGGCACCGTGTAAACGCGCTATTTGATCAGTTATCAATGGCAAAGGGTATCTATCTGGGACTGTATTTGCATTGAGAGCCCTAAAATCAACGGCCATTCGATAACCACCTGTCTTTTTAGGAACAAGAAGTATTGGGCTTGCATATGGAGAAGAACTGGGGTGAATTACTTTGGCATCTTCAAGTTCTTTGATGCGCTCTCGCACCAGTTCACGATGTACAGGACTAAGTTTGTATGGTCGACGGTGGACAATTTTGGAAGGGTCAAGAAGGCGAATTTTGAATGTTCCTGTCGTCACACGAGTGGTAGGTATTCCATCAATAAAATATTGGGAATAATTAGTCAAAATTTTGATGAGATCCCCCCTTTGACTAACAGGAAGGTCAGTGTGGACTGATTCGAAATGTTGAGTGCTAACTGGCAAGACTTGGCAAGATCCTAAAGCTGGGACAACACAAGATGGGTGAAAATCAAGTGAAGGGATATTGTCACTATGACCACCTAACACCTCACTGAACAACACGACTTCATCCTCAGTGCACTGCTCCAAAGAGCAGAGATCACCCAAGTATATAGAAAATATTTCATTTTTTGTGGTGTTTATGGAATCAGAATGCCCACGCCCCTTTGTAGAAGTGTCCCATTTTTCAATGCCAGAAGAACCCACAGGTTCAGCGCCTTCCCCATGAGTTCTGGATGTATCCAGAAAATTACGGTTTAGCATGAATGGAGGATGGTCCTTCCAAAGCGTGCAAGAAGATATAGTTATTACCATACAAAAATCTGGAGCCAGAATTTCACGTCCCAAAATGATGGGTTTAGGCAAAGCACCATCAGCTACAATATGGAACAGGACTTGAATGTCGTGTCCATTAATCTTTACTCTGGCTTGTTTTTGGCACTGAGAAATGGTAATTGATGACCCTAAACCATGCAAGTGAACTACATTATTGAACAAAGGCCCATCAAAGCGGGTACTAAAGGACAAACAAAGGAGTGAGCACTCTGATCCAGAATCAAAACAATACTTGAATACATCACCTTGGTGGGTTAATGTGCCTTCTGGGTTAGCAATGCATAGGCCAACCTGCTTCTCGACTGGCTGAGACCTCTGGCTGCTGGTGTCTCCTGGTCCATGCTTGTCTGACATCTTCTTCTTTGGGCAGTTTGGAGCAATATGCCCCTTTTGGTTGCAGGAAAAGCACGTTGTATTGCTGAAGTTGGATGGCTTTCTTGGCTGATTTGATGAGGTCAAGGATGATGATGATCTGCACTCTGAGGTTTTGTGTCCAGATCTTCGACATTTCCCACAGCGGGAAGTATAATCCTGAGAGGATGAATGCTGAGGGCTTTCATAGTTTGGTCGACTCTTCTTGGCATTTCCAGGACCGCTGTCATAACCTCCTGGTCTCTTAAATGACAGAGCCCGTAATTCCTGAAGCAACTTTTCACGGCTATTTATCTTTTCTGTGTAGCAAAGATGACGTGCTCTTGTTTCTGCTTGAGCTATCTGAGAGAGAGCCACTGATACAGCAATTTCTTCCACTGATGATTGGCGGAAGTGAGCAACAAATTGATTGATAGTTCGTGAGGCGAATGTGGCATAATTTTCAAAATCTCGTGGTCTAGCTTGGAAACATTGAAGCATGAATCCGGCTGGTGTGAGTGCTATGTCATATTGGTGAAGAAAGAGCGATCTGAATTCGTCCCATGTGAGTTGAGGGTGGACAATAGTAGTAAACCAATCAGCAGCCTCTCCTTTTAAGGCTCTACTCAAGGCAACAATTAAACGTCTTCCTTGTTGATCCTGTGAAGTCAAACAACACTCAACTGTATTGCACCATGATTTGGGCTGAACTTGTTTATTTTTGGGGTCATACTCAGGAAGCGAGAGTTTCAAATGCTCTGAGGGGGTTTGACCTTGATTTTGTGTAAAACACTCTGCCAAAGTTTTCATTGCAAGGGTTTGTTGTGTCAACAAATCCCGTAGGGAGTCGCCACTGTGCACTAAAGAATCGTGGTGGAAGAGGGGTGCGGAGGGAGATGGTGAGCGTCCAGAGGCCCCCCTCCTGCTCCTATGCGCCCGGGAAAAATCGGGAGGGCGATCGGGTGATGACCCTTGTTCCGAGTAAGGTAAGGCGTCACCCGAACTGCGTTGCGAAATTGGCCGACCCCTTTCTTTTCTAGAATCCGAAAAATCTTGATAAAACTCACCTCGACTATTTCCATAGTGATTCTCATGAAATCCTGCTCGTAGATTACGATATCCCACTTCTGATGTGATGTCCCCCTCATCCTCACACAACTGTCCTTCTTCAATGTCCGATGCCATAGGGTAAACCAATCACAATACCGAATGTAAAACGTTAATAATAACACAGTTTATTATAGAAACTTTACAAACACTCGAAATTAGCGTACTCCCCCTCGACGGATCACATCATAGTAAGTTAAACAGAATCAGATTCACAAATAGGTAACGTAAAGTAAAACATAAATTGGAAGACGATCCTTCCTGTAACAACAACGATAACGAACTGAACTGACAAAGGTAGGTAGCAGGTATATTATATCCATCTAAGTTCGCATTTGTGCCGCGAGGGGAGTTATGAGCAGCTAGTGACGACACATTGTGTTATTCGAGTGACAAATCGATTATATGATCGAAAGTGAATAAATCGATGGATAATAATTGATGGTAAAGAATACATTGATTGGCGTTCGTCCCAATTTGGTAGGTGGATAGTTCAGGGTTCCTCACTCCATCACATATATATATATATATATATATATATATATATATATATATATATATATATATATATATATATATAGAGAGAGAGAGAGAGAGAGAGAGAGAGAGAGAGAGAGAGAGAGAGAGAGAGAGAGAGAGAAAAGTACTGTCATGACCACAAAATGGCAATATTTTCGCTCCTCCAAAAACAAAAGCAGCAATGATCATCATGATGCTCTAGGTATAGAAAAAGGAAATTTCAGTCATGGTTCTGGATAAGAAAACATAACTTTTTCAGACATAACTTCCGAAAATATTCAGATAGATGCCTGTAGCATTCTTCGTTAAAAATAGCTAAAATCATAAACATTTACTGTTTGTGGAGCGAAGGTAATATAGGCATTTTGGTAAAGAGGCATTGAGGCAAAGATGACTGAAATCCTACATAATAGAACTATTGCAGAACATTAAAAAAAAAAAAAAAAAAAAAAAAAAAATTGACCTAGATTTGAATATAACGTCAGTGTTTTGTAAAATCGTTGGGAAACGTTTATTCCTCAGTGTAAAGATGATTAGTCAAATATATTATACGTATCTAGTGCATATATTGTGAATGGGTAAGTACTACGTACGGGAAAATGAATAATTATAGCGTTCTTCTCAAGACCTAAGAGTTAAAAATCGTTAAAATAACTACACCAACTTCAACTTCTTACACCGAATGAAATACCATTCAAAAAACTCGAAACTAGAATTTTAATCATTCAATTTTGTTAGACGAAGGCCGTTTTCCGGGACATTGAGTTTGACGCTGAGCTATATGTCCAATGAGCCTTTCCTTTTTATATGTATAATCAAGATCTTGATGCGAGCTTTCCTATTTACCGCAATATGAAGGATATCCAATAAACGAAAAGAAGCAAAAACGAGTCTCCTAAGAACAAATAAGTCTACTCTCGGGGAAGCCATTCAAAATTGTTTTACGAAAAACGGATCCCCCGTTCCGACGTTCTTCTTCATTCAATGTGACGACACCTCTACATTGTCGTCACTATCTCGTGTCTCCAGTATATATTTAAAGAGGTTTACCTTAGCCGGCTAAGTTCTACATATATCTCAAGGATGATTGAAAACACGAGGTTTCCATCACCATGACACAAGTTGAACTGTGCCGTTGCCAATCTGTCATGGGGAGGAGAGACTGGCTAGCAACGGCTGACGTGTCTATAGAAACATCCATCTGTGACAGTATTTGATTTTCTTCAGTCTCTACTCCTTGTTATACCAAGCACTATTGGGCGGCAGCGACAGCGTAGATGAAGAGGGCTGATTAAATAGGCAGTCCATATCACTTCAGATGGGTATCTCACAGTCAACTAGGTGTGACGAGGGAGCATTGTAACAGTTCTCGCTCTTTGTAACCTCTCTTCGCGTCGCTTCACCTCGAACTAGGAAACCGCGCCCTGACCACTCTGCACCTAATGTGCCGGAACACCATTATAAAGGTATCGGATGGAAGTGTAGCTGCTCGTTAGCATCCGCACCAGTCAATACCAATAACAACGCCGTCTAGAAATAAATGATTTCCTTTATTTCTCACAATTGGAACGCTTTGCATACTGCTCTGCTATCATCAATCAGTCAATTGAACTTTGTTCATAAATATAAAATGGCGTATATGTTATTGTTGTTATTGAGACCATAAAGTCCCTTTTGAGTTACCAAGTGCCTTATTATTTATGGGCTCCATGACGGTTGTATCGCACTCAAGTGAAATTTCAGGTTGATTACAAATATAACTCTTGATTTTTCTAATCAGTAATTCTTGATGATGAATCTTCAAAATTGATCTGAAGGTGTGGGTGGAAACAGTAAACTTTTTCATATCTTCCATCTTCAAATATGCTTCATAATCCTGGAATCATTAAAATTATTTACAACTGGAAATTTATCGTAGGAAAGATCTAATGGTGTCACATTCGCAAAATACAATCTATTTTGCATTTGAAACTACGAATAAGTACTCTCGTTGTGCAGATTCAAGACATGGTGGAGTATAGTGCGGAATATGATGAAAGGATTTATTAGTGAGGGTGGCTCACCCTTTTTCTCAGTGGTGAGAACCGACGGCTTAAAGAGGACGTCGGATGTCACCACTATTGAAACAGAAGAACAGAAGCGGGGGAAGGAGGCATAAGTACAACAACAAAAAAGATGTAATAGGATTGTGAGAAATATTAAGGAACGTTTGACAAAAGCTGAAAAAACGGTAAGCTCCGCTTGTATAGCAGAAATACGTGATCGTGTGAAGGGCGGACGAGAACAACTTGACAGAGGGAAGGAAGGTTCCGAGAGTGTTGAAATGAGGGGGCTAATGGGACGGGAAAGTATTGTCAAGGTATGGCTGCATTCAGAGAAGGCGGGCAGGATGAGTGGAAGATTGGGGGAGGGTTAACAGGTAACTGACAGGACGTAAAGGGAAAAGAGAGACAAGGAAAGAGAGGGAAGGACTTTATGTCTGCCTCTTGGTTCACCTTCCATTTTCAACTTCTATTACGTGTCTTACAGCACTTTGAGGGCACTCGGGCTTTTGAGAGGGACCTCCCGACGATATCGGCTCCTTCTCGTACATACGTTGAAGGGCCAGTCAATCATTTCATACTGCAGGGCTGATTGATGATCTGGTCTGGGAAAGGTGACCAATAACTGGGAACGAGCTGCCCCATGGTGCTTCACCCCACACCAACTCCAAACGAAAAGAAGAAACCCTTCATCTTCCGTTCCTAAACATGATGATAGAGGGCCACTTAAATGAAAAAGAGGAAAAAAACATTCAATAATATCAGAAAAACTGTGAATGCGACCGACGATGCCAGTGAATACAACTGTCGAAAACGTCCTCACTTCACTGGCTTCACGGGAAGCATCCCGTGCATTGATAGGGGTTCTTATTTCTTTGTGTAGTTACCTATACAAGTAAAATATACCTTTCTACATCTTTCCCACAATCAAGAGCTTAGATACGTATGTATAATTGAAATGATATTTTCGTTATAAATATATTGTTATTATATACCAACCTAACCACTCACAGCCCACGTTATGTGATTTGTATCATTCATAGAGCCCTAGATAACCACTTGAGAATTTCTCAAAACTTTCTGAGATCCAGGTACGAAAAATACGTACTAACCTGGTTAATAACAACAGGATTTATGCATATTGAATCAATATTAAATAGCTCATATGTTTAACATAATATCTATTTAATTGATAGTGGTTTCGGTAATAATCAATTCAATAGTATTATAAATCGATATGTAAATTAAAGTTAGGTACCTACATAATTACAATTAAAATTTAATTTGTAAAATAATTTAGATACTGTATACGTATAAATTGGTAGCAGACTCATCGCCTGACAACATGGGCCGAACCTGTCAGGCAGCACCATCATTTCAGGAGTCCGAATTTAGAATGTATTTTGTACTATTTTGCATTGCAATATTCATGCAAATAAACTAGGTATTGTATTCTATTCAATTTCATATATTCTTAATATATTATGTTAGTCTTCATAGACTATCTGAAAACTTCATTTTCGTATTGAATCATCTACTAATCTTTGTAAACCCTCTTCGTTTTGCCGTTTCACCATATTATTATTTGTCTGCTTTTATCACCTTTTAACATGCCAAATTTAATATACAATAAGAAGATGATCAAATCCTTTTGTGTTTCAGTAAAGTTCGTTGGGACTAAACTTTATTTCGGTAATGTTATGGTTGGACAACTCTAAGCTTGCCGTTTTTGAGATATCTACTCGTCCTGTTCGGGCAGAGCTCTGCTACTCCAGAGAATCAGGATAATAACTCCAAGTACAACATTCACCGTTTGAGAGCGCAATGTTCGTGTGTCCGATTTTGATGAAATTTTTCAGAGAATATGCGGCTTAGGCTGTAGATTAGTCCTCTGTCACTTACTACTAGCATTTTATCGACTTTTCCTTGACCCGATCGGATATCAAACGGGTCTCTACAATCACGTTTGTCGGGTCATCAGAAATCTATCGAGTGTCCAAATATAGAAATCAAACAGCAGCTACCATTCTATCGGCTTCGTATTTCTTTTTCAATACCCGATAGGATATCAAACAGGTCTCTCGAATCACGTTTATCACCCAATCAGAAATCTAGTGGGCGTTTAAATATTGAAATTAAACAACCGCTTCCATTCTATCGGCTGCCATTTTATTTAAACCATCCGGTAGGATATCAAACGAGTCTTTCAAAATCACGTTTATCGGGTGATAAGAAATCTAGAGGGCGAAAAAACATTGAAATCAATCACCCGCTACCATTTTATCGGCTCCCATTTGATTTACATCACCCGCTAGGATATTAAGCGGGAGACTTGAATAAACGATTATCGGGTAATCAGAAAGTTTATCGGGGTTGTTTATTAGGGTGGTTTATCGGGTACTGTCCTCTACACCGTCAAAACCCCCGCTAATGTCACGCCCCATCTCGACTGCAGAAATCGTCGTGACAACGACCAACGTCGGCCTCCTCCCGTCCGCGGGCGATGTCGCTCTTCCCCTTGTCTGTTGCAACGTCACGTGACACACCATCAACTGCAAATATTAAGAGGTATTAAAAAGAGTTACAGTCATGCAGCACAATCGTATGAGCAAATTTTCGTAAATTATCGTATTGTATAATGTTAAATTCTTTCGTAATTTGAGCTTTTTGAGTGCAAAGAAATTGTTAAATATTATTTGCTTGGCAAAAAACGTAATCTAAATAATAATCTTGCTATTCAATAAGAGATTTTGGATTTTTATCTTTCTTGCAGCTTTTATAGATTTTTTTAAAGCAAATTTCAATGTAATTTAATTAAAATTGTGGGCCTAATTTCGTACATAAATTTCTAAATGATCTATTTCATAGTTAATAAACTTTATATGAGCAATATTTTGGTTGAAAAAAAAAATTATATAAATTTAACGATTTTCAGCCGTTTTTAGCCATTTTTAGTCATTTTCTTTTAGATGATTTTTAGCCGTTTTTAGCTTAATGTGCTCAAAAACTTCTGGCCAACGAACTCATCCTTTCATTTGGAAAGCTTGATTTTTTGGGGCAAGAACGGAATTTTTATCTCAATTCTAAGGAGAGTTATTGTCTGGAATGGCATACACACACGCGCGCGTGCTCGCATGTGTGTGTGTGTGCGCGCACTCAAAAACGTTAAACTCTCGAATTTGTTCCAGAATGTCTCAGGAGCCATTGCAATAGCTTCATTTTTTTTACGGATATTCGATAAAAAATTTGTTTTGAGTCATTGAATCAGGATATGAAATGCATTTTGTTCTAGGAAGTTGCGTTCACCGGATATCAATGAATTTCGATAATTTGATGAAATTCTCCAACAAATACCCCTGGCATTTTTTTTAAACTCTTCAAGGCAGGTCCCTATATGTTTTCTGATGTGCTGATTACAAATAATGTGAAGTCCGTTTTGCGGTAGCGTGGACCTCTCACCAAATGACCAAAAAAGTACAATTTCATGAAAGTTTCCGAAATGCTCACGCAATACAATTATTCGTTGGGTATTTTGACGCGGCGCAACCATTTTTGAAGCCCGCATCACAAATAGGTGTTCCACAATAAGCCAAAGCAAATATAAAATTTTAAATTGTATACTCGTCGTCCTTGTGCCTAATTGAAAGATGGTGGAAAAACTTTCTTTTTTTTGTCACTGGACCAAACCAAAATAGGACCTATATCTTACATTACCTACCTCGTTTTAGTAAAGAATCTCAGTTTCACTAATACGTAGCTAATTTGGTTACAGCTCTCTAACGGTTGCTTTAAACGAAAATTCCTTTGAGTAAGTTTCGATTTAAAATTCAATTTTCCATATAAATGTGCCCATCAAGTTCCTTATTATTCAATTTTTTTAAAAAATTTGAATTGGTCCTTAAGCGAAAACGACAATATCTTCAATACATTTTACGACTTTTTTCAGGGGGCAATAAATTTGTATTTTATGATTTTTTTTTTAATATTCAGCCCCGTCATTTCCCCTTTCAACTCTTCACAAGCGAAAATGACAAAATTTCATGGAGTTTTTTTTTTCGATTTAGAATTTAGTTTGCTACGCAAATGCACACAACGATTTTCGAAATTTTGAAATTTTTAAACCAAATTTGAGTCGTTTCATATTAACGATAAAACGGCTGTAACTTTGTTATTATTCGACAAACACAATTTTCGCTCCGAATAAAAAATTCTTATTTTCCGATTTTTTAATCCAGAAAAATAATTTAAATTAAAAAAAAAAAAAAAATCCATTCCCGTCATCTCTCCCGCCAGCTCGTCACAGGACGCGAAAATTACGAAATTTCAGGATATTGTTTTAGATTCAGAATTTAATTCGCTACAAATATCCACACAGCAATTTTCGAAGTTTTGACATTTGTTCACCGAATTTGATTGGTTTCATATTTACGGAAAAAACGGCGTTAACTTTGTTATACTTTGACAAACGACAAACACAATTTTTGCATGGAGTAAAAACTGTTTATTTTTCAATTTTCTAATTCAAAAAAATAATTATTTCATAACAATTCAACCCCGTCAGTTTACTTCAATGATGGTCCTTTTCCGCGTTTAGGCTTGTGTCCTGACCCCTATTGTCAAATATCACGGTTTTCTTATACAGAATTACGCCCCCCCCCCCCCCCCAAACGTTTACTATGACCAAAAAAGATAATATATTCACCTCAAATTTTTATCGTACCTACAATTGTTCCCACTTAGCCCATGATAATTTTTTGTAGGGATTAAATACCGCCATCAACATGTAATAAATGATTTGAGCTAACATCATTCGATGACCGCAGGCTATCGGGTCAAAAATTTCAACCCGTTTTGTTTTCGCTCCAAGACAAAAACGGCCGTTCCGAGGTGGCCGGCCATCGCCATTAAGAGTGGTCCGCTGTCCCGCGTGTGATAGGTACATTTATTCGTTGAAATTAGTGGATTATGCGGACGTGTACAAGTAATTTCTCGTGTGCTAACTTGATTTCACCTACTACTTGTGCCGGAACTGTCAATATTTCACTATTCCATCCGCAATGGTCCTACTAAAAATGATGTGTATGACGAGTCGGCCGAAGGGAAGGATGCAGACTGGAAGCGACTGAAAAATTGTAAGTACCAAGATTTTCTTTATTTCCTGTTTTTTCAAATTGTGCATTACGATCGTTATACATAGTGATATGATATAGTAAAGAATTAGATAGAGATCAGGAATAAGCGAATAAGAGACCAGAAATTAGTCTGGGGAGCGAGGACATAAAAGAAAACCTTCACGCCCAGCCGGCCGGGTGCCACTCCGTCACTAATTGGTTTTTCATTATGGTATATACTTTTTGATGTGCACATGTATTCATATAGTTTTCAACCGAATCAGCTAAAATGCAAATTGCGAAAACTGATTTGATCGCTTGGAAAACAGATGCCCGCTCGGAAAAACATGCTCGTTTGGGAAAACACATGCTCGCTTGGAAACCAAAGTTGCAACTCAAAGCTTCAACTCAAATTGCAGGCCCAATAAAAAGAGAAAGAACTCCGATAAACAGAGAGCTATGCCCGATCGGTTTTCGATTTTTAGCTTCTTTGCAGTTTTCATGGATTTCTGGCAAACTTTAATTAAATTCAAATACATTTTAGTTGGGAGTGGATGTTGTAGTTTTTCCAAGAAAAATGCACGGTGGTGCAGTTTTTTGATATATACACGGGGTAGAGTAGTTTTTCCGACTATATACACGGGTGGTGTAGTTTTTCGGACATAAATATACTGGGTGGCTTTTCCTGGCATAGGGTACATTCCTATCTAAATACACAGGGGGAGTTTTCAAGGGGGGGGGGGGGGGGGGGGAATTTCCTATCTATAGCCTAGACGTTGATGGGACAGTTCATTAGGTATTTTAATGACTCAGCATAACTGTAAAGATTCAACATCGGTTGAGTCATGTTCCCCAGATATTGTGTTTCAGTGAAGAAGTACGTTAACCTAGCGAGTGTATGGTATAGTTCCAGAAACCATACGGGTTCCCCCCTACTTCAGTTTATATGAGAGATACTGAAGTGTGCCGCTAAAATGGATAACAATACTAAGCTGTATACCAAAATGTGATTATTCAGTGGCGGGGAAGACGGTTGATAACATGTTGAGTCAGAATACATACTCGGAAATACGCCCCCTGTGTATTTTGGTTTGAAAAACTCCCCCCCCCCCCCCCCCCGTGTATTTATGTAGGAAAGTACCCTCGGAAAACATCCCCTGTGTATATAGTCGGAAAAACTACACCACCCGTGTATAGCCTAGTACACAGTGGGACTCATTGAGTAGATTCATGTTGCAACTCAAAATCTACGCACGTTGCAATGAATTGCACGGACTTAGCCCGTACGCTGCCGGCAAAAAAAATAAAAAAAAAAAAATAAAATAAAATAAAAAAATAAATAAAAAATAAAATAAAAATAAATAAATAAAAAACTGTCCACATTGAGATTTCTGTTTTGATTCAGTACCACGCCAAAAATAGCAGTAGAATTAGTTTTCGCAGGAGCATCCGTTGCTGTTTTGGCAATAAAACGGTAACCGCTATACCAATAGTCTATTAGATACTTTAAAAATGGAAGATGGGATGGGGTTTAGGAATTTTGTAAGAATGTCCGCAACCAATTTCTAAATAATTTTAAACAAAGTTGGTAATGAGATACCTAAGTAAAAGTGACTCCTACCGTAGTGGAGCAGTATCCGCGGCCAATAAATTAGCAGTCACGCTTAGATTCCTCGCTAGTGGAGACTCGTACACCAGCCTCATGTACACATTCAAATTTTCCAAGCAAGCTATCTCCCATTTCGTTCCTGTGTTCTGTGAAGCCATCATTCGTTCTTTGAGAGAAATATCAAGGTAAGTAGGTACCTTATTATGAAAGGTATGAAGTATCACTGTGATTTTTAGAAATTTTTATCATCGTGTAGATAAAATGTTTACGCCATGAGCTTTTCAACAAAATTAGTACTTACCTATGTACCTATGAACAAATGGGATGAACACTACTGTACATAATTGAGAACGAAAAAATGAATGAACTAAGTTAAAATCAGTGTGTGCAAATTGATTGAAAATTAAAATTTGTAACACAATATATTAGTTTCTGTAGTCAGTGCTTGTCACATCCCACAAACACCTATCGGTATGGATATCACCAATAAACTGTATAATAGTTTCATTAGACCTCACCATATTGTTGTAATTTCACCTACAAAAAAAAAAAAAAAAAAAAAAAAAAAAAAAAAAAAAAAAAAAAAAAAAACCGAACAACAAAAGAACCGACTACTGCACGCGTTTTTGCTCAAATCGGGTTCCAAAATGACACATGTGGTGCAACATGAGTCCATGAATCTCATTTCTGAAGGGACTCGAGAGACGCAGAAAATACTGACCCGCAACACACCGGATTCATGACGAAAAGATTCCGGGAAGCCCAGGCGCAAGCGAGATTCATACGTGATTCAACAGAGACCCTAATGTGTAGATTCAGAGTCCCAGTGTGTACTAGCCTTATATAGTCGGGAAAATGCACCACTGTGCATTATTTCGAAAAAACTACACCACCCACTCCCTACTCATTTTAAATTAATGTTCTATTTAATGGTTGATAAACTTTATTTGAGCAAAATACTGCTAAAAAATAATATTTTTTAAATGAAAACATATTGGTAACTAATGCATGCATTACAAGGACGTCTCTATGAATGGATTGTATATATAATTTTGGGTGGAATTAAAGTCAGATAAAAAACAAAATTATCACGATTTTCTGGAATCCCCCCCCCCCCTTTTCCCACAATTTAATCCCTTCATCGAACGTAAATTTGAAACTTCCAAGATTGCATAACTTTAACTCTAGATCGAATAAACAATAAAAATTGCCGAGGAAATCAGATGAATATATTAAAAATATCACGATTTATCGCTATTACCCCCTCCATTCACCCCCTTCTATCATGAAATTTGAAACTCCTCACACATTTTCCATAACTAGGCCAAATTCATAATATAAGAAAAATCGGACGAGAATAGTTGAAACATCATGATTTATCATTATTACCCCCTAGATTCACCCCTTTTCTTGATAATATTTTAAAATCCTGACATACTTTCCAAAACTATATCAAATTCATGTTGGAACAAAATAAGAATCAAGAAAATCGATCGAGGTTTCTAGCTTGGGCAGCGCTCGAAAAAATTCCAGTCATCATCAAATGAGCGAATTTTCGTGAAATATCGCACTATATTATATTACATTGTTTTGAAAATTAAGGACTTTGAGGGAAAAGAAACTGTTAACTACCAATTTTATGACAAAAAACTCATTCTAAATAATATTCTGCAATTCAAAAATATTTCAAATTTTCAACTTTTTGGGGTTTTTATCGATTTTTTGTTACATTTTAATGAAATTTGAGTACTCTTTTCATCATAATTTTGCACACAAATTTTTAAATGTTCTATTTTGTGGTTATTAAACTTTATTTGAGCAATATTCAGGAAAAAAATATAAATTTAACAATTTTTATCCGTTTTTTTGCTATTTTAGTGATTTTGTCAACGCTTTCTTTGAAGTTTGTTCAATTTAATGTGCTAAAAAAATGCTGGCCAAAGGACTCGTCCTTTCGTTTGCAAAGCTTGATTTTTTGGCGCAAGAGCGGAATTTTTATCTAAATCCTAAGGAGAGTTATCGTGTGGAATGACACACTCACACACACACACACACACACATATACACATATATGAAAAAAAGTTGAAGTCTAGAATTCGTTTCGGAATGTCTCAAAACGGATTTCAATGAAGAAATTTTTAAAATGAAAAATATAATTACCCCCTACACCTCCACTTTGACAGCAATTTAAACGACTGACGGCTTGTAATCAATCGTGTGTCATTGACTTAGATGATTTTGAGAAGAATTCCACTCGGGCATTTCTTTCTAACGATTGCTCGCTTGAAATTAATCGGGCTGGATGGGACTCAAGGTAATTTTTTTAAGGATTTCCTATCGGAAATTTAAAAAAATGATAACCTGTTAGTTATTCTAAATGGTGTCATAACACTTTAATTAAATTTCAAAAGACTTATCTACCTTTTTTTTTAACTAAGCGGGTTTCATAAGACAAACACATTTTCATAAGACTTATCTATCCGTCATTTATGACGATTGATCGCTTGTAATCAATTGGGCTTGATGGGACTCAGGTCCACCGGTGTCGGACATTTTAGCGAATTTTCGTCAAAAATTAACTATTGCATTGACTCGGAAAATTTTGAAATCAAAACTTTAAAAAAACTTCTTCATTGAAATCCGGTTTGAGGCACAAGCACACACACACACACACACACACACACACACACACACACACACACACACACACACACACAATTTTTTTTTTTTTTTTTTTTTTTTTTTTTTTTTTTTTTTTTTTTTTTTTTTTTTTTTTTTTTTTTTTTTTTTTTTTTTTTAGAAACCTCCCCTCAAAGACGGAGGGGGCACGCCATTAAATTGAAAAATAAACAAATAAAATAAAAAAGTGGGGAGGACGCCCAGGTTTACCCGACGCCGGCTCTAGGGATAAGGGAAGTTGTAGGACGAGGAGGAAGAATGGGATGAAAGGATGTGCCCCTATAAAATGACCACCAGTTTAAGTAAGAACCCCTCAGGACGTGGGTGGTGATACCACGGAGTACTCCTGCCGAGATGCCCAACTCGAGTAACTCCGTGGCGCTTTTCCCGCACCACACCCCGCGCCATGACACGGTCGCGGCAATGACCTTGATGTTATTAGGTGCCACTCCTTTTAGCTCAGATATCGCTTGGCGCAGATCATTTCTATCATATTTGCTTTTCTTAGCCCGCCAGGTCTGCTCCATGTCCACGCTGCCACTGACAACCTGGACATCCAGGATTATGGCAGACCCGTCGGGCTTGATCGCAACGATATCTGGCTTCTTGCCCCGGTCACTCGGCATGTGGTATAGTCTCTCCCTTTCGACATCCCAACCGCTAGATGACAAAGCACCTGCTATCTGCTTGGCAACCGCATCGTGACGTAAAATGCGGCCACCGTGAGTACGAGGACACTGCTGCACCACATGATAAAGATTCTCATTTCTACCCCCGACAGGCACGGCAAAGGGTGTCAACTGTCCCGCGACTGCTCCTCGAACACCTCACCGAGGTGGCTAACGTAGCCACCCGGACGGCGAGAAAATGGCGATAGTCGCGGGCCCCAATGCCCTCTGAAGCCCATTCCACCCACTGGGTTGAAATGGGGGATTCAGAGCACTGTCGGAGTTCTTTACCATCTACTGACTCATGCAGTGCAGCAGCGAACTCAGCAGATGAGCTGGGTTTTGGAGCAGTTGGTGTTGCTCGATCGCACCACAACAACTGCTGCCGGACAAAGTCCAGGTCAGCAGCAGTGCGGGCGACCTCCCAGCTCGAGCCCTAAGGGCAAGCAGGCGCTGGCGGCGTAAAGATGGGATGCTGGCAGAGAGAGAGACAATACCGAGCCCACCGGCCTTGACCGGTGCGTGGATGTAAGCACTTGGGACACCAGGTGGAAAGCCTAGCCAAGAGCGCACAGCAGAGCGAACTTCACGATCTAACTCAAGCAGCCTCCCCGCAGTAAGCCTGCCAAAGACTAACCCATAGGTTAGCTTTGGCAGTAAGTACGTGCGAAGGAGGCGCAGCTTCTGCTGTGGCTTCAATGGAGCCTTGGTGACACGAGCTAATGCTCCACCAAGGTCCACACGGCTTGCGGCTATAGTGGCCACACCCATGAAGTCGACCCCAAGGTACCGCCAGACCTCCAACACGGATCGGGCAGGGATGGAAGTTTGTCCTAAGACAAAACACTCCTCATCCACTACCTTCACTTTATGCTGGCGACCCGACGGGACCAAGGAGACCGACCCACACTTAGCTGGGTTGACCACCAAACCACACCTGGCTAGCTGCTCAGCAAATGCGTTGAGGGAGATCTGCAAGCCCTCACGGGTTTTCTGCGAGTAGGATGACATCATCAGCAAAAGCTAATGCACCTACTCGCACCCCAGGGGCGAGATCAAACCCTACACACACACACACACACACACACACACACACACACACACACACACACACACACACACACACACACACACACACACACACACACACACACACACACACACACACACACACACACACACACACACACACACACACACACACACACACACACACACACACACACACACACACACACACACACACACACACACACACACACACACACACACACACACACACACACACACACACACACACACACACACACACACACACACACACACACACACACACACACACACACACACACACACACACACACACACACACACACACACACACACACACACACACACACACACACACACACACACACACACACACACACACACACACACACACACACACACACACACACACACACACACACACACACACACACACACACACACACACACACACACACACACACACACACACACACACACACACACACACACACACACACACACACACACACACACACACACACACACACACACACACACACACACACACACACACACACACACACACACACACACACACACACACACACACACACACACACACACACACACACACACACACACACACACACACACACACACACACACACACACACACACACACACACACACACACACACACACACACACACACACACACACACACACACACACACACACACACACACACACACACACACACACACACACACACACACACACACACACACACACACACACACACACACACACACACACACACACACACACACCACACACACACACACACACACACACACACACACACACACACACACACACACACACACACACACACACACACACACACACACACACACACACACACACACACACACACACACACACACACACACACACACACACACACACACACACACACACACACACACACACACACACACACACACACACACACACACACACACACACACACACACACACACACACACACACACACACACACACACACACACACAACGTTGTTTTTTTACACGTGTAATTAACATGTTGTGTACTGTTTCAGGTTTCAAAATCATATAGGGAAACTACGAAGCTGCCGGGCGAGCCAGCCCCTTCATCAGGGTCTTAGCTTCTAACTTCAGGGACTTAGCTTCATCAGGTAACTATCTGGCATGTCCGTTAGTAAAAATAATTAAGATTTATACAATTTTAGCTTTTTTTAACCCGTTTTATTTTTTTTTTTTCAGCAAATAATAATGAAATTTGAGTAAAATTTTCTGCATAGATGTTTGCTTTAGTGTTATATTGTTCTAGTTCGTTGTTGATAAACTTTTTGTTCACTAAAATTTAGCAATGAAATATATATTCAACGATTTTTAGTGATTTTTTTAAAGCACATTTCTTGAAATTTGAACGATTGAATGTGCTCAAAATGTGCTCTAGGATACGTTTCAGAATATAATAAAACGGATTTCAATGAAGAAATTTTTATTTTAAAATTTTTGGAGCTATTGAAATATCTTTAATTTCTACTAAAATTGGCTAATTGGACTCAAGTACGATTAATCTTGCCCTCGCTTTTTGACTTTCCTGCATGAGTGCAACCGGTGGGGGCGAGCTTTACGTAATAGTTTGAATAATGAATGTCAATGTTTATATTGACATTATAAAGGAAAATCTCAAACCGATTGCAAAATTAATGGGATTGGAGTCCATTTCGTCTTCCATCAAGACAATGATTCTAAGTAAACACCCCATACCGCAACGAATCAATGGTGAAATATACTGAGGGATATCCTTATTTAACAATTTATCAGACCTATCACTTTCGATAATTTCATAGTTTCAGTCACTTTTTGAATCTTCTGTAAAGCTTTGAAATATCCCTTGTTGAACACATTGGCCATTCCTTTCGCTTCCCGTAGGATCATCCGATTAGCTATAATACCATTGACTTTGTATACACTTGATTATTTGTACCTGATGCATTTTCTCTCTGCCAACGGAATATGACCTCCCCTCAACTGTGTCATTTGTAACGTATTTCCAGTCATTGGGGGGGGGGGGGGGGGGGGTGTTAGACAACGTTCTTCTTTAACCCCTGTATTTAGCGAATTTTCAAACAAAAAATGAGCTATTTAGATGGCCTCAAAATTTAAAAAGTGGGTTTGAAGGGGTTTGGGCCCCTACAATTCCATTTCATACATCAAACAACATGATCCTAAATTTTAACGTCGTATGTATATACAGGGTGTTCAACGGAAAGGTGGAACAAGTTTCATTTCCCCTAAATTCAGGGTAAAAAATTAAGACCAACGCCGTTCTTTATAATTTTTTACGTAGATATCAGGAAAAATATTTCGCACGCGCCACTTGCTTTTTCAATATGGCAACCCTCATTTTTTTATTAAAGATTCGAATTCTACGTGAAATTTTATGAGGAAACGACTCATCACTTTAGTTTTTGAGTGCGCGTAAAAGGACGCGATTCCGCTCCAAAAGTGCCCAATTCCGCTCTTAAAGTGCAAAAATAGTGAAATACTGAGTTTTTGAAGATATTCAATAGCCACATGTAGTAATATATGATTTCGGGGTATTTTTCCATGCTGACCCTCGTACTGATATTCATTTATTGATATTTGCAACACCAACTTGGGAAAACACCGAAAAAAATAAAATACATTTAGCTAATTTTCGTAGAAAATGAAGCTATTGCAATGGCTCGGAAAATTTTGAAATCAACATTTTTGAAAAAATCCTATATTCAAATCCGTTTTGAGGCATTCTGGAACGAAGCCTAGAGTTTAAAGCTTTTTCGTATATATATATATATATATATATATATATATATATATATATATATATATATATATATATATATATATATATATATATATATATATATATATATATATATATATATATATATATATATATATATATATATATATATATATATATTTATTTATTTATTTATTTATTGAAAGTGTGTATTTCCAGACGATCTCCCTTTAAAAACGGCGTAAAAATTCGTTTCAACGTAGAAAAAATACAGGTCAAGTACTCGGTTTTTTGACAAAAGGGAATATGGGGTGTCGAAGTCGAATTATTTTTTAGTGCTGAGTCTATTGCAACCACTACCAGATCTCTAAGATTCATTATTAGTGAGAAAATCAATTTTCAGGTGAATAACACCCATGATTGACCAAATCATGTAGGCTGCCTGTCCTAAAATTTTCTTTGTGATCTCGTCACACGGCTGTCCCCTCAATTTTATTCAGGGCAAGGTTGGCCTCAACGATTAGAATTTTAGTGCCAAATTTAATGTTATCCACTACTTTTCTTCGAAAATTCGCTCTATTATTCATGCTGCATGACTGAGTACTTTTACCCGTGTCATTCATAATATGTTGTGTGTTGTTTCAGATCCGAACAAGAAATGAAAATTGCTTTGCTGTGTTGCTATTCCCTTACGCCTTAGAGAAGCTGCGTCCCTTACGCATCATTGACGAAAACATTCGATACTATATGCTGTTCAAAGATTAATATAATTAATTTATAATTAATTTGCTTCTGTTTTATCATTCCCAATAATGTATCTTTGTATACAAGTTTATGAATAAACATTGGGTTTGAAAAGTTTCTCAACTTTGTTAACCATTTTTCTACTTAGATTAGAAATAATTTTCACTGTTATTAATTTACAGCCAATTTTTGTTTTATTCAGTTACAGGTTCTTCCTCGCCCTCTCTGATTGAATTCGTCATGAGTCTCCCACCCTACTTCCACCCCACAATTTACCCGTGGACCAAATTCACGGGTAGGGCGTGCGTATCATGAGTAATTAACTCGGATAGTGAGGGGTACCGATAGAATGCTATCGATTCTAGCTGCTACAGTCCGATAGGATGGTATCGGTTTGTGGGGATCAAACCTAATACAAGCCTATCTGGTTGTGCGAGGAGCACCCGATAGAAAGTTAAAAATTCCCGATAGGATTCTAACGGGTATAAGGTTGAATCCAATGGGGACGTAGGAAATCCCGATGCGAAATCAAACGGGTATTAGAAACACCCAAAAAGTCAGTAACGGGTATTTTAAATTCCCGATCGGAAAACAAACTGGCATTTACATTTTCCTGATAGTAATAAAAAATTCCCGATAGGAAAGCAAACGGGAATAGGTATACATTTTCCCGATAGAAATTCAAAACATCCAATAGGAATAAGTAAAAAGCCCCATGGGAGGAAGGACTTTTTCGCTGAGGTTCCTTGAAATTATCCGATAGGAAGTCTATCGGATATTCCTGTACTCAAAATCCAGAATTTGGGATTTCTGGAGAATTGGGGTACCGGATAAAAATTGGGATACCCGATGAATGCTTATCAGTGAATTCATAGTCCGATAGATTTTGGCTTGGGGTTTTTTTTAAATGTGAGGCCCGTTTGCGAGGTCATCAAACGGGTAAAACCCTCATTTTTTCTCTCGGTGCTCGTCCTGATCAAAAACAGAATCGCCCTTACTGAAGTAGCGAACTTGACTTGTTTGTAACACGGATCTTCACAGACCGTCACCGTTCAAAGCCGCCATTAGGTGACACCACATTACTGAGCTACGGCAGTTGAAACCTGAATGTTTCAGTGATCTCGATTTTTCAATATTTCAGCACTTAATTACTACCCTTTAGGGTTGATTAACATTAATGCCGATGTTACTGCCAGATCTTCGGCTGATGTACAATTTTGAGTCAATTTCATATAGTTTGGTCCAGGAACTGTTTTTAATTATAAGCCAAGCCGGGTTGTAGAGTATAGCACTTTTCTTTTGCTTTTCTAATTATGTTTTCAACATATTGCAATATATTCTAAAACATGGTCTCAGGTGGCTGTGCAAGGCTGCTTTAACAACTTCTTAGAAAATTTATCACGCTTCTGCATTAAAATACGAAGACCCTCAGAGATCCTATCAGCCATCATGTTATTCTTTTTTTTATATATTTCAAATACAGAGTTATTACTAATACATAATTTTAAAATATAAACGCACTCGCGCCTCATTCAGTTTTTTAATATGTCCACTCGACCAATCATATCACTTGACATTGATCCAAACGCTTCACAGTTTATCTCCTGGAAAATGATTTTTGAATTATTTCCTTGATTTTCTGTTTAGTATTTGAGTTTACTATTGATAGGGTTGTGTACAATGATATGTTACAGCAGTGTATAGTTATCACAGCAGGATAAACCAGCGACCTCTATACCACCTCCTATACTTCTATGTCTAGCCAATATGTTGTCCACAGAGCACGCCAATAAGCTTTGAGTCCTCGTTATTCCTGTAACGTGGTTATCATATACCTCAAACGACACGATTTTCAAATAATCAGTTACATTACAATTCCTCTCAGATAAAATATCGATTCTAATATCATCAACGAAGTAAAAAATATCATAAGGGTAGGTATAGGCTTTCCATTTTTACCATTAAATAACTTAGTAATGGAATGATATTGTTTAAAGGAGACCTAAATTTTTTTCTCTCTCGTTCTATATTAGCTACCGTGGCTTTTAGTGCGTTCCCAAATCTATTGGTTAGCTGTTTGTCGCTCTTTCCCTTTCGAGCCATACTTGTAGGGCCTGCGGGGGAATTGAATATTTGGTTTCACTTTGAGAGCCCTTTCGGCACGGCGTGACCTGCAGCCGTTGTCAACAAAGCGGTGATTTTTTCAATTTCATTGTCAATATCTTGTTCACTCACCAGCGCAGTCCGATGACACATATTATTCCCAATATGTATCTTGTAAGCTTTCCAGTTCATCGGATTTCGAATAACGGAAGGCTTTGTGATGAAGCTTTTTTGTGTACCATGAAGTGAAGTATGAACTGGAAAGTGATCTGATGACATCTTCAACCACTCTGGTATGGGGGTGTTGTATGATGAGAAAGTCCTTTAGATATAAAAAAGTCAAGGTGAAATGGATGAATGTTAGGTCTTGGATGATACCGTGTGGGTTCACCTGCCTGTTCGATGTGGAAATTGAACCTTTGTCTACAATTTCCTGTCGAAACACAGGGCTCGGTAGTTTAGGAGTTCCATGAAGGGTGCTTTGAATTAAAATCACCTCCTAATATGAATTTAGGTCCTAATTCATGCAAGAGGTCCAGCAACGTGACCATGGAAAGATTCCTACTGAGACGTCTGCATTGTAGAGGTATGTAGACTGCTCCCAATTGTACATTCAAACCACCTTTCATGTGTATTATACAGCGGGCTACCTGCAAATCTGGCTCTCTTATTGGCAGTAGTTCCGATTGGTTGATGTCGGATCGTATTAATAATATGGAACTTGCTCATCCCACCTCGTATGCATCGTAGGCAACGTACGATTTATAACCAGGTAGTGCTCACTTTGTGTTAACAGGAATCTCAACCTCCGACTACATTACTATGTCTATTTTATATGTTGTTACATGGTGAAGAAGTTCATGATATTAATTTCTGATGGATTGCGCATTCCCCGGCATGACACGGAATACTGATTTGTACTCATGATTTTAGTAGTAATAGAAAGTTGGTACTTTTAATTGAAGTTGACATTTCTTGTTTTAGTACTTGCATTATTACTTGAATAATTGTCGATATTATTTTACAAATAATTTGGCCGAATTCAGATGTGTCGGCGCATCTAGTGGGTTTATTGACAGCTTCTCTACAATTCAAATGTGTTTTTGACCTGGTTATCTTGTCCATTTGACACATTACAGCTGTTATGGGTGATTAAGAGTTAGAATTGTTCGGAAGTTGGGGGAAGTTTGCATTAGAATCATTAAGTGAAGACATAGGGGCACTTTTGGGTTTTTCGAGGGATTCGGTGGAAATACCTGCTAATTTACAGTAAGCCAGACAACTTTTCCAGTTGGAAGCATGATTGTCTGAACATTTCCTCTCATTAGGGTTGGAGGGATTGAATGTGTGGTATTTTGTTTCATTGAATCCTGCACAGATGTCAGGATGATGTGATGATGGGATGTATGGGATGTCTGTGTGATGTGTCTGTGGATGTGTGTGTGTGTGTGTGTGTGTGTGTGTGTTTGTCTATAAAATTAGAATTTATATTAGCTGGAAATCCCCGGGGAACTACTCTCTACAGTCGGTTTTGTCTTGGAAGATACGTGTGAAATTCGATATCCTGGAATTCAGTAAATTTAGAGATAAATGAGAGATATTGATCCTGGGAGCTAGGCGTGATGCGGAACTCTCCAGCTAGAAGAGTCTTTATAAAGGCTGTTTTATCGATTACACGAACTAGTTTAATGAAACCTTCTACTTTGGTCATATTTTTAAGTGTACGGGTGATTGTCAAACCAGGTTTTCTTGTAATGTTTTCTCCGGTATTGTTTTCATTGTTAGGATCAGATAATTTATCCGCGATGTTATCGTCTCCATTTGTGTTATTCTGAAGAGAGTTGAAACGGTTATTGGTTATGACCGGTGCTGAAGATGTTCCGGACTTGTGTTGCCACGCGTATGGGGTTCTGTTTTTGTTGTTTTCATCACGACGTCTTTTTTGTATTTTAAATCAAGAAATTTGATTTCCAATGTCAGGAGGATCATATTATCCCCTGATGGTGGAAATGATGAGACTTATCTAAGATAATTATCTTAAAGCACTCACCAAATAGGCAATCACCGCGGCGATGTAAACGGTTTGAGGCTCAGAATAGAGACAGTGAAGAGATAAAGCGGTGTAGCAAAAGGAATAAAACCACTGGACAGACCTTTACTGCTCATAGACTGAAACGCTTTACAGTCGGGAGAAGTTGTCTGGCAGTCGAAGTTGGTTTGTTCATGTTTTGAACAATTAACCGCCAATAATAGACGAACTTGTTATTTCCGATTGCAAATTTTCAACTTTACGCGGCGCGTTTACTGGAACCATAATTTTCAACCATTGGTTAAAAATTAGGTCACGATTCAATTATCTCTCAAAAGTTTAGGGTATATCCATTTAAGAGGGCGTTGTGGCTAGTACTAAATGAACATTCCAAAATATCTATCCCAGAACAAAACCAACACATATAGAGGTTCCATTCATGTATTATATTTTATTAACCATGCAATGTTCGCCTGATTTCTCCTAGTTTGTTTATTAGTTTCAAACAAAACATTTAATTAAATTGAAATACTTTTGTGATCCAATCGATCCATAGCGCGTCGTGTTTATAACAGAGCACTTATTGATTTCTCTTTCCTATTACATTTTTTCGAGATGCGGATTTGTGTTTTTAAGTGTGACGCCTCAATGACATGAACGTCATAATAAGTTTTTGAATAATCATAAGCTGATTGCTTTATTGAACATTTAGCATAATGATCAAATTTCAAGTTTAGCTGCATTTTTAAGGTTGATGATACCAACAATAATGAAATTCTAAAATTTCCACCGACAAAATAAATATTATCTTTTTCAACTTAATAGATTAAATGTGCTTCAATCAGCGTATAAGGCGAGGATAAATTCCCGCATTTCAATAATTACTATCCAAACTGTACATTATTTTTAGCGAATCGATATATATATATATATATATATATATATATATATATATATATATATATATATATATATATATATATATATATATATATCACGAATCACTTATTTATAATATTTTCGTTTCAATTTATAGATTCGACATTACTTTAAACGTAGGCAGATGGGTATTTAACATAATTTTAACATTAACAATAAAATTTAGTCAATAAAATCCATATTGCGATCAAGTTCAACCCTGAAATGATTTCTTTTCATTAATTTCTTCAGATTAGTCAAAAGTACTAATTGAAAGAACAAAAAAATACATTAGAGCGCTGACCAGCGGCATTACCTATATGCAAAATTGAGAATATTTAGTGGAAAAATCGAATTTTTCGTAGATTTTCAATGAACACTTATCATTGTAAACCAAATTGGGAAAGATTCCTCAGGTTTTTACTGAGATTCTCGATTTGTGGCCGCCTCAGTACAGTCTTTTTATTTAATCCACTCGAAAGTATGTAGAGGGTATCCACCGTACCTATGTAACAATGTAGCCGCCGAAGTTCAAGCCCATAAACCCAAATATCAGACGTTCGCCCCATAAATTCACCCGCCTTTGGGAATGAATTATCGTTTCATAATTATATCATTTATATATATATATATATATATATATATATATATATATATATATATATATGGGTCATTTCACGCGAACGGCCAAACTTTTTTTTTCGATATTTTTTAAAAGTCCTGATTTTCTAGTATGCTGTACCCATTGGTAATACAAGCTAGGAGCCAAATTTTCAGACCCCTTTTTCGCCCACCCTTTTCTCTACAACTGTCCGAAGTTTAGGGGTGTGCGCCAAACACTAACTTTTGTTTTAATTGCTCAACCGTTATTGTGCCCAAAAAAATAAGTAAAATGGCCAATTCTTATGGTAAATTGTCTGCTCTTTCTGGTAGTCATGTCTAAATTTACAAAAAACTTAAGCTTCCTCATGAAAGCTCAAAATAAAAACTTCTTTTTCACATTTCATCAATTTCGCATTTTTTGAAAAAAAAATTTTTGATCTTAAATCATACCTACCTACTAGTATGTAGAATACGAGGTTAAGAGGACGTAATGGGCCGACAAACGGTTTGTCGCCAGTGGTACCTAATTCTCAAAATAAAAATTTCTTTCCCACATTTCATCAATTCCGCATTTTTTGAAAAAAAAAAAAATTTTATTTCTTAAATCATACCTATCAGTACGTAGAATACGAGGTTAATTAATAAAGGTAACGTAATGGACCGACAAACGGTTTGACGCCTGCGGAATGTACGGCCTGTACTACCAAAATTAGAGAAAAATTGAATTTTCATGATAAAATTTGCACCTATCTGATGTTCCGTCAAATGTGAAGTTAGTTCTAAGCAAATATGATAAACTGGGGACTTTATAATGAAAACTCAATTTTTATTTCATTTAGGCAGTACAGGCCGTACATTAAGTACCGCTGGCGTCAAACGATTTGTCGGCCCATTATGTCCTCTTGACCTCGTATTCTAAATACTGATAGGTACCTACCATTTAAGATCAAAATATTTTTTTTTTTCTTCAAAAAATGCCAAATTGATGCATTTGAAAAAGAAGTTTTTATTTTAAGTTTTCGTGAGGAAGCTTACGTTTTTTGGCAGTACAGACCGTACATTGAGTACCGCTGGCGACAAACCGTTTGTCGGCCCTTTAAGTCCTCTTAACCTCGTATTCTACATACTGGTAGGTATGATTTAAGATCAAAAAATTTTTTTTTCAAAAAATGCGAAATTGATGAAATGTGGAAAAGAAATTTTTATTTTGAGTTTTCATGGGGAAGCTTACGTTTTTTGGGAGTACAGGCCGTACATTAAATACTACTGGCGACAAACCGTTTGTCGGCCCATTACGTCCTCTTGACCTCGTATTCTGCATACTGGTAGGTATGATTTAAGATCGACAAATTTTTTTTCAAAAAATGCGAAATTGATGAAATGTGGAGTTTTCATGGGGAAGCTAACGTTTTTTGGGAGTTCAGGCCGTACATTAAGTACCACTGGCGACAAACCGTTTGTCGGCCCATTACGTCCTCTTAACCTCGTATTCTACATACTAGTAGATATGATTTAAGATCAAAAAAATTTTTTCAAAAAAGGCGAAATTTATGAAATGTGAAAAATAAGTTTTTATTTTGGGTTTTCATGAGAAAGCTTAAGTTTTTTGTAAATGTAGACATGACTACCAGAAAGAGCAGACGATTTACCATAAAAATTGGGCACAATAACGGTTGAGCAATTAAAACAAAAGTTAGTGTTTGGCGCCAACCCCTAAACTTCGGACAGTTGTAGAGAAAAGGCTGGGCGAATAAGGGGTCTGAAAATTTGGCTCCTAGCTTGTATTACCAATGGGTACAGCATACTAGAAAATCAGGACTTTTAAAAAATAACGGAAAAAAAAGTTTGGCCGTTCGCGTGAAATGACCCATATATATATATATATATATATATATATATATATATATATATATATATATATATATATATATATATTGATAAGGTGTGGTGTCTCATTAAACATAATCACCTTGAAGACTCTGCATCCATTTTCGGTCGACGATAATTCCTCTATTGACATTGGAACGACATTAGAGAAGAGTTTTGACATTCAACTTCCATTATATACAATTTTCTGCTAAGAATGACCTAGCTTAATTTTGAGGGTGATTGGCGCAGGCCTGTCAACCCGCACTTGAACCACATAAGTGGTTGTCAGCTACACTTAACGGAGGTCATTCTTGTAGTTTCGATTGAACTGTCTATTGAACATCTAACAACCAAACTCACCCCCGCAATCAATGCAGTGTTCCTAACACTTTACCAGGTATAATTCCATCGATCGTACATTGAAGTTCGTGTCATACTTTATTTTACATTCTGGATAAAATCATTAATACCAATCGACCTGCTGAGTTGTGAATTGATTTTGCATAGAACAAAAAAGTCAAGCAGCATGATCGTATGAGCAAATTTTCGTAATTAACGTATTATTAGCGAATTTTCGTAGAAAATTAAGCTATAGCAATGGGTCCAAAGAAACTCAAAATCAAAATTTTCCACATGGAAATCCATTTTGATTCATTTTGAAACGAATCCTTAACTTAAACGCGTTTATATATATATATATATATATATATATATATATATATATATATATATATATATATATATATATATATATATATATATATATATATATATATATATTGTGTCCCCAAAAACCCCCCCCCCCCCCCCTCCGCCAAAAATGGTTAATAATGGGTCAAGAAATTATATGTTTTTCAATCAATGTTTTTTTTTGGTTAGGATCGCAACAATGAATACGAATGAAATTTTATGCTCACCTACGAGTGAATTTATGAAAATTAAGTGAAGTGCACAAACCCATTAATACCCGTTCCTCTTGTTTGATAACGTAAAATATTACTGAGATAGGAACTTGGGTAATCCCTATTAACTGATTTGTAATTACAAGGTGAAGGTAACCTATCATAGAATCAAATGCGGCGATTGGAACCTGACAGCAGATCAACAAATAAAAAGGCCAAGAAAAAGCCAATCAAAGTATCTGCAAGGTTCAACGGCCACCCCCCCCCCCCCTCCCCACGATCCGCCCCTGTTTTATGGGTTAGATCAGTATGCCCATGATTTGGTCACGAAAGGGCTTACAGAAAGGGGGGATCCTGTGAAACCACACGACCTGTGACTTCACACAGCTATCCATCACAAGTCACATGGAAAGGGCCATTTGTCGCTTGTAGAAGATCTGTTCCTCAATGCGCATAGGCTCTGCTATCATCATAGACGCGACATATGGAAGGCTACTAATTACTTCTAAGTCGGAGGTCCAAATAGCAAGGACAACACCATCAGGTGTCCTTGAGCCATCAGTTAATAAGATAGTGTGACCAGCATATCGCTAAAACGCCACAGTCTAACTGCATCAGATTATTTGTGGGAGCGTGTTGCTCTTGACACCGCACCTCAAGCGGAGATCAACACGCATCCCTGACAAGGTTTAGTGCGGGACGGGGACCCCTCAAAACGGATCAAATGTCCCATCTGAGGAGCTCCTGTACACATCTACTCGAGGGTGATTCCGTTCGGATTGACGATTCAGCGTCACTACGCCATGAAACATGATGCGAATGAACACAGATATATTGCTTAATACAAATAATATACACTAATGATGGTAAATTAATTTTTACTGATTACTAAAGATGTATTTATCTTTTATCAACATTTTCGCAACAGGGAACCAAAAAATAAATAAAAACAAATGCTTATGCCCAGTTATGACTTCCTCACAACTGTTAGGGACGTGAGTTTAGTATAATAAAAACCATCGTGGACGTTCCCCACTTATGTAAAACTAGGGACCCTCACTTTGCCACTTCTCTTCGTAATTCTGTATGAAAAATCCTTTTTAGGCTAAACTCTGACATTTCCCTTGCAGCACACCAGAAACACTGAACATGTTAGGGTTTAGAGATCGTCTGACACTTCCCATCGTAACAATGTGGATCATGTGCCAGCTAAGCTGTCCAGCTTCATCACCCGGCGAAATAAGGGACTACTTACCTAACCGTTTATCTTTTCATGATTTTCAAGACAATAAAAAATATGCTAATGCAGCTCTCTTTGAACTAAATGGTTCTCAAGCTAGACTTTTTCAATTTTGTTTCTCTTGAAGAGTTTACTTTAAAGGATTATCCATTATGAAAGATTGTATTTCATGGTTATATGTCATGTGTATTTAATATTTAGTATATACCTATGCGAGCCTGGTTGTGCAATACTAGAAAAGAAATTGGAAGATAACCTTGAATACAATGCACCTTTATCATCATTTCGTAAACGCTTGCAATTGTAGAAACTATGGTGTGCAAACCTTCAATCGTTCTTAGTAGTTAAGCGTTGGGTAATATTTCGATTTACCTAACTAGCAATCAAAATTAAAGTTATAGGAGGATTCTAGTTTGAATGACATAACATTATCCAATGTTATCAGAAACTTGAGATTTTTGGCTCATTTAAATTAATACTAAAACGCTACATAATTTTTATCGAAACAACTAAATAACATCACTAGAAGTAATGTGATGGCTGCAGACACGCACGCGTACAAAACTATATACAAAAGTTCACGGGCATTTAAGCTAAAGTTAATTTTTAATATCAGAAAACTAACAAAATAACCCGAAAATTGACACGTAGAAATCATATAAGTAACTAGTACTGCATTGTGAACATGAAGACCGAATGATACCACGAGAAGCTCGTGAAGCCGAGTCAACATGTCTTCTAGTTTATCGCTATAAAGTTCTTCCTACTCGCTCTGCTTATTGTTCTACATACCATGGACAATTGCACAATGATATAGGGTGTGAAAGCGCTCGTCAAGGAATGTAGGAGATAGTGCAATGAATGGCAGTACCATTTAGCTGTAAAAAGATCGTCACCTCATCAATACTACGTTGCATCTTGAAAATATAGGTAGGCACGGGTATTCATTTGATTGCTTGATTTCATAGATACATAACAACACGGTTACTGGGCGAGTACTTCTGTCTTCCTGTTATTTATCATTATGCAAAGTCGCATTGTGCGATATACTATTCCCTTAATTATATCTGGAATTGACTTCTAATGAATATTTCTATATCAGTTTCTCAACGATTCACAGAAGGCAAAGGTAGAACGAATACAACGAATACAAAGTTACTAACACAACCCTCGAAAAAATCGAAAACCAAGTTCGGAAAACTCGTTACCAAAAAAGTCTAAGTCCCAAAAATAAAGGATGCCCACTTTTGATGATAGGTACATTAAAAAAAAAAAAAAAAAAAAAAAAAAAAAAAAAAAAATCGAATGAAATGGATATTTTATAGCATATTGTCACTTATCCATCAAATAGGTACATAACAAAACAGAACTGTGTCCAAAAAATCTGTCTGAAAATGTTCCAAAACTATGTACAAATAAGGTTCAGAAAAATTCGAAAATTATGGAAAATTTTAGTGAATTATAATAATTAGTATAGCAGTTTATTACTTATTAGAAAAAATGTTTCTGTCATATGTTTGGGTAGTTTAATAGTTTTGTATCCACAATGGGCTACAAATTGATGAAAAGGATTTATTGTTATAAAATAATGAAATGATAAGGAAAGTTACGAAAAATCGATCATATGGTCAATTCAATTCAATTCAATTGCGGGAGTCCGATCCAGTCTGGAGGAACAATGACTTACGTCATTGCCCGATAATGCCCATGTTCTCATCACGGTCATTGAACTGAAGAATATAAACTATCCAACTCTTATGAATTGAGCGGGAGTGAATTTAGTGATATAAGCAGAGATATTTTGTTATAAGTGTATTATAAACTTTGTGAAATAGTTTGAAGTCTCCCTACGGTACCGATTTCAGTATCTGATGATATTAAGTAACTTTATATGTGATTTCCATGAAATCGCCTTGCACGCTTAATTCCATTGTCGCACTAGGTTGGTTTCATATTCGCTATTGTTTGGTAGATGTGTTGCAAAACCACGAAAGTTATCAACATTTTTATGAATTATTTGCAGGTACCTATTACCTATTTCGATTAATTGATATTTGGGAGTTTAGTCTAAACTCACTGTAGCCAAAATGCTAAATTTAATTATTGCGGTGTAATGAATGGTCGTCCTGATTCCCCTCCCATTATCATTACTCACACTAATCCACTTTCCGTCAGTTATGTATGATAAAGTGCTACAAAGGAATGATGTTTCCTCTCTTTGTGTTGAGAAAGTGTGATAGGACCCTTAGGCGTCTCAGGGCGTGTGCTCTATCGCTTTACAGAGGTAAATATGTGGTGAGCCTCTGGCGCATGGCATCAGCGCGGCACGACGGGGTCGAGTAGACCCATCAGTATCAGAATTCGTTCTGGTTCCATTCCACCACGGACATGTCGAGACGTATTCAACGCAAAAATTAAGTTCCATTTATATTTGTTTAAATGGAATCGATAGGAGAATGACGTTTCATCTAAAAGCATATAATATATATTTACCCTTGAAAGGATTGATGTTCCAAAGGGTTATTCCTTCATTTTCGAGGATTGCAAACAAATACAGCATAATCAAATTATTGGCTTACTCAACATAGGAATAGGCCTAACGTTATTGTAGAAAACACACACCATGTGGGTGTGTTTATGTGATGTATGTATGTATGCATGTGTTTTGCGTTTAATTTTTGTGTATGTGTGTGTGATCTATTCCTTTAACGGGATATGTATGGATGAAGAAGAAGATATTAAATGAATACTTACAGAGCTGATCAGCGCTTAGGTGTAAGATTGGGAGCCTTATAGATGTATATATATATATATATATATATATATATATATATATATATATATATATATATATATATATATATATATATATATATATATATATATATATATATATATATATATATATATATATATAGTTGATTGAAATCGAAGATTTCGGGTGATTTTTGAGGTGCGGTCGATAAAGACACTGGTTTAATCTACCAACGTTTCGTACGTTTATTCGTACATCTTCAGGGCTCTATAACAGAGATAACAAACATGGGAACTTAGTCTAATGGTAAATTAATGTGATAATGGAATGATAATTGTAACATGATTGTGTGGAAAGTTGTACAGTGAAAAAAAAAAAAAAAACTTACATGAGTTGTGTTGAAGGATGAAATGCACAATTTCACTAAACATTTACGAAATGAAAATTCACTTCAGCTTAGAGTGAGTACCTTCACCCAATGATGTCTAACACGAAACTGAGCTATGAGAGGGACATGCTTAGGTAGCTGTTGGATTTATTTCTTAGGTAGCTGTTGGATTTGGGCTGTGAAAGGCTTACCGGTCCCATTGTCTGGGGTTTATGTACCTATAGTGTACCTGAAAGTGGAATATTTTCGGCACGGGGTTGACTTTGCTTGGGAGTGAGTCCGTTGAAGAGAGAATTGGTGGGGAACGGTTGATGTGACTGACTTTGGTTATGGTTCAAATGGATTAAATTTGCGTAGCATTTACTTAAATTTTGAATGTCGGATTTAGAATTTATTGCTGTATGGTAATTTCTTTCTATTGCTATCATTTCTTTAACGTTACTTTTAAATATATTGTTTTCATGTGTTACAATTTTGGTTTCATTAAAATTAAAAATGTGGTCTTTGCTACGGGCGTGAGTGGTTAGGACTGTGGGATCTTTTTTCTGTGGGTTTTTGCGCATAATATCGACACTATGTTTGTGACTATATACTCTAGTTTTTAGATGAGAATGTGTAACTCCATAGTATGATTTTCCGCAAGAACAAGGAACTTGGTATACAAGATGAGATTTCATTTCTTTTGGGATCGGATCTTTAGTTTTACTGAAAATATTGTGGATAGTTTAGCAAAAAACTATCCACAATATTTTCAGTAAAACTAAAGATCCGATCCCAAAAGAAATGAAATCTCATCTTGTATACCAAGTTCCTTGTTCTTGCGGAAAATCATACTATGGAGTTACACATTCTCATCTAAAAACTAGAGTATATAGTCACAAACATAGTGTCGATATTATGCGCAAAAACCCACAGAAAAAAGATCCCACAGTCCTAACCACTCACGCCCGTAGCAAAGACCACATTTTTAATTTTAATGAAACCAAAATTGTAACACATGAAAACAATATATTTAAAAGTAACGTTAAAGAAATGATAGCAATAGAAAGAAATTACCATACAGCAATAAATTCTAAATCCGACATTCAAAATTTAAGTAAATGCTACGCAAATTTAATCCATTTGAACCATAACCAAAGTCAGTCACATCAACCGTTCCCCACCAATTCTCTCTTCAACGGACTCACTCCCAAGCAAAGTCAACCCCGTGCCGAAAATATTCCACTTTCAGGTACACTATAGGTACATAAACCCCAGACAATGGGACCGGTAAGCCTTTCACAGCCCAAATCCAACAGCTACCTAAGAAATAAATCCAACAGCTACCTAAGCATGTCCCTCTCATAGCTCAGTTTCGTGTTAGACATCATTGGGTGAAGGTACTCACTCTAAGCTGAAGTGAATTTTCATTTCGTAAATGTTTAGTGAAATTGTGCATTTCATCCTTCAACACAACTCATGTAAGTTTTTTTTTTTTTTTTTTTTTTTTTTTTTTCACTGTACAACTTTCCACACAATCATGTTACAATTATCATTCCATTATCACATTAATTTACCATTAGACTAAGTTCCCATGTTTGTTATCTCTGTTATAGAGCCCTGAAGATGTACGAATAAACGTACGAAACGTTGGTAGATTAAACCAGTGTCTTTATCGACCGCACCTCAAAAATCACCCGAAATCTTCGATTTCAATCAACTATATGATTCACGGTCAACAATTATATCAAACATATATATATATACATATATATATATATATATATATATAGGTTAATTCTGTTGCAAAAATGTTTCATTGGAAACTGGTTTAATTGGATCTGTATAATTGAATCATACGGAAGTTATATTTTCTTTATTCAATTATATTTTATGAACCGTATTTGTAGCCAAATGACTTGAAAGAATTTTTATTTATTGTGTTTTTTCCAAACCTGTAGTGTGATAAAGGTTTCTGCTGAGGACGTAAAATCTGGAAATTTAGGGTATTGAATTCAAATCTGTGATAGTTGGGAATATAATAACCGAAATTGGCGAAGAAAATCGCAACGAATAGGTTCTAAAAAATCTTGTTGTCACTTTTGAGGGTTGTAAAAATACTCCCAAAAACAAAAAAAAAAATATATATATATATAATAATAATGATAAATTAAAAAACGAATAAATAAATAAAAACAAATAACTCCTCTAAAAAACTAACAATTTGATTCTAAACTCCAAAAGGGCCATTGGAAAGAAAGAAAAATAGTTTCCACTTTTGTTCGATGTAGATATTGATGAAAAATAGCCTCATTCAACTCACCGGAGCCGTCACTGTACGCCCCCTTGTTAGTTTCTGAATGTATTCTACAAGCCACCGAAGTATCAGATTTCTATGCTTCTTAAAACTCCATTACACGAGCTCTTTTGTGGAACACTGATACACGGATGGTATCTGAGACATAGATTCACCACTGGTCAATTGAAATATAAATAATACAATATTGAATTTTAGCACTGATGGTTCTATGTATTTGGCGAATGTACTCGCGTATGAGATTATTACTTACTGATAAATTATATTTTACTTTACAAACATTAATTTATAAATCCCAAGATTGTTCGCGAATGTACTCGCGTATGAAATTATTACTTGCTGATAAATTATATTTTACTTTACAAAAATTAATTTATAAATCCCAAGATTGTACGGCTATATCCATTTGGATATATTCTGTTTTGATTTGGACTGTTTGCTGCTAGAAAATCCGTAATTTCCGAAGCAAGGCTGAGAAAGCCTATCCCAATGCACCCTCTTGGGTGCGGTACTATATCTTTCCCCCACCATTGCATAAAAAATCTGAAAAAAAATATTTCTACTTAGTTAAGCCCTAATCGATGAGAAACAGGTGGAAATTTGAAAATTCCTCTTCTAGTGTGCCTTTCCCCAGACCTGCTTCCAGCGTCAGTGCCCTAGTCGCTGCATCTCGCAGGGTGGCTGGGTCAGCACTGATGTCAAACTCTCTCACGTGGGGGTCGCGGAGCCTATTGATGAACTGCTCTACAGCAATCACTTCCCTGGCATCCTCGCCTATGACAGCCCGTAGGACCAGTCCTTCCACTTCTCCCGTAAAGGTTGCCCACTACGAAGTTTTTGTCCGTTGTCGCTGTTGTCGGCCAGATCACGTCGATTCTCCTGCCTACCCATCCTCGAGCACTTCTGACGCTAATGTTAGTCGACATTTGTAAGGCGAACTAAACTTGTATTTTTACTGAAAAAATGCATGGAATCACAACACGAATTAGACAACAATATTTTGGTCCTTTCCGCGTCCCTTTTTTCAACGCAACATGTTTTCCCGCACAACAATACATTGGCCGAAAGTATTCAAAATCGCCCGTCACAAAAAAATTGGAAAGGTTCAAAAATGTAAGTTTTGAGTAAAAAACTAATGCTCCGTGTATAATTCGTATTGTACAGTATCGCCCAAATTAATGGAATCAGTCTCTCAAAACATCTAATTTCTGAGTTGGGTACAAATTCTGTACATATATACTTTTTTGTAAAGTTTTTGTGCACAACAAGACTTATAAGGCCACTAAGTAGAAACGGAAGTAGAAATATATTGATTGTGAGGTTATTTTGTAGCTGGTTGTGTCATTTTTTTCCAAAGCATCTTCTTCAAATGTTGTGCAGTTTTTTTTACGGTTTTACTGAATTTTTAGTCCTAAAATCAATATTAGTCCCCCCCCCCCCTCCCCCACCCAAAAAACCTCAACAAAATCCTTACGTTGTCTCAACACACGCTCAAGACCCAGAGAAATATTGCTGCAGTGTCAGGTGAGTCAGAAAGCTGTGCATGAAGTTGTGGAAGGAAACTGGATCTCTCGATTCTCGACGTGTTGGAACGTGTGGTAAGACAAAAAAGACGTCCCCAACTTCCATACCCATTGCAAGTAAATCTTTTCTCAGACCAATAGCAGTTTTTTTAGGATCACCTTTAGAAATCCTCAACAGCAGGGTATCAGTTCTTGGAGACGTATTTTTTATCCTACCACACCTTCCAACGCGTCGAGAATTGAGAGATCCAGCTTCCTTCCACAACTTCAACACGTTACGCTCAGCTTTCTGACTCACCTGACACTCTGTGGCAATATTGCTCTGGGTCTTGAACGTGTGTAGACACAACGTGAGGATTTTTGCTGCGTTTTTTTGGACTAATATCCATTTGAGGACTAAAAATTCCGAGAGACTGATTCCATTAATTTGGGCGATACTGTACTTGTATATTTTTAGTTGGATTGGATAAGTGCTAATAAAGTGAATGTTTTCTAAAAGCCTGACAGCTGTTAGAAGTCTATAAACTAAAAGCACGAGGAAGTACAACAAATACGATCAAATTCAGTATGGAAAAGCGTTACTGGTTTTCGGGCTTCATTGACACTTTCCCAATCGATGCATATGAGTGATTTGAATGATTAGTGGCCTGGTTGCTAACGAGCTCGTATTTCAAAAATAAATAACATATCCCAAATCAACCATTTTAGAGGAATGTACCACGACTGTTGGACATATTGCTCAGAATCATCAATACAGTTTTTTGGTCTGGATACTCGCGATCTTGCATCTCAAAAATGAACAAAATCGAAGAATAGAGCCTCCTCTATTCGAAAACAAGAAACAAGTTGTTGACTTGCCTGGCTACGACGCTCTTCTTTGTCACCAACTTCTTTAAGCTCTTGTATTTCAGCTGGAGGGTTCAATAATGTATCGAATCGAAGAGCTCTGAATGTCGTCTCATCGATTTAACCTTCCAAAATTACCCATACCAAACACGTGGCTCTGAGGGGTTCAGCTCAACGATAATATTGTCGATGCATCGAATTGTCGTTGTGTGAAAGTCGTCTCAGCCAATTCAACATTTCAGAAACTATTATACCAAACACTTATTTCTGAGACGTTCGTTCGACGTCGTGAATGATAACGCCGCCACATCGCATCGTGTCGGATCGGTAGCATAAGTTTTTAATATCCTAGCAATCAATCAGAATGAAATAATCATCCCCAGGAATCCACTTTTATATTCTCACATCTTCAGAACGGTAAATATCTCCAAGGAAAGCTTGGCAAATGTATTGTTCTCGAAGTAGAAATAAAATAAAAACTAACATGAAAAGGGAAGAAAAAACCCAAACGTTTTCCTACTTTCTCCTTCCATCCTCACGTTCTTTCCTTCACGACAATTAATTTAGAAGACGAGTTGGCGAGAACAGAAGCCCTGCCTTCCTTAAGATTCCCATTCAATTCACTTTACAGCGTCTTTCCCGTGATAAATTCGTTACACTCTATTAAACGTGGCCATTTTTTTCCTCTCTTTTCTTTCATTATTCGTTGGCCTTCTGGGGGAAAAAAAGAAACCCCACGGATAGTGAAACACACACCCTCTCAATAATTTTCTGTAATTGCCTTTAACGATTGTGTAGGTACAAGAGTTGACGGAGTCCTTTGAGGTCGTGGAACGCACGGTTGTTTAATTGCGGGTAATCCATCAAGCGCGCTTTACGGCCTGGGTGAAATATTATGATGAATGGGAAGCGGCTGGCTTGCAGTCTCCGGCCTACTTGAGACGACCCCCGTGATCTGACGGAAGCTAATTAGCTCCTGAGACTTGAGATATGTGGGGCCCCGGCTCATTTTGAGTTATATCGTCAGGCAGCAGGTAGTATCTCTCGAGCACAGCTGAAGTTCACTCACAACGTCTGAATTTCTTAGGGACGTCCTTATAGTAAATATTAAGGATGTCCCGCAGCAGAACGAGAAGTCCTCATGTGTTCGAATTGGGTAGGATGAGCATGATTTCTGTAAATTTGTGAACGATACAATCTTGTTATTTTTTAAAGTATTATATAAAAAACTTCATAAAACAAGTAATAAATATGATTAATGTATTATAACCACGGCAAAGATAAACAACAGTGCTCGATAAAATAACCCGGGAGGGAGGGGGGGGGGGGGGGGGAGGCAATGGTTAAGGGTCAATAGCGTGGACGACTGAATGTCATATACGTGAGAATGACTGTTATAATATAATATTTACAAAATTAATGAGTATTCATTGTCGCATAGAGCCACTATTGTACATGGGCAAGCATTGCTTTATTCAATCAAAACCATTGGAGTGGTCACTATGAAGCTTCCGCTTGATTCCGCGTATATGTCATGGTGGAGGGCGGTGTTCCGCAATACTTCTTTCCAGAGGGTTGGGATGTCCGCGGATCTTGCCGATCCTTGTGTGTTAGCTTAGATAAAGCATTTTTTTCGCTGCAGAAATTTCCAGGTATTGGTTCATATCTTCGTTACGGATATACCAATCTGCATTGGTGGTTATTCTCAAGATTCGTTTCTTAAGGAATTTGTATGTGGGTAATTTGAGAGTCGGAAGCTGAGCACCAGAGACCACCTCCATACAGCCAGAGAAGACGTTTGAGCGCTATGTACATTACTAAATTCAGATGTAATGATCTGCTTCGACTTTTAAAGAATAACAATTCATGACGTATAATTGCATGATACGCTTCCTTATCCTGCCAGATGGTGAGGTAATATGGTCATTCAATGTCAAACAGCGGTCCTGAGTGAGTCTTAGGTATTTGACCGGAGATCGTTCATGGATTGATGAATTGCCCACAAAGACTGGTTGTAGAGCGAAATAGAGTCGATAAATGAATCCAAAAATGATTGGTTCAGAAGTGCAGAACTTGATGCGTAATGTTTTGCCCATTCAGCAATCAATACAGCTGAGCTTTGGGAAATCCGTTGTGCACTCTCATATTAAGTCTCTTTGGAAATTACGGCAATCGTCAGAAAATTGTGCCTCAAAGTTAGCTGTCAGCTCAAGGAAGGTCGTGAACATAAAAAATGAACAAAAAAAGGCCGATCACGCTACGATGGGGTACCCACGCTGCAAATACATAGATTGGTTTTTCGTCGGACAAAGTACTATTTATGCTCATTCTAAGCGCTCGTTTTGACAGGAAGAGAACTGGACTATCTTAAACTAGTTATAATTTAGGTGAGGTTTTAATTTTGCTAACTGGCCATCATCTCATACCTTGTCCAAGTTGAATTACAATTCAATCTGACGAAGAACGAAGTATATTTATAAAGATCAGGAGCTCTAAAATCTTTGAGAAGATTGACAGTATGCTAACCGGCTGATAACTGACAACTTCATCATAATGTTTACCTTTTTTTTCTTGTGAGCTGAAATTATCTTAGTGACTTTCCAACTCTTGGGGAAATATGTTGTTTGCAAACTGCGTTGAAAATTAGCGTTACCAAATACAAGTACCATTTGGAGAAATTGCACAAAGTGTTGCTCGCAAATGCCGTCCGACCCGGGGAATTTTTCCTGCCCAATCGCTTAACGACGCTAAGAATAAATTTTGGAGAAAAGAATTGACGGAGGAGTGACAGTAACAGGGGATCGAGTAGGTTTCTTCCTATTGTGTTCTCGTGTGGCCCACGTGGATTAGGTGCTAATCGTTACGCGAATTTTACTAGACACTTTCGCATTTCCTGCTGAAGTATAAAAATTCATTGGTTACCGTGCTTTAATGGAGGAATTGACATATTTTCTGTCATTAAACACTTGGATTTTGCCACAGTGAATTGACCCGAACTCTTAGAGATTCCAGCTCTTTCTCCTTTTCCGCTTGCTTCATATTGAATAATGCATGCCTGAGATTTTCTATGGCATTATTGTTGAATGTGCTGTTATCGCGCAGTTCAGCATTTTACCCCAACGATATCGCTTGACGTTTACTTTGTACTATGGTATTATTGATTGCGATTGGCTGCGTCCGAATATTAATAGCCCCTAATGAAAGTCAGAGATTACTGGAAGATGATAGGTCCGAAACCTGTCCATATAATAGGTATTTGGATCCAATGAAATCTCAGTAACATTTTTAGTCAGGCTCCATCACGGTCAGACGACCATTATTTACAAATGAACAATAGAGAAGTGCTTGAACTCATTTAGTACTTGAGTGCTAACTACCGTCTAAGACTAGAACCAAACAAGTATGAGGCATTCAAATGATGCTTATTAGGAATAATTCATTTAAAAATCGGTCACAAGATTTGATACGTACGAACGAGTAGCTTATAAAAGAGAGTGTGTTTAACAGAGGTAGATATATGTTTGTGCATTATTTTTTAAATTAATTTTTTTAGGAGAATGTTAACTAGAAAACGCTTATAACCTATGGGCCACAAATTTTGGAATGTTATTTACGAAGGTGTGCAAAACATATATTTTCATTTCTATGATTGAGCTGAATAAATTGATTCAAACCGCGAAAATGGTAATGATCAAATAATGTGTTTTTTCAGCAAAAAATTATACAGAACAAGTTGATTCGCCATAAAAGTGCTCAAATTGAAAAAAATAACATGAGTTTAATGCAAAAGTTCCAGAAATTAGCTCATATGGTCATGTTGTATGACTAAATTTTCTGAAATATCTTCCAAATATTTAACTCATTGAAAGGTTGGAAATTTTTGACCAAGTGGAGGCGAAATGAGAATTTAGATACTTACTAGAGTTAACTTACTTGCTCAGCTATGGATCGCCAACGTTGAAATAATGGGAGGACTCTGGGACGGTAGACACGCAGAGGCACCCAACTACTTGTTGTGACAGGGCTTCTGTGTCGGTCGCGTGATACTGACCTCTTTATCATTCGGGGAAGTGTTCCTAGAAGAAAATTAGATAGGGCTGAACATTTAGTCTCACCCCAAAGCGCCATGGGGGACTTTCTTGACGCAGTACCCAATCAATATTCCTGTCGATTCAATTTTCAATTATCCCAACTTCTACGCACCAAATTAAAACACGAATTTCTTGACCACCTGATCGACAATACCCGTCACGGATGTTCAGAGATATAGTATTCGCAAATCACTACGCTTCTACAGCAAAGGTATTATGCATGACTAGTGGAAAATCTTTTCAAGCTTTTCCAAGTTATGCTCTTGCAAAAAACATACACAAAATACAACTCTACTAGATTCACCCTATATTTGTAAGGACAGGAAATTAAATTGTTTGAAGAAATAGTTTTTAAAGTTTGGTGGCTTTATTTTTTCAAGAACTTTCTTCATGAAGAATCCATTTTGGGGTATTCTGAAACGATTCCCAGAATTATATAGATTTTTTTCATTCTTATAGCTTTAACTTTGATTATAACTCCCGATATTTGATTTTACTTACCTCAGCCTAATGTTAACCAAAACCCTCTTAGTAATTTGTAAGTTCCAATTAGAGTTGCTTAGGCACCGATTCTTAACGAAGTCAACATCAAACAAGGCTAGGAGTATTAATAAAATGATATCGTTTATATGAAACGCGCCTCATGTGAGTGTCATTGTTTTGTAATTGATCTCATCATTATTTATATAGAAACCAATACGCTGATTCACACTCCACAGCCTTTTCACTTCAGCGGGCTGTCAGTCAAAAATGTGAGTATACCTACTAGTTTGCAAAAAGAGCACGGAAAATACTGCATTCTATGTTGGTAAGGCAACCACTACTTAGAGATAATCCACCGCTTGGCCTCAATTTGAATGCTTAAATCAATGAAGAGGAACATTGCACCGAAGTATCGCTTCAGCAATCGTCTCTGCCTTGGATGCAATTTAATCAAGCAAACAGGGTTGGAAGATGAAAATATTGTTTCTCCTCCTTTATATAGTATCACTTGAAAGTGCTAATAACTCGGATTTATGTTTTAAAGTCATTTCCAACAAAAGTCCCTAGTGCAATTTATTTTGAACCCTTAATTTAGAGTTATTCGAATTTTAATATTTGATTTTTCTTGTTTTGCCTTATAACAATAAAATGAACCAAACCCGACAACTCCCTGTCAAGGCAAATGTAATGTCAAAAAATGGAACATTTGACTCGCGTTTTTGGATGAATGTTGCCAGGGCACAGCTAATGATAGATTGGTACAACAGTGAGAGACACCTCACAGATGAGTACTTGGAGTTAATCCACCGAATGCGGCTCCATTCTTAAAGCATAAATCTATGAAGTTGCTATTGCACCGAAATATCGCTTCAGCCATCGTCTCAGCCTTGGATGCAATTAATCAAGCAAGCAGGGTTCCTAGATGAAAATATTATTGTTTCTCCTTCTACAGGGAGTATCTCATGAAAGTGCCAACACTTCGGTTCATGTTTTCTTGTCATTTCCAACAATAAGCCCCTCATGAGATTTTGTCTGAGCCCTTAATTTAGAGTTATTTGAATTTTAAGATTTGTTTTTGCTTGTTTTACCATATAACAATGAAATAACAATAATTTCATCAAACTTTGAAGTAATATTAACAATAATGACACAATTGAAATAAGAGAGTGATATTTCCTATCAGAATCTGGTTCTAAAATACATTTTTAGGACAGTCGACAAGCAAATAATTTGAATAAAAAAATGACATGACGATTTTAAAATGTCATTGTTGTTTCATGCCTGCAAAGACTGCTAGAATTCAACTTTTTTAGTTGCAACTATCACCAATATCAAGTTTTATCAAGTTTCCAACAGTATATGTTACTATTACATTGCTAATTTGGGGAGAAAACTATGTTACATTAAAGTTCCAGTCAAGCGCATGATCGTATGAGCAAATTTTCGTAAATTATCGTATTTTATCACGTAAAATTGTTTTGAGATTTGAGCTTTTTGAGTGCGAAAAAATTGAGTTAATAAAATTTTACATTTAGAAAAAGATTTCGGATTTTTAGTTTTTTTGTTGCACTTTTTATCGGGTTTTTAGCTAATTTTAATGAAATTTAAGTAAACTTTTCAGCATGATTTCGTATATAAATTTTTGAATGTTCTATTTACTTTATTCATTATATAATAAACTTTATTTGAGAAATATTCTGCGAATAAATGTCAATTTAACGATGTTTATCCGATTTTAGCTATTTTTAGTGATTATATATATACATATCTCTCTTGACACTATCATGACATGACATTACATGACGTTATCTTGACACTCACCAAAATTTTTACATTTGGCTTCAATAGTAATTTCCCGAAATTTCAGCCTCTTAGGCAAATTAGAAGGGAGTATTCAATTGATCTCAAATGTAGTGTACGGGGTGGGAAGCAATGCCTTTCATTCCCTCTCCAAGTGCCCATCTGCCTTCAAGTAATTCACAACCTGTCCGGAGTATGATCCACAGGAAATGAGGTTGTCTCGCTCCGCTATTCACCGGAGAGGTTGAACTGGAAAAAACTCGATGGTTAAAGATACCAGGAAAGTTTTACTAGGGAAAATTTACTTGTCGTTATTTGGGATAATAAAATGCATCCTGACAAACTCTAGTTGACTAAAATAGAACGTCTGCCTATACTGGTATCAGCAGATGGTAATAAAAAGTTGCAGAGGGTATCAGGTACTTTACTGGTATTATATAAGCAAATGTAGTGGAAAACGAACATCGAGAATCGAACGAACGAATGGATGCTGCATTTTGCATGAGAAGAAAATTAGGGAAGAATTGCATTGGTTAGCGTGCTGTCATCATGTTTTGGAAAGTATACAAGTAAGGTTTTCAAGTTGTGCATAGATGACGTAGAGCAGGTATATTTTAAAATTAGCAAGTGCATTAAATAAAACAAATTATTGGAGTTTGGAAGTAATTAGCGTGGGATGGGACTAATTCTGTACCCAAATTATCTTGGATGCGTGTATGGATTTAGCCATCCAACGAGCATGGTGCACTGGCACTGGTGTGTCCCAGTGAATTTTTTGATCTGATCCACACAAAACGACCTCACTCTCGTTTAGATCGGTCCTAAGTAGTTGTCAAGAAGTTACGATACCTGCTCCAATGCAGCCAACAATAAGTGGATCGTGATATTTTTGTTATAGTCTAAGTTCTCTAATGGTTCGAGTCAAGAGCATCAAAGCAGACAAGATTGATTTCTACCGAGATGGTTTTAAATCGCTCAAAAATGGGAATATCAAGAGATCCCTTTGCGCAACTTGAAATACCTACTATCACGAGCATAATTTTCAATACACAATGTCGGAGGGAGAACAAAAGTGATTCTTCCCCAATTTTCTTCTCATGCTAAACGCAGCAGCCATCTGTTACTGTATCTGCCGATGTTGTATTAAAGCACAACATCCACCACATTCAATTCTTGCAGTAGGAACGTTTTCCACCGTATTTGCTAAGATAATACCAGCAAAGTACTAGATGAATACCAAGGAACTTCCTACAAATTTTGTTTACCATCTGCTGGTACCAGTATAGTCAAACGTTCTATTTTAGTTTATATAATCATCAATGTTCATGTACTGTATAAACAGTGCTTGAAGGAGGTAGAACTCCCTCAACTGTCCAAGACGCTTTTCAGCCTACTGGCTTGAAAATAGAAATAAAAAATTTCTGAAACGTCGCCAAATCAATGCATTTGTGATTCAACCGACCGATCCTCAAGAACCTATATACCTATATATATATATATATATATATATATATATATATATATATTGAAAGGAAGTGCCCCTATAAAATGACCACCAGTTCAAGTAAGAACCCCTCAGAACGCGGGTGGTGATACCACGGAGTACTCCTGCCGAGATGCCCAACTCGAGTAACTCCGTGGCGCTTTTCCCGCACCACACCCCGCGCCATGACACGGTCGCGGCAATGACCTTGATGTTATTAGGTGCCACTCCTTTTAGCTCAGATATCGCTTGGCGCAGATCATTTCTTTCATATTTACTTTTCTTAGCCCGCCAGGTCTGCTCCATGTCCACGCTGCCACTGACAACCTGGACATCCAGGATTATGGCAGACCCAACGGGCTTGATCGCAACGATATCTGGCTTCTTGCCCCGGTCACTCGGCATGTGGTATAGTCTCTCCCTTTCGACATCCCAACCGCTAGATGAAAAAGCACCTGCTATCTGCTTGGCAACCGCATCGTGACGTAAAATGCGGCCCCGTGAGTACGAGGACACTGCTGCACCACATGATAAAGATTCTCATTTTTACCGCGACAGGCACGGCAAAGGGTGTCTACTGTCCCGCGACTCCTCCTCGAACACCTCACCGAGGTGGCTAACGTAGCCACCCAGATGGCGTGAAAATGGCGATAGTCGCGGGCCCCAATGCCCTCTGAAGCCCATTCCACCCACTGGGTAGACATGGGGGATTCAGAGCACTGTCGGAGTTCTTTACCATCTACTGACTCATGCAGTGCAGCAGCGAACTCAGCAGATGAGCTGGGTTTTGGAGCAGTTGGTGTTGCTCGATCGCACCACAACAACTGCTGCCTGACGAAGTCAAGGTCAGCAGCAGTGCGGTCGACCACCCAGCTCGAGCCCCTAAGGGCAAGCAGGCGCATGGGGTGTAAAGATGGGATACTGGCTGATAGAGAGACAATGCCGAGCCCACCGGCCTTGACCGGTGCGTGGATGTAAGCACTTAGGACACCAGGTGGGAAGCCTAGCCAAGAGCGCACAGCAGGGCGAACTTCAGGATCTAACCCAAGCAGCCTCCCCGCAGTAAGCCTTTCAAAGACTAACCCATAGGCTAGCTTTGGAAGTAAGTTCGTGCGAAGGAGGCGCAGCTTCTGCTGTGGCTTCAATGGAGCCTTGGTGACACGAGCTAATGCTCCACCAAGGTCCACACGGCTTGCGGCTATAGTGGCCACACCCATGAAGTCGACCCCAAGGTACCGCCAGACCTCCAACACGGATCGGGCAGGGATGGAAGTTTGTCCTAAGACAAAACACTCCTCATCCACTACCTTCACCTGATGCTGGCGACCAGACGGGACCAAGGAGACCGACCCACACTTAGCTGGGTTGACCACCAAACCACACCTGGCTAGCTGCTCAGCAAATGCGTTGAGGGAGATCTGCAAGCCCTCACGGGTTTCGGCGAGTAGGATGACATCATCAGCAAAAGCTAATGCACCTACTCGCACCCCAGGGGCGAGATCAAACCCTATTTCAGCTGGCAGCTTACCCAAGGCCGTATCCACGACCAGGTTGAAGAGGAGTGGCGACAGAGGATCCCCCGAGCGTACCCCGCGCCCAATACCAACATCCCCTGACATCTCACCTCGTGCCTCGAGGACCGTCACGCCTTCGTGGTACAGACAGGCAACATACTTAATTAAACGAGCAGGTGCCCCGACACCACGAAGACAATCGGTCAGGGCAAAGTGGCTAACTGTGTCAAAGGCCTTAGCGACGTCCAGAGCGGCAAGATGGAGCTGCCGTTTCTTGATACGGGCCAGCGAAATGACAGTTTGGAGAACTGTTAGATTCTCCGCTGTGCCATCTGCTGGCCGAAATGCTCTCTGGACGCCACTTGGAGGCGAGATGCCAGAACCTTTTGGAAGTGGCGGAAGACCACCGACAAAATAGAAATTGGACGGTAGCCTCCAGGCCCACTTCCCCCTTTCTTTGGGATGAAAATTGTCCGGGCACGGGTCAACACTTTCGGGGGTCTTCCAGATAGTAGCAACAGGTTGAGGATGAGCAGCCTAACATTCTTTGGAGCTTTATTCCAGCGTCGGGCGGAAATACCATCGGGTCTAGCAGAAGTGGAGTTTTTGACACGGCACTTATGTGCCTCGTCATGAAGCACCGGTGAGCACATGATGCTGCGTAAGGAATCCCTGGTGGAACCTGGGGGTACCACTGGCTCACCAGAGTTGTGGCTGGGAGCACTCATCAGTGGCTCCCAGTAATCCACAAACTCCTGGAGTGGGGGCATAACTTGTTCTTCCCCAGCTCCCTCCAGTACCTCCGCAGCTGCACGAGCCGGATGCTTCCTCCACAATCTCTGGACACGCTGGTATTCCCGCCTCCTCGCTTGCTTAGCTGCTCTGCGACCTCCACGAGGCACCACATTAGGGGGAACTTCTCCCTGATGCCTCGCCACGGTCGCTTCCTCAACCTGCGGGAAGATCCTCTGCACATAGGCCGCGACCTCGTCCTCCAAGCCATTTGGCCCCTCAACAGCCCGCCTCGCCAGATCCTGCAGGTAGGCACTCTCATAGCCAACAATATTGCCTACCTGCTCCCCGAGCCTCAATACTTCAGTCTTCAATTCTGAAAGAAGACCGGAGGTCACAGGGGAGGATTTGCTGAATGGCGGGCTGTTGTCCCACGTCTGCCGGAGATGCGGGAGAGGCCCCACTGCTATTTGCCAGGATTGCCTCCTGGACAAACTGCTTATAGTGGGGCCTCAGGCAAAGAGATTGGATGGCAGAAAAAGTGCGCATGGGAAAACGTGCTTGAAGGAATACATTAATATTTTGTACCCCATTACGCACAGCCTCTCCCTCATCTGCTGCCATTTGCCGCTAATCCTCAGAAGCATACCTGGGCCGCTCTCGCTCTATATCGATTGCAGCGTTGGCCTGTACAGGATGCTTCTGCCAGACGTGGGCACTGAGGCCACGCTTGGAACTGAAGGCTCTCTCACAGTGGGCACACTGGTGGGCATTTACAGGGGTCGTGGAAGAGGATGAGGGATAGGAAGATGAGGATGAAGAAGAGGGAGAGGATGGCCGACGCCCCTGCCTGGGGCGCCCCCGAGCGCCTCCCCTAGAACCCCGCATGCCAATGGGCGAGCGGGGGTTATGAGGCTCTCTGTTTGTATTATTCATAACGGGGAAGCGTTGTGAAGGGTCGGGAGACCCATTGACATGAGCCTCCCCCCTAAGCGCCAGAGGGTCATTCTGCCACCCTCTGGTAAACCAGAGGGTGCCCAGGTTGCACGACGGGGACGTATGACCATGACTTGGGTAGGGATATGAAGGAGCTCCGAAGAGATAAAAACACCAACGGTTACCCTCCCCCAGCAACAAACACACACACACACACACACACACACACACACACACACACACACACACACACACACACACATATATATATATATATATATATATATATAGGTATATATATAATAGAATTTAAAAAACTGCAAACTGCGTTGTCTCACAAAAGTTGGAAAATTTGATCAGCTTTTCAAAAGTATGCTCAAAATTAAGATCACCATCGGATTTCATGGAGAAATTAAAGTTGCACTGTTGAAAAACGTAAGAAGGAGGTATTATTCAAAAGTAGCAACATTCTCATAAGACTAGCGTAATGTTCATTTCCTTATTCTGAAATTGAGAAAATCTGAAATAAATAAAAATGTATTAAATTCTGATATTCATATTCTGAATCTGGAATAAATAAAAATTTTCATTTCATTTCTGCTACTTGAATGTATCCATATAATTGAAAAGTAATCTTAATTTTGAGCATACTGTTGAAAAGCTGATTACATTCTACAACTTTTGTGAGATACCTCAGTTTGCGGCATCATTTTTAGAAACGTAGGCAATCTTCAAGTATGTGAAAATCGTTACTTTTTTACTTTTTAAGAAACGGTTCACTTTTGAAAGGCTATTAGCGTTTTCAGATGGTACTTTTCAAGAACAAAGGTCTTATGTAAAATGTAAAGAATGTTAAGATGAAGTAAGGTGAAATGGAAAATTTTTGGTTTCTATGACAAATTTTGGTTTCTTTTTTTTTTTTTTCTTTCGATAAAACCTTAAAAAACGACAAATTTCTAGAACGGATTGAGATTGCGGTTGGCGGCGTTGAACTACATTTTTGCTCGAGTTTAACCCCCTTGAGTATATTCATCTGCTTGCAATACATCCTATATACGTATATATAGGGAAATTTATTATTTATATCAACGTCTATTTTTTTTTAATGGAGAAAAAAAAGCCAGAATGTGATGGGGCGATGAGGTTGAAAACAAGGCACAATGAAAATACATTTTCAGTCCCTCAATTAGATTGGAGAATCGTATCGTACCCAGACGATTTGGCAAAGTTTTCCTCATGCGAGTAATAACGAATCATTTCGTTCCAAAAATTTTAAAATAAAAATTGTTGAACATTTTCTTCATTGAAATCCGTTTTGAGACATTCTGAAACGAATCCTAGAGTCTGACGCTTTTTCATAAATAAATAAAATATTTATATATGTGGGTGTTCTTCCAGACAATATTTCTCCTTAGGATTGAGATAAAAATTCCTTTCTTGCGCCAAAAAATCAAGCTTCCCAAATTAAAGGATTAGGTTATTAGCCACTAGATTTTGAGCACGTTAAATTGGTCACATTTCAAAAAAGTGCTGAAAAAATCACTAATAACAGCGAAAAACTGCGAAAAATCGTTAAATGTATAGTTTTTATGCAGAATATTGCTCATATAAAGTGTTTCAACTATTGAATTGAATATAAAAAAATTATGTACAAAATTGTGCTGAAAAATGTACCTACTTACGTTTCATTAAAATGTGCTAGAAAAATCGATAAAAACTGCAAAAAAGTTAAAAATCCAAAATCTCATTTCGAATTGCATATTACTATTTTGAACGAGATAAAATTCGTAATTATTGTAATAATTGGATTTATCGAGGCTAAAATTGGTAGTTGATAATTTCTTTCCACTCAAAGTCCTCAATTTCCAAAACAATTTAACATAATATTATACTGTAATCTGTGAATATTCGCTCTTACGATCGTGCTGCATGACTGGAACTTTGATTATGATATACGAGAATGAAACGATTTGAACGTTAATTCGCGTATACCGTTAAACACTTCTTAACAGGATGTGGGCCCCAATGACCCGATCAATTAGTTCTCCCAACGAGGTACCGACAACGCGGGCAGGCCATAGCTCTAATCGCCAGCTCCCTAATTACCCAGCAAAACCGGTGGAGGAACCAGAACAAATCAGGTCCTTTCCTTCTAAAGATATTCATTCACCTTCGATAAATTTAATCGTGAATAAATTATTCGTTTTTGGCTAACTATCAAGTATTTAGGAACTTTTTGCTAATTTTTACTCAATATGTGGGGTTAAGAGTTCTAAATGTAGCAATAGTTGCCTCGAACATTGATCTATTTGATCAAATAGAACTTACCTTTTTTTGAGTAATTTACAACTATTGATTTACAAAAGGAACTAATTAGAAAATATGTATATGCTTTGGAATTTAATCTTATATTTGCTGCACAATGATTAGAGGGTTAAAAGCCGGAAAGCTTGTATCAACAGGTCGAGATGTTTGAATTCCATGGTTATTATATATTTGCAAAAATTAATGTTTATTCTAAATGAGTGATAATTGTAGCATGAAGACAAAGTGAAGAAATAGTTTGTGTTGCACTTGCCTTTTACTATCTCACACTCTCTCGGGCCCTATTTAATTTCAGCATCTGTCTGAAAGAAAGTGTTGTCAATTAGTAACAAACGTTCCACGAACTCGAAAATCCGCCTCACTAATATCATCCTCCGACATAGTCCTTGATCTCGACAATAGAGCGCAGCTGGGAATCTGGTTCGATAACCAAACAACTAACCAAAATAATTATCTAATATTTACCGAATCCCAAAAACTTTTCTTTAAAAACCGAAGTTTTGGTAGTTATAGTTGGAACGATAGTTTTAGTTGGTTTATATAGTTGTGAATTGAATCTTAATGAGTTGTCGTACTAATTAGCCATCCAGAAACATTATATTTAGGAGTTGAAGAAAGAGAACGATTTTGGGAGTTTGGTAAATATATGTGAACCCACTTTTGATGTATAATTTGAATTATAGAAATTAAAAAGTAAAAGCCCTCGACGCCACTTTAGATTCAAATGGAACACAGTCAATCTCGAAATCTATTGAAGAGTGTATGAATACGCAGTGGTGAACACAAGAAAATATAATTAATATTTTTCAATGTGACGAATTTTACAAAGTTTCAACCCGAACTGGCAATTCTTCGTAGTAACCAAAACATTACTACCATGTGATAACTTGTTGTCAACATCTTAATTTGTGGAGGCGAGTGTTCAATTCCAATAAAATCGGTTATTGTAAAAAAATAGTGCGGATTGCACATAAATACGTTAATGAATTTCAGACTGAGCCTGCTGTCTCTACCTAACTCTAATCAGCTTTACACCTTTAGCGAAACGTCAAATGTCAAGAAGCTTCTTTAACAGACTAAGCGGTGATCATCAGATCAGGGTGGGTGGCTAAAAGCTTGGGGATTTCGCAAGTAAGCCTCAACATAGTAAAACTGCACTTTATAGCACCTTCGCCGGCGGGAGTGACTATAGCAACTGCGGCGTTATACTTTACTCCCTTCTTTTGGTTGCTATTCTTGAAATCGTTTCGGCAGTAGACATATTAAAATTGGGACGATGCATTCTTTTAACGGATTCCCAAGAAACAATTATTATAGAAAGAAGAAAAAATAGCTACACTGGTTTATATTCGGGTATTTATTTTTCGTTTTTATGTTTCAAGATTTAAAAAATCAAATAATCTAGCTTTTACATATAGGTAATTTGCAAAGTGGTGATAAACTATGTAGGTACGCCATTTTGATTCTAACTTATAAGGAATTTAGGTGCCCCCCCCCCCCCCCCAGAGGTGCAATGGGGGCCTAAATCCTCATAAATCAGGTAGAGGAGAGTAACAGGCATCCCGTCAGAGAGATACCACCCCTACTAATAGCTTTTAATGAGCCATGTTCGGGGAAGGTTGATTTTCCAGTCACCAGGAATCCATCCAACGCCAAACCGGCTGCCAAAAATGATCGAGAACAGCGCGTGGTTCCCATTGATTCCTCAACGGGACGCCGACAGCGCTATCTCTGGTGCTCTGACGGGAGCTTGATGGACCTCTCAGGGGGTAACTCTGTTACACTCCTCCCCTTAAAGACATACTTGATTGAAGATCAAGTATGGTAATTGGGTGGAATAGTGAATAGCTAAGAACTGATGCTCATTCGTTCATAAATAGCTGCATTGGCGTTTGGATGGGGAAATAGAAATTAAAACTGGATTGTCAATGAAGCTTCATAAGAAGTATCTTTATTGAACAATCGGGACAAAACGGATGCTCAACTATGGAGACTTATACCTTAGGAAATTAGAATATATATAGAAATTGAATGAATGAAAATCAAAGAATGACGACTGGCTTATTAGGCACAGACACTGGCTGACTAGGCACAGTAAAATTAAATTGCCCAACTGTGGGGACTTTAAATTAAATTGCCCAACTATGGGGACTTAAATGGTGAACTGGCTGACTAGGCACAGATCTCTGGCTGACTAGGCACAGAAAAAATATAATATTAAATGAAATTTAAATAATATAAAATATAAATGGGGAATAAAAGAGAGAAATTATAAGGCAAAGACCAATGAAATTATTTATATACCAAAGGGTGATAATGAGAATTCCATCTGGAACCCCGGGCCATGTTTCTTCTGAAACATTAACGCCCCAAAAAATAGTGGATTGGACTACTAGGCGTCAGCCGTGCATAATCCAAACCGCGCTCTGCTACCATATAAGGAATTCAGGTGCCCTCTCCCCCCCTCCCCCCAGAGGTGCAATGGGGGCCTAAATCCTCATAAATCAGGTAGAGGAGGGTAACAGGCATCCCGTCAGAGAGATACCACCCCTACTAATAGCTTTTAATGAGCCATGTTCGGGGTAGGTTGATTTTCCAGTCACCAGGAAACCATCCAACGCCAAACCAGCTGCCAAAAATGATCGAGAACAGCGCGTGGTTCCCATTGATTCCTCAACGGGACGCCGACAGCGCTATCTCTGGTGCTCTGACGGGAGCTTGATGGACCTCTCAGGAGGTAACTCTGTTACAAACTGCACTAAAAACATTACATATATTTACTATGTAAAAACAGAAACATTGGGGAAATAATAAGTGGAAAGATCAAATGGGACCATGGATGGTTCAAACGCGACTATTTTTGAGATTCTTTTAGAAATTTGCAGAGAAAAGCTGGGATTTGCATTGCCGATCGGCGCAGTTTCTATACGTCCGGAAACATCTCACTAAACATGTTTGTATTGAGTACCTAGGGAGTTTAAGAAATTATCGTCCACAGTAATGATGGCTTCTGAGATTACAAATAAAATAGGTTACATCTGATTGGTCAGTATTGATTTGTTTTCTTTGCTCACTTGACCAGAGAATGAAACATTCTCAAATTATGAAGATTGCCCGTACCACCTTCATTACGATTTGTATGTGTTTCATGAGCAATATCCAAAGTACTTATGAATATCGATAAATTCATCATATTTACTAACTCGTTTATTATTCACTGTTCTTCAATCACATGAATGTGTCCAGTAGCTTAATTGTGCACTATTCCGGAAGCAGAACCAAAAATGACCAACCGTCTTCATTTGGATTTGTTCTTTCTTGTTTGTTATAGTTACGATGTTGGAGTAAAGCAGACTCAATCGTGAAATCATCACAAAATCATTCCATAACTCTTCAGTGATGATGGTTATTTCTATCCACAAAGGGGGTCTGATCTCCTTGGATAATATGAATAAAAAATTTACTTTCACAGTTACTTTCGGTCTGAATATGATGTGGAATTTTATAACTAATATCACAAAAAATATTCAGCGAATAACTAAAAATCTTATCAAGTTATACAAATTAAAAATAGGTACAAAATTAACAAAAAAAAAAAAAAAAAAAGATTCATAAGAAGGTACTGCGAGTCATAGCCTCAGTAAACGATCTAGACATCACAATTCATGGACACCGAACTTGGGGCACAGTGCTCTCATCGCCACCATTAGGTAAAGAGATAAATAAGTCGAATGTTCGAGGCTGGAAGAGAGTATTGTCGGGAGAACGCTTCATGAAAAACTCTTGCAGATTAAGTTGATCATTCTGCATCACATGGGGGTCAGTCACACACTTCCCCACTTCGCAATGTCTAAATTTCATTCGAGTGTGGGAACGATGGGAAGGGGTGTAAGGGACATAGTGGTGTTGTGCGAGGGGGAGGGGGGGGGGGATCACTAAACTGTACGGGTCGCTGGTTCCTTTCCTCAGCCAGATCAACAACTGGTGATAATAACGATGTAATTTCCCCAACGCTGTATGTGTTTTAAATCCCAAAGCTACATATAGTCTAATTACGATGGGAATGAAATGGGATCGTTTGACATACGAAACAAGTGACCGATCGACGGGCTGATGTGGTTTTGTATTTATTTTTTTTAATAAAAGCTAATTTACAGGTCCGATGAAAGCCATTTTTACATAAAATAGGTGGAATTTCCGCGATTTTGGTTAGAATTCTCTTCACGAGATGTCTACACATTTGAGAACAAAATTAATTTCCGTTTTTCTCCGACTCGGTCAGACTGATTTCCCTTTCGTGAAGCTTTTTGTGAAATATGTGACCAAACTGTGGTTTTTTTATTTTCAGTTTTTGTTTTATTAATTTTTTACCACTATGCGCAATGTTTTGCTCAAATTCGAACATTTTTTTAATGATGGGTAGTCAAAGCAAAGATTATTATCCACAGCACCAGAATAAATTATCGGATAGAAAATCGGATCAATAAATCGATCGGCCTATTGAGAGTAAGGATCAGGCTAGGATCACTCTGCTCTGATAGATGAAGAACAAAAAAATAAGGTCCGAACTAAAAAAGTTCGCGATCTGCATTGCTGGAAGTTAAGATCGCGATGCATCATCACTGGAGCTTTTAGGAAGTTCTAAACACCACATACGGAAAGTTTACCGTATAAACTTGGCCCTTTCAAGCAGCTGGAGCTCTCATCTGCATGAGAGGCTACCTAAATTAATCGAGAGCGGCATTATATCAAAATATATTTTTCTTTTAGCTCCGCTGGTCACCCTTGTGGGAGAGTCCTAACCAACCACCCTGTTCGTTCATCCCAATCCCAATGACGCCGAGGGCCCATTGGTCGGCTATTTCTCTTCACCGTTACAGAATGATCAAACTTTTATACTGTTTTTTGTTTCGACGGTCCCTCTTTTCCCCGGATTACGCAGTACGCAAATGAAAGAGTTATTTATAACCCCTTCATCTCCCCATTTCTCCTTTCATACGGGGCTGGATGGATGAAATGACCGAGATTACGAATGGATTTTGTTGTTACACGGTGCCGCTAACGGTGTGAGGATTATTGAAGGGATATATGGCTGCTAGCTCAGGCATACAGTCACCCGCATAAGGTATTGACAGCCATACCACACAAACCAAATGAAAACGTTGAAGCCAGCAAAGCTCTGATGACTATTGATGGAGAAAAGTGGTAATCCTACCATTCACTGTCCATTGCAATGTACTTCCGCAGAAACTCGAAATATAAGGATGGTCACATTTCAAAATAAATATAAGGGATAGTGTTATTTGATCAGAAATACTATAATTCAGTAAATTTTACGTAAGCATGATTGTATTTAGTCAAGATTCCCCTCACTATTTGGCAAATGATGAATTATATTTCACAAACCTTCCAGCGGTGACATAATCTATAGGTGGTGCATTTTTAATATTATTATTATTTTTTATTGCTTCACATAATTACTGGAGTGCTTCACATTCAATCTTTCTCAGTAAATTTGTGTGAGCTGAGAGCCAGTTAATCCTCTCGAATTTCATTTCGGACGACATGTCAATAACATCCATTATGTATGGGTAAATGTGAAATAATTTCGAAACTGTTTTCATCCAGTTTCATTGAAACTGGGAAGTCGCTAGTTGTTGTTACTCGTATTATAAAGCCTAAATTATGCGAATACATAGAATGTACGAAACTGTGAATCGTTACTTGTCGAATCATCACCACCATTCTCGTCAGGTGAGAAAATTCACCAGGCCAACTTTCAGATGGTTGGAAAAAGGAATAGAAAGTCACATCATCAAAAAGTTATTGAGCTGGTAACTAGTGTCTAATGATCATGTGAAACTGCTCATAATAAAATAATTGAGTACAACTGCTTTTAGATGAAAGAACAAACAGTACGATAACAATCACAACTTCATTTTGGTGGAGTAATCCGGAGTATGTCCTAAACACGTGGTGGAAATTTGGAACCATTGCTTTGGAAGGGACAGATGGTATGCAGCATGCCAATGACGGAAAGGTGACCCAGGGCTGCCAACCGGCTAACTCCCCTTAAAGATAATGAAGATAGAATTTGATCAACCCCAAAGGATTAAATATTTACCCCCCTTAATGAAAATTTCAAATAGCTTTAGGAGCTTGAGAAGGTCTTTATTATTTAGTAAGGTTATAGCAGTTCTGGAGGACAAAGCATACGAACAGTGAACCATTGTATGAGCGGCTAGTTTATATATATATATATATAAATATATATATATATATATATATATATATATATATATATATATATATATATATATTACATGAACTTAAATGATAGAAATTTGACAAGTATAAAGGGAAAGAGTGATTTTGATATTTCGAGTAAATCTTTTTCAAAATTAGAAGAGTATATATATATATATATATATATATATATATATATATATATATATATATATATTATTAGAATTTTTAAATGATGGAAGACTTACGAAATACCATAAACTTACCTATATCAACTCTGAAGATGGTGTTAAGTGGATAGTGACTGTCCGTGCGTGTGGAATATTTGTGTAGTAGGTAGTAGGCAAGTAGCGTGACTGTTTGGCATGAAAGGGAGGCGTTAACTCGGATCGGATGCTGTTACGCTCGAGACACCCGCGAGAAGTAGTGTGGTCAACCAGCACGTTGAAGCAGAAATTATGGTAATGACGTTATTATTACCAGGATGCTTTGCCATCTTATTACCATATGACTTCGGAAGTGTGAAGGGAGCGAGGGGGACATAAATCTCTACCTTAATAGACGGAATAAGCCATAAATTCCGGACGGATGGGACCTCCTTTATCCGTCATTATTGAGGCAAAATTATGTGGAGTAATCCGAAGGTAATCCCTCATACTAAAGAGGTAAGATATACCCTGCTCGAGGCTAAGAACCCAACAACGACTTGGGTCACGAGAAAAAGACCGATGGAAAAAAGCGATGCTTTATTACGTTACAAACTGAGCACAGAAAACATTAATAGACACCAAGAATGTTCACCAGGGCGTCAAATGTTGGATTATGATAATAAATTCCTGTAATTTACAGAGATGAACAAACCTTTAAATAAAAATAATCTATACTCGTATATACATATATGTCTTTGCTGGCGATATCTGTCCCGCAGGATCAAGATGAAATGTTATCTTTTCGCCAAGAAGTATTATAGGCGTCACACAGAAACCATATTCTAGTATCACAGCAACACTGCAGAGAAGTCCGTTTCTGAGGAAAAATTGAAGTCCGCCGAAGTAAAAAAATGCTTCCGATACTTATCGTGAGTAGATCAAGAACCAACTTTCACAAGTGTTCACAAGTTTCACAAGTCCAAACCAATCCTATGGAAAGTTATCGTCTGGAATGACACTTTGATAAATAAATTATATAATATATTATACATATATATATAATCAGGCTGGGTTATCTCGACCACTGATTTAAATTTAAAATGTTTCGGGTTTCTTGAGGGTTGGTCAAAGGTTGACCAACCCTCAAGAAACCCGAAACATCTTATATATATATATATATATATATATATATATATATGTGTATATATATATATATATATATATATATATATATATATATATATATATATATGAAAAACCGTTAAACTTTAGGATTCGTTTCAGAGTGCCTCAAAACGGATTTCAATGAGGAAATTTTTCAAAAAATTTCATTTTAAAATTTTTTTAGCCATTGCAATAGCTTAATTTTTTACGAAAATTTCCTGTTAATATGGGGGCGAATCATATCAGTTTGTTACTAGAATTACTTCTGCTACATCTGATTTGTATTTCTTCCTCGGTAATGAAGCTTGTGCCTTCAATCGTTCCCGGAAATAAGATATGCTCAGTGCACGGAAAAACTTCAAATTCTCGTATCACCTCTACTCATATTTTCTTCTGCAACTGTTTTTAGAATTGGGAACGAGGATGTACTCTATGATTATTAAGAAAACCTCGGTCATTGTGGTCGAGACGATCCCTTCTTGCTTACATGCCGTCAAAGTGTATGTGGGTGTGAGATATTAAGGTATGATATAGAAATGTCATGCGACAAGCAATATTTAAAAGGAGTGGCAACTAATAATATCACAGTAATGGCGGCGGGGAAAGTGTCACGGAGTTACATGAGTTGGGCATCTCGGCAGGAGTGCTTCGGGGTATCGTCATCCAGATCTTAAGGGACTCTGACCTTAATGGTTATAATATTGGTTGTCATACTTCCTTTAATCCCTGCCGCGAACATATTTTGTATGCTCGCGGACAAACTGCCTGAAGATTGACTCGAAGCAGGAAACATAGGGTAGTAGGAATATTCATATTCCTCATTCATATAGGTAGGAATATTCATTCAATAATTTTTGTTTCTTCTTTCAACCTAGTAAATATTAGCTATTACATTAAACTGAGATTTCCATAGGTTAGGCTCTGCTTGAGTTCTACTCACATGTTCAAATTTTACTAAACAACCTGAGAATATTCCGTAGTTTAGGGTCTGCTTGAGTATTCGCGAGTATGTTTATCGAAAATTACTCACAATAGGTTAGGCTCTGCTTGAGTTTACTTGCGAGCACGTTGTCCAATAGGTAACCAAATTTTATGACTAAAAAGTTACCACGAAGAACATATATCAATTCCACTTTAAATTGCCATACAAGCCTAGTCTTTCCCGCAGGTTAAGCCCTGCCTGCGTACACCAACTCACGAGCATATTTCTGGAAGGACTAGTTGGTGGTCTCAGCATACCAGAACAGGTACAGAGTAAATTATAAAAAATTTGATAGGTTAGAAAGCGAAGGGTGTTACGAGCGTCGTTACAATCCCTCTCTCCCTCCTCCTCATTTTGCAACTTCCTAGATCATTCAGCCGGCATTGGGCTAAGTGGTTTACCCACTCCGCCTCGAGGTGAGTAAAAGTATGTGAGTGTTTGGCGCCTTGTAAGCCCTGGCTACAAATATTTACCGGTTCTGTGATTTTTTTTTTTTCTTTCTATTTTGATCCCGATCTTAGTCTTGTTGTGCAATGAACCTCGGAAATTTTCAACTTCACAATGGAGAGGAGTAAATGAGATGGTAGGTATAAAAAAGTGTTTTTTTTTTTTTTTTTACCTCTTTCTTTTAACTTCGATTCTCTTCTTGAGCTCTTGAGACAAAATTTCAGATCGATTTTTAATCCACTTCCCGATATCCAATCGATCTGAAATTTTGCACACGAGTTCATGCTGGCGTACATTTTAATTTATCAAATTTTCGCGAAGAAAAAGTTAGTTATACTATAAATTTTCGAAAATTTGAAATTTAATATGGGAAACCTTACAAGTGTTGTGTATTGTAGGGAGGAGGAGTGAGGGAGGAGGAGGAGGATGAGGAGGAGGGAGGAGGAGGAGGGATGAGGATGAGGGAGGAGGAGGAGGGAGGAGAATGATACTATTGAACGTCTGCATAAAATGACTACGAATCCAGGGTCAATAAAATATTAAATGATTTTCCTTGTCAATTTAATTTAAGTTATTATCAATGTGATTTTGAAACAATGTGATTTTGTTTCAATTTACTGTTGCCAAGAAGTATTTCGAGTTGCCACAACCTATACTTCTATAATTATATACGCATGTTTATATTTCTCAATTTGAGCTCCTATCTATTCAAATAGTTATTGCCTTAATAATATCATTATCTAAGTACGTATCTAAGTACATGTCTTATCTTATATCCCACTAAATATACTATATACTATTGAACGTCTGCATAAAATGACAACGAATCCAGGGTCAATAAAATATTAAATGATTTTCCTTGTCAATTTAATTTAAGTTATTATCAATGTGATTTTGAAACAATGTGATTTTGTTTCAATTTACTGTTGCCAAGAAACTACCAAATATTGAAACAAAAATAAAATTAACCGAGAACATGAGAAAAAGAAAGAGTTACATTAAAAACTTGTTTTTATAGGTTCCTTTTTTATTTCTTTAAATTTAGTAGTCATTACCAAGGCTACAATAATTCTCAACCGATATTCGTTATTTTTATTTTGTTCTATCCCAATTTTGGTGTTGTGCTCCAACAAATCTTGCAAATTTTACATTTGCTGTCGAGAGGGGGGAAAGAGGGGGTAATTGCCGATCCTTTTAAGCGCAACCCGTGTTACAATTCTATCCCAATTTTCGAGATTGAATATATGTCAGGAGTTTCAAATTTCATTATGAAAGACCCCCTTTCATGTAGAGGTTATAATTACATATCGTGATGTTTTCATTATTTGCATTTGATTTCCGTGGCTGTCATTCGACTCGATCCAGATTCCAGTGTAGTTATGCAACGAACCTTGGGCGTTCTAAATTTATTATTGGTGGGCTAAAAGGAGTAAGGTAATGTCAATAAACCTGTATTCACTTTCCCGATCTTTCGGTGATTTTTTTCGTACGATTATTTTACTTTTTTTTATCAAAATATTGGAGCTCTCTGCGAAACCATTCTCAATAACCTACAATTTCATGCTGACGGTGATATTTTCAAACTATTTCCATCAGCCTTCCTTTGTTAGTTTTTTTTTTTTTTTTTTTTTTTTTTTGTGAAAGGACGGGGAGGGGGGTTACTTGGTGCACAGCCATGTTAGATTATAATGGAGAACGTAAATCCAGTAAAATTATGATCAATTCGTTATAATTCTCACCAAAATCAAACAGGGTGTTTCCCACGTTAGGTACTTGAAATAAGAAATGGCGTGAAACTAGACCAAAAATGGAGCACAATGCCACCAATCCCACTCTTTTCTCGGTAAAAAAAAGTATTTTGACATAAAATCCCACATTTCTTTACTTCAAATCTTTTTTTTTTTTTTTTTTTTTTTTTTTTTCATTCTTTAACCTAATTTTTAGAATTGGCGTTAAATTTTCTACAAAAACAGACTAATTTATTTTAAAATAAAAAATAAAATAAAATAAAATAAAAATAAAAATAGTTAACTCCTTTAGGAATTAGGAATTTTGAGAATTAACCATTTCACAAAAAACTGCTTCATTTGATACTCTTTTCAATGGTTTAGTCAATTTCACTTTTACTTTACCAAATAGAGGATAAAGTTATGTTTTAATGTTGAAAAACGTGTTTTTATTTTACATAAATATAGGTATAGTTATATATATTATATATATATATATATATATATATATATATATATATATATATATATATATATATATTTCAATGAAATCGAGGGTTTTCTTGAAAAATGACAATATATGAACCTACGTGTTTGGGGTCAGTTCTAGGCATTTTTTCGCACTGAATTGAATCGTACTTGCAGATCTCTCCAATTCCGTTATAACCAAGCTTCATATTATGTACCTAACTAGATTTCCCCTAAAATTACGTACAATTGAGCATAAAAAATAAGCTAAACATTTGAGAGTTAAAGTGTTAAACTCGGTTATGACGGAACTGGAGAGATCTGCAAACATAATTCTTGGCTGATTCTTGATAGGTGGTGATGGAAATGTACGTTTGGTGGCATTTTAAATAATGTTTGGTATAGTTTCACAAAATTTTCGATTTCAAGTTACGAGTGAATCACCCTGCATAATATGAACCAGACATTGAGACGTCCCTGTAATACATGAATTACTTACCAATATGTTTATTTTTTCTTTCATGATGAAAACTCAAAAACATTTTTTTTTCCAAGTTGTGCTTCTGCGTGACAATTTATACATTATAATATTCTAGGTAACATCTATCTGCGCAGTTAAATGATATGTACAAATATGCTTTGGACAAAATAAAGTATGTGCCACGCCCAACATGCCAGGCACCTTTTTCAGTTCCCACTGTCGGCGCCTTTAGATTGTTAACCATCCAGGCTTCACAGTAATTTCACCATGCTGCTCCAACCTATCAGCATACGCGGAAAGCTCCATAAAGTCGAAATACTCAGAAGTCGTGGGGGTGAAGTTCATTACCATATTTAGAGGATATGCCTTTATACTCCCGCTGGGGTGCTATGTCCTCCTCCCCTCTCACCTTGGCTCATCAGATCCCCCACTGGTGTTCGCCCTGACACACGACTAACTTCTCCTGGTGTTGTAATATGTTCCCCGCCAACAGACATGATCCCCTCTCCATGGGCCAACAAACACCTCTTTCCTCTCACCTCTGCACTAAGGAAAACATCGCCGGAGTACAATCGAAGGCTTATCATTGTATTGTTATCGTACCTTCAGTATATGGAACACGGGTGCTAACTTTGAACCAGTGATCATGTTTGATAAGGTTGAATATAACCTAAATATGTTTGGTAATTTTGAATTCTAGATTATCTTCATTAGACCTTACAGGCGATAAAAATTCAAAAAGTGAGATGATTTATAATTCAAGGAACTTTTTCAGTTAATTCTGATAAACTTTCGTTAAAGAGGGTTCAAAACGCACGATTCGGTAATTTTAATTCATTTTACATTCGTATATTAGGTAGGTACTTTTTCATCATATTTTTCATCCTTCTTGGATGATGGCTATTTTTATGTAATGATGTGCCGATTGAACTTAACTGTCAAATTTAGTGAGATTAAGATCCTGATATTGAATCTGATTCTGGTGAAACTACTTTAGATAAATGACAATTTTATTCAAAATTCCTCAATCATTAGTTGGACTAAGCCCAGGTTTTACCGACTTTCTCAGATTCACATTTACAGCACATAGCTTGATTATGAATTAAGCGCTTTGGAGATGTGATCAGGATATTCAGCAACCAATTTCAAACAATCTTTGTCTTAGCAATACTGTCTTCTATGTTTATACCTTACAATATCCTTAATCAATATTTTCTTTTCCAGGTAATATTTTGGTCGACAGCGTGGGAAGTCAACCAGCTGGCTCAAGTGTTGCAGTGTCTATGTAAATATCCAGTAAAATCGATAATTTTCGTTCTTATAGTTGAATGGAACAATATAAAGCACATTCAGAAATTTTCTCAGTGATGACCAAAATTCAGTGGTAACTGTTCAAAATTTGGTGAAACATTCTGTTGCCTTGATTTCAGGAAGAAGATGCAATTAAGAAGAACCAAATGAATTAGCTTGAACCATATAAATTTCCATGTATTATTTACGACATGTATCAAGTTTTTTTCTCGAGATTATTGGGAAAGTTATAACAAAGTCTATTAACCAGTTTAACGTCATTCACCACTCAAATAATGCTACGTGTAGCACAAAATTTAATGGAATAAATATTTTCATTTTCCTCTTTAAACAGGAGAAACTTTTTGGATTATTCCTCAAACAAGAAATAAAACAAAAAAACTTGGGAGAAAATGCCGAAGAAGTTGAATGTATCATGAGAATGAATTGGTTCGTTTCTTCATCAATCTTCCTAATTATAAGGTAAGAATATAACTTTGCCGAATTTTGACATGTTGCCACTGAATTCATTTCTAAATCGGGTGATTTCATTAGATTTTAGTTGCTAAGTTTCTCGATTTTCCGGAAATAAAGATTATAAACTGAATATCATCAAATGAACATTTAAAAGCCAATAATTTCTTAAATCTATTTACCGATTCAGCCAAGAAAATTCTACTGAATTGATATATGGATGTGCAGCGATATTATAACCACAAACAACGATCAAAGATTGATGTTTTCGCATTTTATGTGATACACAGAATGGGAAGCTGAGAATCATCAGTGGCAACAGTCAACTTTCGGAATTTCATCATTACTTTTATTCGATCTTACTTACTTGTTTTTACATATTCACAACATACGAGTACAATAAAAAAGTTCATTGGAAACGGGTTTATGTTTGCATGTATGCCCTCCGGTTATTCACCGAGTTCCTATCTAAGCAGCCACTCGAATTAATACTAAATGCAGAGGCAAACATAGACTCATAAAGGAGAATAGCCAAATCAGTGAGGGTTCAACTTTTTTTTTTTTTTTTTTTTTTTGAGTGACAGACGAATCTCCTAGACTGATTACCAGATTTTTATGAAGCGGCCAGAAATAGTTCCGGTTCGTTCTAAGTCCCTTGAATGCTGTTGGTAAAGTGTGCGCATGCGCCATCATAATTTATAGAACTATTTCGCATATTAACATGTACACACATACTTCCATGTAATAATAGGTGAGGAAGCTATACCGTTTACCCAACATGTCAGACTTTTTATTTATTTATTTATTATTATTATTTTTGAAGGGGAAAGGAAGGGAAAGTAGTTATAACAAGGAATATATTGTAACCATATTATGAGGGCTTTATATTGCCCTTGATCTGAATTATTGAGTAACTGGACTATGAAACAGTTATCGGCAATGCCTGTCTCCTCATCAGCTGAACCAGGATCGTGTACACCGAAAAACCAAGTATCGAGTTTAGTATGAGAAATAATGTTCTACATACAACTAGCTAGAAGACGACCATTGCACCCATCATTGGTATACAACACCGGTAGGTACAAATGTTATAATTATTACCTACCAGTAATCACCTACAAGATTGGACGTATGAAACATTATAAAATCTTAAAACGTGTATCTAATTATCGGATGATTGCCGCGAGCACTCAAAAATTGACGTCGAATAGACCTTGACAGTTTGGGGTGTATCTAATTACCAATTAGGCCTCAGAGTTGACTAATACAAGTTAACTGATGTTACCTTGATGCTAATCATTCCACATTGTTTCGCTGACTCCGCTCTGCTGAAACTCACTTCTTCACAGATGTAGTAGCATGAACTCACTGAAGTTATATTTGTCAGTGGTTGCTCTATGGGCATACTGTTCCAGTTTTGATCTCCTGCAGGAGGGTTGTCTATGTTAGCATAAATGAAATGAACTAGGGAATAAAACCTAGGTTTGTGCTGGTACTAGTTTCCCAATAATAATATCTTATTTCAATAACTCATGTGTTCATGAAAATGTTCTTGAAATAATTTATTTACAACCATCATACACCTTGTTTTTTTTTTTTGCTTTTTTTTCATTTCTATCATAAACCTTTATACTAAAATAATTTGAATTGTGTGAATTAAAAGTCGGTTTACGGTTCTTATAGGTGAAAAGTAGAACGAAATTTATTTGAACTTCTATTCCATATACAAGCTAGAAAGTTGCATAAATCATTGAACTGGAATATGTTACTGAAAATTGATTGAGATCATTTCTAATCACAGCAATCATTAGAAATATTTAATATTGTAATTTGTTAATGTCTCTGACGTTCAAATACTGACGTTTATGATTTCTTTAAACATGGTACTCAGCCATAAATATTTTTTCGTTGAATTTTTTAGCGATTGATTCCATTTATTCAATTCATTTCTATGTTATATCCGAGTGGAAATAGGAAGGTAAACAACGCTTTTCGTTTATCTGGGATACTTACAAGACCCACCAGTGGGTCTCGACCCACCTGTTGGGAACCAGTGCATTATATCATTTCTCAATGCACTAGTTGGAATCCAGTGCAATAGCTGAAATTTAGTTCACATTACTACGTCGCTGAGCAGACAAAGTGACGAAAATAGACCTGAGTGGCCGGACGACCGTCGGACAACGTGTCAGACCCAATAATGTTTGGAAGGTGAGTCCGTCTATTTACTCAGAAGGGCCATCTTCCCACCGCTTTGGTCGAACACACTCAGATAAGCCCACCCTGCGTCGGAACCTGATAAGATATATTCCTCGTTCGTGTCAGATTTGTTCTCACTTACCTCAAAATCCCGTCCATTAGGTTAGGGCAACATTTCACGTCGCGATCCCTATCGACAGAAAAAAGTCGTGCCACACCTCCAAAGTTGAGGTCTCTTAACAAAACCTGAAATGTAAACAGGAGCGACACTACCATTGTCTTCAATCTGTGCCCACAATATAAATTAATATAAGTGGTATTTATCAATCATTTAAGGTGACCTAGTTAATTTCAAAATTCCCAGCAGAGGGCTTTTTTTTTAGAGAGAGATAGAGAGAGAGAGCCTCAATTGTATTGTGGGCATTCTCAAACGGTGACAAGAAAGGGAAAGCTGGTTGACATAGAGGTGGACACTTACGGGTTGTACTATTTTGTTGGAATTCTTCTAAGTGTGGATCAGCAAATTCCAACAAGAAAAATATTGACAATTTCAATACTTACACCCTAATGTATTCTAAGTAACAAATTATGACTTTTTCTTCCAGCCGTTTTACAAGGGTTTAGCAGCGTATTTAAATACACTTTTAAAACCCCTTTGACATAATTTAATTTCAAGCATTTTTACTACGACGTGCAAAATTTTGATTCATACGGATGTTAACTAAAATGAGATCGAAACTGCAAATTCATGCGGTGGAAAGGGGCTTAGATGGGATGCAGTTTGTCCTGGCTATTTATATTTTTGACCTATTCACGCCATAGGTATAACATAACATATAGGCAAGGCTTCGTCAATAGAGAACTAGAATTGTCTATTAGAATTGTTCCAGAAGGTGTGGGACAACCCAAGCAAGAGAGAAAAAATAACCGAATAGAAATGTCTTTTGGATCCTTCTATGACCGAATCCGTAAAAAAAGGTGTAAGTATGTGTGTGAACAATTTTATCAACGCTTTATAGGCCACGATTCCTACCCTATTAACGAAAGGGGACAAATGAATGTGGTAATGCTGAAAAAACGTGTTTTTTAAAATATTGCCAAGGTCTACGCATTAATCACATCTATTTAAAGAGACAGATAGAACCTAAAAAGATCGTATAAAATAGACCTCTATGATACTGACAAAATAAAATAAAAATGGAGAAAAAAGTGTATTCATATACGTTTTGAATGTTATAATTTTTTAATTTTGTTTTCTAGACCACAATTCTATTTGGTTCTCTTCGTACTTCTAGTAGAACTAACAACAAGCCTTTAACGATTCGGCTTACCAGTTGAGTTGATGACCTGAGACGAATAGGATGAGCAAAATAATGACAATTGAGCAGGAGAACGAGTTGTATTAGAAATTAGCCTAATTCACGAAAATAATTGTTACCAGGCAGTAGAAATTCGTATTGAGTTATGTACTCACAATGCATGCCTCCTGGATGAGTAACGAAAGTTTCGTGTGTATGTTTGTTCCGAATTTCCACAAGCAGGAACGAGGGAAATAGTTATCATGTTCATTTAGCCATCAGGGCAGAGGTTGTACCTACATTACCGAATAGCTAATGCAATTTCCGAGTCGTACAAGAGACGGGTGTAGAATAGTCGGTAAACTTAGTTTACAGTGGGTCTTTCGGAAAACAACGTTGAGCCATCCGTAACAATACAATGTTGTTTCACGCTAGAAGAGCGAAGCGAACAAACAACTCTAGTCTCGTATGTTTGTGATCAACGCTGAGTAAGCGAAATGTTTATCAATCCATTACAAATTAATTTGATAAACCAACCACGATCCATAAATATGACATCTGCTGCAATACAAGGGTATGTATATAGTGTGGGAAGTACTTTGAATGTAGACGTTTTCTATGATTTTTGTTACCTACTGAACTTTGATTTATTTGGCTTTTCTTATATCTGGAAAACTGTTACAAAAAAATAAATAATCTTGAATGATCATACATTAATTTGAGATGTTCCTACGCGGTTATATTTACACTGAACCCATAACAATGGAATTGAAGAAGGAGGATTGATTTCCTCATTTATTTTCAAAGGATTTATTGTAGGAATTAGAATGATGTTTTGGTACGATCCCTATGAAAATAAAATCAAAGTTTATAATTTGGTAAATTCCATTTTAATATAATTATTGAAGGGGATCGAGTTCAAACTTTTATTTCTACATTGAGTCACGGTTGTTAACTTGACTGGTCTATTCGGTTATGGCGGCTTCAGTGATAGATTCTTTCTGTTGACTCAGTTATTTAATATAGAAATGTCATTACATCCATTATTGCAAAGACTTTACAAGTAGGGGCCAGTAAAAGTGAAATGGCACAATTATTTTGGTATTTAATTAATGATTTTAACAAGGAAGGAGTATAATGTGTGTATGTGTGTCTTTCCTGTATTCGCAAATCCTTGTAACAAGCTTAAATTCCACAATATTCAACCGGTATTTATGATATTTTCAAGGAATGTGCGGGTTAGGGTGTAGATGGTCCCCTATCAGTTTCGTTGTTGCCCAATCACTACTTCGCTCAGCGCATGCGCAAATGTATTTCCATCAAGCATCATTTTTTCACGCCCCCGTCATCCGATCTCGCTCAAATTTGGAGGATAGGTGGAAGAGATTAATTTGAGCATTCCCTATCAATTTCAACAAAAATCCCATCATTAATAGCTACTGCGCATGCGCGGATGTGTATTCCTATCAATGAGCTTAATTTTGAACGTTTTTCATCCGGTTTTGATGAAATTTTCAGGGAATGTGCGAGTTAGGCCGTAAATGGTCTCCTACTAATTTCATATCAATCAATTTCATTCAAAAATCAATACTGCATTCTGCGCAAGCAAAATGATCAACTACGTGCCACCCTTCCTAGACAACAAGGCGATTCTTTATGCAAATGAGGCTAAATATCTTTGGGATGACACTTGATGCCAAACTGAGGAGGCACATGTTAAAAAGAAAAAGTCTGAACGCTTTCAGAAAAATGTTCTGCGTACCTAGGTTGACGCATACACATAGGTACTTCAAAAACAACAGATCACACTACGAGTTGAAGGTTGAATCTGTCAATGAGGTTATCCGCAAACAAGCCGTCAATCACGTTTTGAGGCTCTCAGGGATCATGTAAACGAGGATGTCGTCCAGCTCCTTGACACCTACTTGGAAGACTTGAAAGAAGTAAACCGCATGAACTAAGTGAAATAAAATGTACGTCTAGACTAGCGACTCAATTATTAGAACAATAAGTCTATAGTGATGTATATTAGATCTTAAGAAAATGTATAATTATTTATCACATGAATATTGCTTATAAGTTGTTATTACTTGGCGCTTTAAAATTTGTAAGAAAAAAAAAAATTCTGCGCAAGCGCAGACGTAAATTACTTCAAGCATAAATTATTCCACATCATATTTTATTTCAACATGATTGCATCAATAGTAGCTCCTTCGCATGATCAAAAGTGTAATCCTAAGAACAAGGTTAATTTCTATTTTTATACAGATTCTGATGACATTTTTTTTGGGAATGTGCAGATTAGACAGTAGATTGTCCCCTACCAATTTCAATTTCCCCAAATCATTAGACACTCGATTCTGCGTAATGATCTGTGTAGAAGGACTATCTAACACAGAAATAATAAACCTGTGTGTGATTTGCAGTTTTTTTTTTCAAGTCCAATGCTTTGATTTGTCTGTAGCTAATCCAATAACACGTTAAAACCATTCAACGGGTCATAAAAAGTATACACAAGAGGAAGCGTGAAGTATGACGGACTCCTGCACGTAGTTTACAACAGATGTTCCCTGTTTCACCGCTGTAATCAGCCAATCCGAATTCAGAACACGTCCGTTGTTCCCCCCGCATTTCTAGGGTGGCCAACCATTGAACTTGAAACTTTCCCGTGTCCATGTAGCTATTTCGGTGAGGACCTACATACAAGAAACTACCTTTGAACAGAAGTTTCTATCAGGACGAAAAATTAATGAAATTGGAGGTAAGAAGAGTTTATCGACAGGACAAAATTACCACTTCCGCTATGGAAGACTCAATAAAGAAATAGGGACGTACTAACATCCCTGAACGAGGGGTAAAGAGCTGACCTAGTTAGCGGGATTTTCCCCCCTACATCCGAATATTTGAATTCAAAATGCTTCAGAAATATTTGAATATAGTGAAGAATTAAGGAAAAAAATTACTCCGCAGTGCAACATGGTAATGAGGAGTTTTTTTATAAGCTAAAATAATTTTCAATATTTGTGCACATCTTTGAACGTAGCCAATTGTCCCACGCTTAAAATTACAGTGGGTATTCCGAATCAACTTAGGAAGCGGAAGATTGGTGATCACTTTCCGGGTATGATGAAGAAGCTGGATTTTTTCAAAAGACAGGTAGGTATGTACTTTTAGAAAAAATCGCGCTTCTTCTTGGTTCATCAGCACTAATACGAGAACAAAATAATATATCGCAATTTTGGTTTCATCATTGTGTTCAGTCTTGAAAACCTTTGAATGAGGAATCACTCGGCAAAACATAGAAAATTTTCTTTCGAAGTGCCCATTGTTCTCCCCCCCCCCCCCCTCCCTTTCTGTAGTGTAAATTGGATTTTTCCCTTATTTTTATTTGCTTTTAAAACCTAGTATCAGGCACCCCATAAAGACTCTCCAAGTTTTTCACTTTGACATCTCAAAAATTTTGGAAAAGTTGGGGGGGGGGGGGGGATGGGGGGTTACTTTTGGGACACCCTGTGAGTAAGTACGTACCTATTTTTATTTTTTTCACTCTAATGTATTATTTTTTGTCATAAGTTATTATTTTTGAGTTCGTTGGGGATAAATTCGATAAATGATTAGATGGTAGCTTTGTGTAGTAAATTTCCCAGTAATCTCTACCGATTTTTTTTTTTTTTTTTTTGCTTGATTCGGTGTGAGGTCTGGGCTTAACGAACCTGGGGATTGTTAAATTTTGTGATAGGAAATGGAGGACAGAAAATATCTGATATGGGAGAGGGGGAATACGGGGGGGGGGGGGGGTGGGGGGGGTGGAGTGTGACTAATTGTACACTTCTCTCTTACACAGCAAGTAACAAATCAGCTGAAGGACGTGGATTTGTAGGTGTTTAAACCAAACCGAACCTGTACAGCCGGAAGGAGAAAAAGTCTTAATGGCGAGAGACGAAAAATTGTTCCTCGTGTTGAAAGAAAATATGAATGACGAAGTCACTCTGCAAAAAAATGTCATGCACAATATAACAATATGTTGCGACCACAGATACCAAATACGAGTAAGTTCAGGATGTGATTCAGTCACCAGCAGCAGGGACTGGAAAACGATTTTTCATTCACAAATTATATTGTTTCCAAAAATAAATCCAATACTGATTAAATCCAATAATGCATTTTGTCCAGTAATGAAGTTCCCTTCCCTCATAATATTACGGAGAATACCAAACATTCTATTTGCCTAAGTTTCATACCTATATGGTTCTGTGATGTATTTTTTATTCCAATTGTCGATAAATAAATCTTGTGATTAGAAAAAAGTATGAAATTTTGACATTTTAACGTGGTGGAGATTTTTATATTATTCATGAAAGAGGAGAAAATAGTGAATTTTAATCGTGGTAAAATTACTAAATCTCCCCAAACTTCTATTTTAGTACCATTCAATCTTCAGACTGCTCTCCAATTTCTCAGGCAAAAAAACTTACTCGATTGTCTAAAAGTGTATAAAATGTCAATAAAGTGTGATTTTATTAAACCAGTTTTGTGGTAATGAACGTTCACACTCATAAGGAACTGAATTGTGATAATTCCCAAGTTCATTATTTCAATAAACAAATGAACTAACTATTAACAATATGGCATCTAATCATGCCATTCCTCAAACAATAATTATTACTTACATTTGGTTTCTATCAGGATATTTTAGTGGTGTTGATCGCATTGACGATTGAGTTTTGATAAGCGAAAAAATTAGAGTGGCATTCCAGTTTATTCATTTATTTTTTAAAGTATACCAACAGATTGAGTAAGTGCCCATGTATGAGGAGAGCTTTAAAAATTGTCGTAAACGACCACTTTTAATGATTTCACAGTGGTTTCAGTTAATTCCGTATGGGCAAAATTATTGAATACAATGTCAAACTCAATTTTTGGTCGATTTGTCGATTATCGTCGTCACCGACGACGAGTTCCTGTCGTTGGACTGACCACACACGCACACACTCACTCATACACACGCTGATAATGCCAGCTAAGTCAAAGTAGAGACCAGCCTGCAGTGAGCACTTCGTACGCCAATAAATAGACCTCTTGGGCGAAAGAAATTCTATTTACCCTCAATTCAGTATCTCATTTTCCCTAAGTTTTATTTCATATAATTGAACAGTGGTGAGAATAGCAAATATTATTATTCATGGTAGAAGGAAGTTGAAGGTTATTACGAATTT